>OZ014525.1:74879578-75445165 GCA_963966055.1 Lathyrus aphaca | reverse complement strand
TCTCTCTCTCTCTCTCTCTCTCACATATTTGAGAGATAGATGAACAATAGTATATAAGGTACAATGTCGTGCACAATTAGACATGTTAGTATACAAATGTCATTTAGTTTATTGCAATAGTACAAAGATTACAACAAATACTTTATCAAAAGATTAAGAAAATGTAAGTTATGTAAAGAATTGACTTTTCACTATTTTATTCTCCAATTTACCAACTTGAATATTTTGAATAGTTGAATTAATATTTGCAAATCAACTTGAACAAAGAAAAAAAAATTCAAAGAAAACTATAATAATTTTATCCATTTTTTTTTCTTTTCGAGTGTTTGCGGGTTCAGACATTAACATAAAAATTTGTAATTTTTAAACTTAAAAAATACAATGTCCGCGAACCTATATCGTTTCTCACTCATTTTTTTATCTAAGCAAAATAAAGTTTTAAATTCACACACTTAACAAAGCTCGTCCGATCATACCCCATTTTTTACGTGTTTTTGCGAAACGGAATTAAAAACGGGACTGACATGCTCATGATACCTCTTACCAGCTCATATTTTTGTATAATATTTGATTATATTTTCTTCTAAAAACATATAAAGTATAAACTTGATTGATACTGATGTGCCCACTCTTTTTCCGCGTCTCTCATTTTTGTGCTATCTTTAATATAATAAAAATAACTTCTTTTTTACTTTCAAAAAGTGTTTTATTGTTTTTAAATAATAAACATGTCATAATTCTTTTTTATATTTGAGCCTAAGGCCTACACTATGATTGGACGACCATATCTTTTTTTAATACAAAATTCGTTTTTTCTTTCCAATATTAAGATGAATATTATAATATTCCAAATTTAAAATATTTCATATTAATTCAACTAGATTAATTAATTAATTTTAACAAATAAATGAATAAATTGAATAAAATTATTAATAATAAAAATTGGTTTTAGCCCTTCTAAACCTAGTAATCTATAAACCATCATTTTGAATCTTGAAATGGCAAGTATTTGGCGAAACTTTTACTAAAATACCCGATTTTTCAACAAAACTCCTCAAATAATCCATTTTTCAAACTATTTCCCCACCTATCCCATTTTTTTTCCATTTTTAGAGGAGTCGTCATACCAAATGACGATCATGAAGAAACTTTAATCATATTTTCATTATTTATTAAAAATTTTATTTAATTTTTTTAATTAAATTTTGCAAAAACACATTGTTTCCAATTGAATTGGCGACTCTTCACATTTTTTACACAGACGTCAATTGAATTGAAGACTGTATATGGTATCTCCAATCCAATTGGCAACACCTATTAAAGTTTCTACATGGTCGTCAATTGGTATAACGACTCCTCTAAAAAAAGACAAAAATGGGGTAGATGGAAAAATTGTTTGAAAAGTGGATTATTTGGAGAATTTTGTTGAAAATTTAGGGTATTTCAGTAAATAAATTGTATTTGGCAATATGTGACCTCAAATTTATAAAATATATCTCTAAATTATTATTTTTTATTATTGTAAAATAAATGAATTTATGTTTCATTTCTAGTATAAACGATTTAACTATAAAATTATTGTTTTTATCCTAAATTTTTATTTTACAAAATATGAATAGAATATATTGTAGAACTCACAAAATTCCAATATAATAATTAAAATGATCATGATCAATATATTTCTAAATCTCAATACTATCATAATATTAAAATTTGAAGAATTTATCTTAATTAAAAAAACATTTTTTTTCAATATATTTTTTTAGTATTAATTAAAAAAATAAGTCATATTAAAAGATTGTGTATTGACAAAAATAAATCTCTCATTAAATTGGAAAAAGACATTCATATTTTTCTCCCTAGAGTCCTTTTCTCCTAACTACTTTAAAACATAATTTTCTTTCAAAGTTTAAGGATGGGAGGGAGGGGAAAACTTTAAGAATAAAGAATGAGGAAAAAAAAGGAGATTGAATTACACACTTTCTAAGAAATGTTGTAATATTAAGGACATTAAACCATGAACCTTCCTCCAAGATATCGGCTTACACATTATTCCTACTACAATAAGTGACATGCTTTCATTAAACCATTTAATTAACAATTAAAAATTTAAAATCAACATTATTAGAATTTTAGTTTGATCACTTATAATACTTCAATATTATTTTATATATTAGTTTTCCTAACTAACTTTTGAATAGTTCAGGATCTATATAGACAAGGTCGCCAAAAATACAATCTTGACCTCCAAGATATCTCTTAACGCCGCATATAATCGAGGATGATCTATATAATATGTCAGATTCGTCGAGAGCAATTTAACAACTCATATCATATAAACTCCATGTGCAATATAGTTTTAGGTATCGTTTCCATTTTCACTCTAAATTGCTTCTCAAATACTTCGTTGAATTGAGTGTTTGAGTGTTAATATTGCAAGTCACCTCATTCTGTTGTATTGGGATCAATCACTGCAACATTGAACGATCCCACTACAATCTCTTTCCTTATTTATGTTTGCATAACATAAAATTGACATTGTCTGTAGGACTCGTCATCTGATTCCCTTAAATCTCCACGAGAAATCTTCGCTCTCAACCAAAATTTAGTAACGAATGGTCATCTTCTTGTTGAAACTATCAATCAATCTTGTCATCATAATAGCATTAAAATATGCTTGATTAGCCTCTCAATGCAATGTCTCTGTAGCAGTCCCCACAATAATCAACACTCATAATCCTGCTATCAAGGTTCCACTCCCTCCTATGACCAAAGAGGATCTAGTTCCTTCATTGATCAACTGAAGCACATTCTAAGTTCTCCTGATCTTTAAGTTTTACTAACAGTTGCTTCAAGTCAAAATCTCAATCCAACCTTCGGCGCCACCACATATCCCTAGACAATAGGTGCTTCAAAGCCTCAAACAACTACAATCCAACTTAGGTATTCAACTGTGTAAAAGGCTACCAACAAGGAGGAATTCTTCTCAGATATTCAAACAATTACCGCTCAAGGAATCGGTAGGATCAAGGGGTGATTGCTACACACGAAGGCTTGAAGCATATTGGTTGTATTGGAAGATTCTTGAAGTGCTAATTGAGAAAAGATTATGCATAAGAGTTTGACAATGAGTTATATACAAGTGAAGATCATTTACAATTCTAAATTAAATCATTTATTGATAAAATGAAAATTCGATGAAACACATGAGATGTAGTCAAAGAGGTTCATGACGATCTTTCTTGATTATGCTTCAAACACTAAATTAGGTGGTTTAGTGATGACTTCTTGACAAATGTATCGATAGTGTCGCGGTAATAAAAAGATATAGAATCCACAAGGACTGCTATTAAACAAAATAATAGTTGTGCAAGTACAAGAAGTAACAAATGAGGGATTTTCGAGTTTGAATGCAAAAAATAAAAGTTGTTCTAAAATAATACGAAATCAGACAGGTTTTAATCCCTTATTTATCCTGTAAGTTCTGTAAAATTGGCATTAATTTTGTAAAACAAATATAGCAATTGTGTATATGTACAAGATCTTTGTAAATGAAGAATATATAAAGCAATGAGTCCTTTGTGTGCGTCCAAACATGTTGTGTTGAAATGTTTCAACATCTGGAACAACATGTTGAAGAAGATGTCAAGATAGTTCATTCTACATCATGAACTGCTGAAGGTAGATTGAATATTCTATTAGGTTTCAACAAAAACAGAATATTATTGAAGATTTAAATCAATCCAATGGCGCTGATTGTAGAAGATCTTGAAGACTCAATTTAAATTAAAGACAAATAATGAAAAATACAGAGTTTCTATATTTAGAGATATTTTAGGAGTTTTTATATTTGAAGATCTTTTTGTATATTTGTAAGCAGATTTTTTCTGCATATTTGTAGCAGCTATTGCTGTGATTATTTAGGCCCAAATCCAGTTGGAATAGGTTATAAAAGAAACCTTGTAACCTAGTTTTGAAACAACCAACCAACCGTAAATGTAAACATTATTAGGGTTGTGTTCTTGTGGCAGTTGTGCGCAACAAGGAACCATGTTGTGGTTGTTTTACTTGTAATTCTCCAAGTTGGTAAGCAAGAGAAGTGTGTACTTAATTGAAGCTTCTAAGCAAGGTTAAGGTATTGTAATGGAAGTGTGGCTTCTGTTTTTGGATTGTTGTGTAGGTAAAGAGCTGTCAATATCAGTAACTGACTGTTGAGGACTGTGAGACATCACCGAGGTGATTGGAAGTGGGAATGGGTATCTCATATTTAGGAGCTCCTAAGTAGAAGTTGCACGGGTAGTTATTAAGTGAGAAGACTGTAAACTGTAGGTGTTTACTGAGAAGTCTTTGAATTTATACTACAAAGTGGATTTTCTTCCTGGCTTGGTAGCCCCCCAGAGTAGATTAGTTTGATCAAACTGGGTTAACAATTTTGTTGTGTTCTTTATAGCTTTTTTGTCTTTATTTTATGCAGTACCTGAACTCAATGTCCTATCAGATGTTGCAACATCCTGAAGCATGTTTGACTCTGATATACCAGAATTTTTAAGTATTGATGTGTATGCCTTACCATGTTTATTACTAATTGATAAGATGTCTCAACATCATATTCGACATCTGAGTCTGTCATACCAGAATTTCATATCCCCTGTTGATGTTTAATACATTACATGAATGATAAAGTCATTATATTTCCACAATGAATTAACAAAACCACTATACCTAATTCCTTGGTGTATAGCTCACTAATTCCTACTCAGGGTCTCCTATCCCGATTCAACCAATGTAAATGAAATTAGACGATGCAATAGGACTTTAATTTAAATGCCACTACTCTGGGTTTCCTATCCTTATTCAACTAGTGTAAGTACAATAATTGCCCTAGTTCTAACACATAGACTAATGATAGAGTGTAAGTACAATAATTCCCTATGCGTCCAAGATCAGAAGAGTATCTCACATAAAAAGTATTAAGCAAAAAAGTCAATTAAATATAATTATAACTTCAATTATTCATGCACTGAAAATTAAACATATGTCAAAACAGGTTCAAAATAAGTTCATCAAACAAAACCTAATGTAAAGATGTTTAGCTACTCATAATGATAATAAAATACTAAGCAATAAGATGAAGATTGCATCTGAAAACCCTTGAAGAATTTGCCTCCAATGGCTTCCACTGCTCTCAGAATCTCCCTCTTGGTGCTCTTTACTATCATTTTCAGTCAAAATATGTAGAACCCTTGAAAAGATTCCAAAAACTCCCTTTTATAGCTGTCAAATCAGTCTATAATGCATTAGAATAGGCCTAAAATATGACATATCACGCTTCATCATGCGCGATACTGACAATACAGTCTTATCTTACACGTAATAATGTACATAATTATTCCAGTAGCTGCACGCTTTTTCTTATTTTTCCATTAGATTTTCACTAAGTACTAATTTCTTCATACTCAGTCATTTTTTCATATTTCTTTGGTCTTTTTTCTTCATTTTTCTCATCTTTGACTTGTTTTGATCCGTTTCTTTGACTTGTCTTGAACAGTTGTTTGTCCCCAAGTAACTTGTCTGCACTGGCAATTCCAAACAGAAAAATAAGTTGCAAAATAACAATTGAACATCACCGTATGAAATTGTCTTTACCTGGCCATCATTCTAGCTTCCAACTACAATCCGACAAATTCAAAAAACATCCTCAATCTTTGACGAGTACTCAATTTGTCTCTCATCTCACCATGACTCACTCAATTGATAGGGTGGTCTCTAAATCAACATGCAAAACAATTTATACTAAGTTTGATCATGTTCTAATAGAATTCGTCAAAGAGATCAAAACACACACATTTGATGGATTTTTCGATTGTATATTAGCTTATGTTCGAGTAGGACATTTTTGGGAAAATAGGTTTGAACATTTTGAGTCAGATACCTAGCTCTCCTTTTGTTATCATACAACTATTTTTCTTATTAATAGTTCTCATTTTGTTATCATACAACTATTTTCCTTTTGTATTCATTTTGCGTTTTTTTTCTTTTTTTGAAGAAGTTATTTTTAACTTCTTATTTTCTTAAAATTTTGATATTTTGACTGTTTTTTCTCTAGTACCCCAAACTTAAACCTTGCTCACTTTCAAGAGCAATCCCAAACTTATTTTTTTATACAACTTTAGAACTAAAAATTTCTACCTAACTTCAAAGAGAGGGTGGAAAGATGAAATCTTTCAAGTCATATGACTAATAAATAAGGCTAAGTCAGCAAAAGAAAGGTTAAGCATAAATGGTTGGCAAATGACGTAACCTATTACTATAGAGTGGTTAAAAAGGCTCCAAGTTCAAAGCAAACAATTACCTTAGTGTGTGTAAATAAAATCAGATAAATCGAATCGAAAATACTTCAAACCTGATAAAGCAATAATGCATGGATACACTTAATGAAATGAATAGTAAATAATGGAATTTATTTATCTCAAACCTTACTAGTTGAGGTATCTGAAGGTTGAGTAAAGGTCTATTGATTCCTTTTTCATCCTTTGCTTTCAATTCGTAAGTCACTACCCTGATGATCAAGTTTCCTCTAAGGGTACTTCTGGTTCATTTGTTTAATGTTGTAGTTGCAATATTTGTAAATCTGAAAGAAACAAAAAATGCTAACTCATTCAATAATGACAAAGATATATGAAATTAATACAATGGATAAGAGTACTTATAATTTCTATTACTCTTCATTGAGCATACATTCAAAAATCTAAAAAAAAAACTTCAGGAAATTAAAAAAAAAAAAAGCTACATGTTTTTTCATATTTATCATTGTGGAAAAGATCATGCATGTCATTCATATTGTTGAAATAATTATTTTGTCGGGTCCATTATGCTCTCATGTGCTATTTTCTTCTTGTTTTCTCTTTATCTTGATTTATTAAATAATTCGCCATCTCTTCGATGCTTGAAAAACACGCTCTTAAACTTTGAGCATGCGTGTGGTCTTCTTGTTGGTAAGAAGTCTCTGAATACTAGCGTGAATCTTAGAGATTCAACATAAAAGAGGGTGAAACTTCGGTTATCCATCTTGTAACTCCCACTGCATGAGCTTCCATTCTACTTTGAAATTCTAATACATGTTGATTTCCTCGAACTTGCACCGATTGGTGTTGCACATGAGGTTGGCAGAATTCTTCTTCATTTCCTGCTAGGTTATCCTCTTGATATTTTGTAACTGCTCTTGTTGGGTGATTATGTTGCAACATCCTAAATGTTGAAGCGTTTATAGGTGCTTTTGGACCGATCATCTCCTCATCAGGGTATATGGGTACTCCGACTCTCCTGCATAATTCATTAATAACACAAAAATGCCCACAAGCTTGTAGTGCAGAGTTAGCCATATATTGAATATTTTTCAGAAATTAAAAGCATTACATTAATAGGCTCATTCCTTTAAAGAGATAAAAGTCCTAAGCATCGCTTCACAATAAATTGTGACTGGTTAGATACGAATTCTAGAGACTGCACAAAAAATGAAGTCCATGCCCAAGGGATTTGGAGAAATTCAGCGATTTTAAGCTATAACTCTAAGCCACGCTCAATCACCCATTCAACCATTGGTCTACAAAAAGCCTTAAGCATTTCTTGGGACATGGCTTCGTTTATCACATGATGCTCATTTCTATACGCCCTAAGATCATAGACAGGATAAGGTTGAATATTTAAAATAGAATTAATAAAACTAGCAGAGCAATCAATGTATTTATCTCGCACATAGGAAGTGTAAGTGGCCACACCGCTAAAAAGACACATTTGCATAAAACTCGAGGCCTGTGGTTTTATTGGTTTCTTGAATTAAATTATTGAAACTTATCCAATGTCATTGCTGCAACATTTCCACCTCTTCTTCAAATCCTCTCAGGACCTCGCATGCAAACACTATCTCTCATTCTCTCTCTCACTCGTTCTCTCTCGCTCTCTGTCACTCTCTCTCTCTCTCACGATATGGTAGTCAATCAACTTTAGATATTTTTTGCATTAGCTTCAGAAATAAACGTCATATTTGGAAAAGTTAGAGCATTAGGTGCTAGAGAAGCACGTGAATATGAACCTCTTGTAACTCTTCCTCTTTTTGAAGCCATTATGCATGCAAAAACAAAAAAAAATAACATTGCATAAAGAAAAACTAAGTAGAAATTTATGATTAGAAGGAATTTGTTATTAAGAAATAGTAGGTAAAAGAGTTGTGAGGAGAATATATACAAAAATCTCTATTTATAGGCCATTTTCTCGTTGTCATCGTACGTGCGATGTTAAAGGTCTTCCAAACGTCTCTCAGCCATTGTCTATATCGCGTGGATTATATGTCCATCAGGCGCGATATCAACGGTTCTCAGATCCCCTCAACGTCTCTATATTGCGTGTTATGAAGCCATCACGCACACGATAAAGCCATGTCACCCATGCGATGGCTGCGTGATTTTTCCAGGGGCTTCCTTCTTTTCTTCTTCTCTTATTCTCTTTTGTTTTCTTTCTTTCTTCTTTTCCTTTTACCTTCTAAAAAAAATCAAATTCAAAAATTTAAAAACATACTTACTAATGGATTTCATTCCACCCACTATTTTTTTAACGTCATTAGCTTTAAGATCCATGCCTAAGGCACATCAGGCGCATGGGATACCCCATGTTGAATAATTGGCCTTTGTTCTTTCCTTTCTCAACCTTGATATCTTTTTCTTCAATCTGGTAGCATTTTTCTAAATCATCTATATTCGGTGTCCATTCATACACATTAAACACCAATTTTTCATTATTGAACTTTAAACTAAGTTCCCTAGTTTCCACATCTATTAATGCTTTCCCAGTTGGTATGAATGGGCGTCCGATAATCATTCAACCACATGTGTCTCCCTTCCTTTTGACTACCACAAAATATGTAGGAAAAATTAGATTTTTGATATGTACTAACATATCTTGTAAATTACCATGAGGATGAGTAATAGATAAATCAGCCAAGGTAAGAGTCATATTACTTTGTATGATCTCTCCCAAATTCAATTCTTTCGCCTTATGAATAGGCATTACATTGACACTCTACCCTAAACTACATATAACATGTGGGACCTTTACCCCACCAATAGGGTAGTAAATGGTAAACTTAACTGGATTTTTTTAGCTTTATTGGCATTGTTTGGGCCACTGCCGTATCGTATTTTGCAATTATGTTTACTTGCTCTTTATCTAGCTCCTGCTTTGTACCTTTTAACAATGCCTTCATAAATTTAGAAAACTTGGGTATTAGCTCTAAAACTTCATGATAATAAATACTTACCTAAAGTTTGGTCAACATCTCTTTAAACCTGATAAACAACCTTGCATCATCTCTATGTAGTGGTTTCTTCTTAATGAGTGGATATGGTAGTTTTATGTAATCAGGTAGCTCTGGGTTATGGTCATTAAGAAATTATTTCTTAGTCCTTCTCAAAGGGGAGTTTTTTTCTATAAATTTATCAATGGTGAACATTTCTCAGCTTGATCACTCTGATTTTTACCGCCTCTTTCTCAGTCCCTACTTCTTCCTTTTTAAATCAAGTCCTATTTAACTATTTCATCCTCATCTATGTTGGTGATTACCGCAAAATCCACTTCTAAATATTTGAAAGTCTCCTTTTTAGGATTATCCATGGCATTCCCTGTAAATGCTTCACTAGAACTAGGTAACACGAAGATTTGCTAAGATAGTTGACCAATTTGCATCTCTAGATTTTTTATAGTTGCTTCATGGTTCTTACTCATTGTTTCATGTTATTTATTTACCAATTCAAAACAGCTTTGAGTGGCCTGGATGAATTTGTGTAGGGTCTCTTCAAGGGGTGAAGATCTCATTTGGATTGGAGCTTGTTGATTTTGTTGAACACCCTGATTATCACTTGTATTCTGATTATTGCTCCATTTGAAATTTAGGTGATCCTTCCATCCTAGATTGTAGGTGTTTGAATATGGATTATTTTTCTGGGAATTTGCAAATTGAGCTTCTTCACTCGATCCTTCCAAAGAGTACCTTCCATTTTCATGTCCATCTCTATATAAATCACACCTCAATGTTTGTACCTAATTCATGTTAGCTTTACTCATGCTACTTTCAACTAGAGTTGTATTCAATAATTCAATTTGAGCTAAAAGTGCAGTATGAGTATCAATAAATAACATAACTTTTGGTGTGCCTATAGTTACATTTTTCACTTATATTTCACTCTTGGAATAATATTCACTCAAGCACATCTTTTGAATCACGTCTTTAACATGTGGTTCTATCATGGTTCTGATCGTGCCTCTCGTGGAAGTATCTAGAAGCATGCATGTTTGACCGTTATGACCTTTACTAAAGTTATGCATTTGATCCATGTTATTCATGTTATGATTTGGGAACTTGCATGATAAAATTTTAAACCTTTCCCATGAGTCATTCAACGATCGGTTTCTTGCTGCTCATAATTTTTTATTTCAGCTCTTCGTTTAGCAAATTGAGTCGAGGTGAAGAATCTCTATAGGAATTTGTCCTATAGCTATTTCCTTGGCTCTTCTAATCAGCGAAAAACCAAAAAACCTTAGCTTGACTTGGTCTTCAGTGACCTCAGCTAGCCTTCACATCAATATTGTTTCATAGAAACGTGCAAGGTGCTCCCATGGGTCTCTAATTGCATTCATGTCGAATAGATTGTCTCTCAAACCTAAAAGCATAGAATTCTTTATGTCAAAGTTAGCGGGGTTTGTCGGTACAAACCCTCTAGAAACTTGTCTTTCGTCTGTCCTTTTGAAGTATTCCCCAATAGTGGGTGGTGGTGGAATGACTTCCATGGTGATTTCCTCTTCGGAGTACAAAGAAATTAGTGAATTGTCTTCCACTACGGTCCTTTGAGTTAGAGTCGCTTCTCTCACCGCTTTCCTAATGGCATGTGCAATACTTTCATTTTCTAGATCAAATAGTGTCAATGTCGACCCTGAGCTGAGCATATACAAACAAAAATACCTCAGTAGCACTATGATTAAACAATTTACGAGACAAAAAATAAAAATAAAAAACTAAATAAACACAACGTTGCACAAGTGTTTCCTTGTTGAAATTATCAACAGTCCCTGACAACAGCACGAAAAACTTGATGACTTCTCGACAAGTGTACCGATAGTGTCACAATAATAAAAAGATATTGATTCCACATGGACTTCTATTTAAAAAGAAATAGTTGTGCAAGTTTATAAAGTAACAAATGGGGGGGGGGTGAGTTTGAATGCGAAAAATATAAGATATTATGAAATAATAAGAAAGTAGACATGTTTTATATAAAATCCCTTATTTAACCCCTATTGATGTTTAATGCATGACATGAATTAGAAAGTCATTATATTTCCACACAGAATTAACAAAACCACTATACTCAATCCCTTGGTGTATAGTTCTCTAATTCCTAGTCGGGGTCTATTATCCCTATTCAACCACGTAGGTGAAATTAGGCTATGCAATATGATGATAATTCAAATGCAAATACTCGGGGTCTCCAATCCCTATTCAACTAGCATAATTATAATTATTTCCCTAGTTCCAACTCATAGACTAATGGTCAATATTCCTTATGCGCCCAAGATCATATTAAAAGAGTATCTCACATTAAAAACATTAAACAAAAGAATCGATTAAATATAATTATACCTTCAATTATTCATGCACTGACAAATTAAATATATGTCCCAATAGGTTCAAAATAAGTTCATCAAACAAAACCTAACATAGAGATGTTTAGCTACTAATAACGATACAATCAAATACCAATCAATAAGATGAAGATTGCATCTGAAAATCCTTGAAAAACTAACCTCCAATGCCTTCCAATTCATTCAAAATCTCCATCTTGGTGCTCACTACCGTCACTTTAAGTCGAAATTCATAGAACCCTTGAAAAGATGCAAGAAAATCCCTTTTATAGCTGTCAAATTAGTCTAGAATGTGTCAGAATAGTCCTAGAAAAGGCCATATCACACACATGATAACCTTCATCGCGTGTGCAATGTTGTGTGATGATGTGCGTGATTATTCCAGAAGCTGCACACTTTTGCTCCTTTTTTCCATCAGATATTCACTATCCCCTTATTTTGTCATACTCAGTCATTTTTCATATTTCTTTGGTCTTTATTTTTCATTTTTGCTCATCTTTGACTTGTTTTGAGTCGTTTCTTTGACAAAAATCATGCAATGAAAGAGTATCCTCGTTTAGATTGTTAGAGGATATTTAAGTTCTTAATCTTTATAATACTATTTAGTATGTTTCAGTTCCCATTAAAACTAGTTTTGACATCAGGAATTGGAGGATAAAAGACTAAAGTGTCGTGTTGAGAAGTAAAAAAATCATCCCTTAAAGCCATGTTAACTCTACGCTTTTTAAAATTTAAATTGTTTTTATTTACACTAATAAAATAAAATAGTAATTTTACATATAATAAATTATGTATTTTAAAAATATATTCTATAATATTTCTTTTTGACAATTATACTTGTTTTAGACTAGGCGTAGACCAATTCAATGAGTGAATATGGTCTAACTTTTAGAGTGACATGTGAAATATTACTCAAGCGCAAACCCATATAGCTTATAGAAGAAATGAATATATACCATTAGTGTGACAATCGCCACATCATGAACGAAGAAATTTTGTGAGAAAGAGAAGTTTTCTTGAACAAACACAAGAAAAATATCCAGTTACATAGAGATAGTGAAGAGAGAGAGAAGACAAATTTAATTATAATAGTTTTACTATTCACTTTTCCATAATTATGGTTTACATATTACAAGTGAATAACAACTTAACCACTACTCTACAAAAATAGAGTAAAACCTATATATATTCTCCTATATATGTATGACATTTATGATGATAACACTATTACATGACATACATCACCATTACATAACAAAGTACATAACTAACTTAAGTCATTCTCATGCTCGAACTGACTTTGACTACAATATGCACATCTTTGACTACTGCATGTTTGAACTGACTTCGACTACAAAATACAAATCCCAATCAAACCATGAAGCTTCCATTGTCAATACTAAAGTTTGATCCAAAATAGCACAAACCTACACCTTGTAACAAACTCTACAACATCAAGAGAAAGAGCTAACTATCATCATTCAGCTTTATCAACTACATACGATGAAAGAACTTGCTACTTGGTAATGACTTGGTGATCATATAATCAACATTATCTTTAATCGAAAGGTTTGGCACGTTCACTTATCCTTTCTCAATTTTCTCCCTAACGAAATGCATCCTAACATTAATGTGCTTAGTTATCTCATGATAGGTTGAATTCGTCAACAGATGCATGGCACTTTCAATATCACATTAAATAGTAATAACTTGAATTGAATTTTTAGTTCCTTAACAAACTCTTTAAACCATGTGCTTCTCTCACAACTTTAGTGAATGCAATGTATCCAGCTTCAATGGTTAATAAGACAACAACCTTCTGAAGAGAAACTTTCAAACGAATAGATATGTCAAACATTGTGAAAACATACCCAGATAAATATTTTATGGTATACATACATCCTTCATAGTCAGAGTCGACATATCCTTTGATTTTGACTTTACCATCGCTCATGGCTTCACCATAAACCAGGACCCTACTCATGGATCCTTTTATGTATCTCATAATCCACTTCAAAGCTTTCAAGTATGCCTTCCTAGGACTTCCCATATACCTACTTACAAGGTCAGAACACATCATTGAAGTTGAATCCTTCTTTTTGAGTGAACTCCCTAGCAACCAACCTTGTCTCAAACTACTTCGACATCACTCATTTGATTCCTTCCTTAACCTTGAAAATCCATTTACAGCTGACTAAGCTAGCATATGCAGGTTTCTCGATCAGTTCCCAATTTTTATTATCATGAACATTTTTCATCTTATCATCCATGGCCTTCATCCATTCAATCTTATTTTGACTCCTCACAGCTTCCTTGTAGTCTCTAGGTTCTTCTTCAAGAAACTCACTTAAAGAGATTGAGGCAAAAGCTATGAGATCTGCATAACCAAGTCTCTAAGGTGGATTAATTACTCTTTTTCGACATGTCTCTTGCCAACATGTAGACATTATCAGTCACCTCATCTTTGTCAACAACTTGTCTTTGTTCTTCGACTTCATCTGGGTTATGAAATTCATAGTCATTGTGCTCTACCTCGACAGGAACTTTTTCCTGTTCCAGCTTCTTTATAGAAATCTTCTTACTTTGACCAACATAGTTAGTTTTCTTGAAAGAAATCTCATTTTCGTTGAAAACTACATCTCAATTTGTGATACACCTCCTATGACCTGGCTCCAGGCATCATATCCTATAGGTTTTGAAACCTTCAGGGTATCCAAGAAACATGCATCTCAGAGCTATAGGTTTGACTTTTTCTTGCCTAATATGAGCATAGGCTATAATTTAAGTTTGTTGAGATTAGGTGGATGTCCCGACCAAACTTCTTCAGGTGTTTTCATCTCCAAGACAATCAAGGGACAACTATTTATGAGGTATGATGTATTCACTACAACCTCATCCCAAAACACCTTCTTCAATCATGTAATTACCAACATGCATATAACCTTTTACAAGATAGTTTGATTGAATCTTTTAGCCAGACTATTTTGCTGAGAAGTTCCTTCTACAGTCTTGTACCTTAAAATACCTAACATAACATAATACTTATCAAAATATTCATTACAAAATTTAGGCCATTGCCAGTTTAATTTTTGACTAAAGTCTTCCAACTTTTGAAATTCTGAAAAGTTTCGTCATTAATCTTCTGAGTGAAAATCCATAACTTTTTGGAATAAACATCAATTATGGATAGAAAATACCTTGCACCCGAGTGTGAAGGATTCCTTGCAACCCTCCAAAGATCAACATGAATGTTATAAAGGGGTCCATGTGTTATTTATTTTCCTTTGTTGAACTTCACTCTGCAGGCTTTAACAAACACACAAGGTTCACATAACTCCAAAATGTTGACCTTGTCACTACCTAGAAGAATTTTTTCCTAGGTTGACAAGGCCCCTTTAACGGACATGGCCCAATCTCATATACCATAGCTCGGTCTTTGACACAAAGTTTGTGAATGTAATACCAGCTGAACCACTTACCACCCAAACCTCAAGAGTATATAATCCTTGCTTCCTACTACCTCTAAAGACTTCCTTTGACGCCTTCATGACTCTTAGGATACCAAGTTATCCATTGAAAATATATCCTTTCTTTTTTGCTTTCACCAAGAGAAATCAAATTTATCTTAAGATTAAGTACATACCTGACATCAATCAATAACCTTATTTGTTAGAACAAGATTTATTATTTCTCTTAAAAGGTTTTGATGATAACATAGTGTTGAAAGAACAATAGGGTTTTCTAATATATGTTTAAGTGTGCAGATCATAAACCAATGAATTCATCATTAATTTTGTTGAAAGCATAAGGTGAAGAATTAATACTCAGATTCTAGCTTATGGGAATCTGAATGTATTCATCAGACTCTGAAGGAATCGCACACTAGACTCATGACCCAACTTCTGATTACAACTCAGTTTCTAATATATGTAGAGAGTAGTTGATCCGTACACTTCACCAAAGTAGACATGACTTATCAGAGCCCCGGATTTTCTGACAGAGTCAACCAGAGTTTGGTTTTGCAAGGCTTAAGGATGTCGATGTGACCTTTTAAGTCCGTACTACCTTTAGGTAGATACCTAGTTTCTCAGAAGGTGGTATGGACAATGTTATTATTCAATGGAAAAGCTTCTAACCAGATGCAAGTCTCCAACGACTCTTTTTATATCTCTATAAAAGAAAGCTGAAGAATAAAAGGAATGTTACAACATCACAACATATATAAATATCTTAGCATAACTTTGAGTTGTTTTTATAAATGTTATACCTTAAGATCTTAAGTTTCTTATCTTAGAAATTTTAGAAAGGTTGAATATCTTTGTAATTATTGCGCAACTATTATACTTCTGAATGTGTATCAAAGTTTAATAGATAATTTTTCTACTAAACAATTTGTTTAAATAAGAAGAAGAATCTTGCATACGTGTTGGAGCAAGGAAGTCTTGAACCGAGGGATTAAATAAGAAGTCTCATTCAGGGTTGATTAAGCAAGGAAGTCTTGAACCATATGGCTTAAGAAAGATGTATTGCGCAATAGCTTAAGCAAGGAAGTCTCATTCAAAGTTGATTGAGTAGAAAGTCTTGAGAAGTGGCTTAAGCAAGGAAGTCTAATTCAGAGTTGATTAAGCATAAAGTTTTGAGCAGTGGCTTAAGCATTTGTAATCAGTTTGGTTATAGTGAAAAGCTCTTGTTGAGGCAATGGAACATGTCTACTCTCAGTTTAAGAGAGGACCTAGGATAACTTTTGTGTGTTGATTGCATTTACTTCAGAACTTTATTTTCCGTTGTTATACATTCTATTAATAAACTTCAAACGCATTTCAGACTCTGATACCTTCTGAGTTCAGAAACAAAACATTTTAAATCACACAATTCAACTCCCTTTTCTTATGTATTTTCTCACCTTCATTATTGACTCATCATAAAGCTTTAATCTGACATGTCCAATTTCTGCAATCTTGAAGATTATATTATTTCCCATCAGCACATATCCACCATCTTGATCACATAATTTCTCAAACACCTTTTTGTTTGGATTCACGTTCTAAGTACATCATAAATCCATAATTAATTCATAATTAGATTTTCTACTTGAAATCACAAATACATCAAATGAATCATAATCATTTTGAACAAAGGATGAGTTGTCATTATCCTTACCTATATAATATTTCAGACGTTCAGGGCACACCTTTCTTGTGTGAGCCTCCTTCTTATAAAGGAAGTCTCAAACCTACCATCTTTCTTTTAGAATTTTTCTTTTACGGACAATCTTTCACCAACAGAAGATGGTTTATGCTCATTTGTTTCATTAAAGTCCTTCATTTACAAGGTTGATTTAACTTCTTCAAAGGTCAGGGACTCTCTTACATACAAGAGAGTTTCTTTGAAGTTAGCATGAGATCTGGGTAAAGCACACAACAACAATAATGCTTAATCTTCATAATTGATCAAGAAATGAATATTATCCATATCAAGGATCGGCTTGTTGAACATATTCAACTTCTTCGTCAAGACTTTGTCCTCACTCATCTTAAATAAATACAAATCTTTCTTCAGGTATAGACAATTTACCGAAGTTTTGGTCATGTACATACCTTTATTCTAACCACACAGTTGCAATAATTTTCTCCTTCGATACTTTCCAGAGAATCTTATAATCAAGGCTCAAGATGATTGTATTGTGGGCTTTCTCCACCATTATTGTTTTCTCCTTCTCGATTGGGAAAGCATCTGTGACTTCAACTCTCTTCAACGCTTCTAACAAACCCTATTGAACAAGAATAGCTCGTATATTCAAATTCCACACACACACACACACACACACACACACATATATATATATATATATATATATATATATATATATATATATATATATATATATATATATATATAATCCTAGTATATGTATGTCATTTATGATGGTAGAAATCATATATGACATACATAACTATTATATAACAAATTACATAACTAATATATGTCATTTGCATGCTCAAACTAACTTTGACTACAACATACATATCTTTGACTGCATGCTTGAACTGACTTAGACTACAACATGCACATTCTAGTAAAATCATGAAACTTCCCCTATTGAGACTAGAATTTGAGCATTAAGTTAAACCTTTAGACTCCCTTAAACCTTTCATTAATTTGAGCATTCAAGTCTTTTCAATTATACCTCTTTTTGAGAAAGTTGTCACACTTCTTTGCCACTTATCATCGACTTCGACCTTTGTTTTCAAATCCACTATAAATTGATATTTTTCTTTAATTAAAATTTTATTTACATTTTTTTGAAAAATGACAATAACAAAATAGGGAAAACTGAAAAAATGACAACAAAAAACAATTTTATGGAAAACCAAGAGGAGGAGTATCAACATTGGGCCAAGAGCAACACAAGTGAGAGAGACACCACATACTCATTCAAAATCTTAAGGTGATACATGTGTGGGCTCTCCTACTTATAAATGATCAAGTCTCCACATTTATAACCAGTATACGCCAATTATTCATTCAAAACATTAAGGTGATAACCAATGTGAGACTCAAACTCACACTTGATTTATTCCCCCTAAAGTATGAGTCTGCAATGCTCCCCCTCAAATGGAAACTCTTTTGTTCATATACAATTGTATCGCCGTTAACATCTCTTTCCTAGACATTTCGATACACCTCTTCATGGGAATTTTGATTTTAACAAGGCACCTCTTCCTGGGTATTTCGATATAAGTAAGTCTATCATTTTACTCGACCCAAAGACTCATGAAACTATTTGTTAGGTAATGATGAAAAGCATCAATATTGGGTCAAGAGCAACACATAAGTGAGAGATACACCATATATTCACCCAAAACCTTAAGGTGATAGGTGTGTGGGTTCTCCCACTTATAAATGCTTAAGTCATCACATTTATATACAATATGGGACTCCAACACACACTTAACTTATTATTCTCAACATACATAACTACACAAAATTCGTGGAAATATTAGACTCTATCAAAGTAAGATTTAACATTTTATTCATGTTTCATGTTTATAGTATCACTAATTAGAGAAAATATTTGTACAAAGACGTATTCTAAGAAAGTAATGCCAATGTAGATAGAAAACTGTAAAATGTCACCCATAAATGAACTCATTTATTGCAAGTAAAAATGATATTAATTATTTTTAATAAGAAAATTCATTCAATAAAAAAAGAATGAAAGCAAGAATAAATCCAAACAACACCTTTACAGGTGGAAGACCAAACAAAATAAGGCAAAAAATATCAAAAACAAAACAACCTTACAAAAATTCACAAGAATGTTTAGACCACTGTAGAAAGAACAAGATGAAATGGAGGATCTGATAGACCTTCACATCCAAGAATGATGCATAATTCTAAGAACAACTTCTTCGACATTGCATATTCCACCGTTGAAAATGATTTGGTTTCTCATCCACCATAAACTCCAACACGTGCAGAACCAAATTAGTGTCGTTGATCTTTTAGACGATCTACCAACCAAACTTACAAACCATTCCAACAAATGATCCCTACAAGTTAAACTACCTATCCAATCGACACCAACCCAATCCGAGACAACACGCCAAACAACTTTACTCTTCGGATAATTAATCAAAATGTGATCTAAAGATTCCTCTTCATTAAAACATAATACACATACCAAGACATGCAGATTGGAAATTACAAGATTGGCCGCAAGATTAAGACGCGACAAAAGTCTATCCAAAAACTAAACACCAAGCAAAGAGTTTGACCTTCAACGGCATTGACAAATGCCACACTATATCTAACACAGTCTTGGAAGTAAAGTCCATCCAAATAGACCCTATGGATTTTTGACAAACCTCATAGCAGGATTTAACCGAGAACGTGTTGCTAACTAAACCAGACCACAAATATCTATCAAGCTGGCTATGAACCGAATGTACCTCTAAAAATAGAACTCGTAGCTCACGTAACTGAACGAACAAGGAGTCTTCCCAATTAACCACACAAAATCCTAGCTCCCAAGTCCACATGGAATGACTCCAGAAACCGTTATCAGCAACTGCTCCAAACTGTAATGTTGATAACAAAAAAATATTCCAGAATTAAAATTCATAACGGGATCTAATCAAGCCAAGTAGCATGCAAAAAAGACACTCGGACACAATCTCCCAGCTTGCAAGAAACTTGTGACAAAAACGAATCAATATTATTTGACCGATGTCAAGATGTTTTTCTTAGTATAACTAGGATTTACATATAAATATGACATTTATATGTTTTTTTACAACATACAAAATTAACCAAACGTATTATCCTCACTTTTTTTATATATTTAATATTTTATTTTACTTTACACATATGTATTTTTTAGTTTAGTAGTTAAAAAAAATTCAACTTTGTACTTAATATTCTTTTGAGAAGTTGAAAAATTCACAATTGAAAATAACTCGAGGAATCTACTTGTCACCCCACTCATACCTGACAACCCCCCCCCCCCCCCCCCCCCCCCCCCCAAATTTTCAGAATGGAAAAAATACCCCCAAAATTTTTACATGCAATTTCTGGTAGATTTAATGAAATTTCTGGTATTTAATTAAATTCTTGGTAGTTCATTTGAAATTACCGGTATACCGATAATTTCAAATTCTCGATAAATTTCCATGAAACCGGATTTTTGAAAAATGTAGTTTGTTATCGGGAATTTCAAATCCTTTGAAATTCACGGTAGGCGTAATTTTAGGATTTTTTTTATTTTTTATTTAAACGGTCGAGATTTTGCTGACAGTTTTGTATGGTTGTGCGACAGTTTGTCTGGTCCATAATTGTTGAATGTTTATATAAATATGGGTTATGTCTTGTTGTTAAACAAATATGAAAAATGGTTATTCCAACATTTTCAATTAAGGCAGAAGTTTACTTCAAGAGATTTTCTCAACCTGTCAAATTCATGCTCCCGGATGACATAACCTCTTTTGTCGGTCTGACTTCGAAGTTGAAGGAATTGTTACCTGATGGTGAGAATAAAAATATGTTGAAGATCAAATTTCAGGAGGATTGGCAGGATGTTAGTGTGAAATATAATCTAATTGAGCTGAAGAACGGTGAAGATGTTAGAAAAATGTGGAGATTATTTTGCTGTAGGCTAACAAGGGGTCCGCTGGCATTAGATGTGCAGCTGGCAAGATCAGTTGATGAAATAATGACAATACTGAAACGCCCTGAAGCATCTGGTATTGTTTAGGTTTTTGATATTGATTAATCATGTTGTATTGTTGGGTTTTTATTTGTTTAAGTTTTTTAATCTTGATCACTGCAATGTAA
Organism: Lathyrus aphaca; assembly: GCA_963966055.1. Lineage (NCBI taxonomy): Eukaryota > Viridiplantae > Streptophyta > Magnoliopsida > Fabales > Fabaceae > Lathyrus > Lathyrus aphaca. The sequence continues at coordinate 75,424,141 of OZ014525.1, read as the reverse complement.
TGGCATAAATGAAGGTATAATAATATAATATTCTAACATAATATACATATAATACAAATATATACATATCATCCATAAAATACAAATAACACTAAATAGCCCCCCCCCCCCCCGGGCTAAGTGTGCAATTCTAGCTAATATAGTAGAAATACTACCATCAGGATCTACCATGCACATGAGCTGATCATCAGTCATCACTGCTATCATCTGAAATCATTGTGTGTCATCATGGTGATGTGCTGAAGTAGGAGGAGGAGGAGGAGATGTCTCATCAACAGGCTCCTGGCCGCCAGAAGGTACATCCTCAGAAGGTGCTTCCTCATCCAGCAGGGGAGTGATGCGTGGATGAGATACGCTGAGATACCACTATAAGTAGGCATTCTCACACTACGAGGGATACTGCACGGGTGTAGATCTATCTACGATGGTGCGACCAGAACTGAGGAAGTGCGTCTAAAACCACCTATCAATACCTTCAAAGGGCGTATGCGAAACTGTTGGTGGTATGGTCTGAATGTATCCAAACTGACACAAAAATCTCTCTGGCAGGTGCTTGGCAATCAAAACCTCCCATCGCATATAACCAGAGTATAATGACGACTCCTCGAACTCACGAATGACTCTATGATAATCGTAGGGTGTCTATATGACATCCTCTACGGTCAGCTCATCCAATCTCCTCCTGTACTCAATTATGCCTCCTGAGTATTTCTGCCTCGTCTTCCACCTCTTCGTATGTGGCTCCCCTGTTGTATAAGGTTGGATCCTCCTATTGCATATATGTGGAAAATGCTCATAGATCTAGCACTGAGATCACAACAAACAGTAAATTAGAAATAATAGTATTAAAAAAAATTAGAACAACAAGTAAGTAAGAACATGAATTAAGATATACCTGTAACAAACTAAGATACCCAGCTAGTTGCCTCGTCTCAAATCGGGTCGCCTCCCTTAGCGCATTATATAATTGAGTCAGAGTTGCATAACCCCAAGCCCAGTTGTGCGACTCCAGATCGCTGAAGAGGCGCAGAAAACGAGCATCTATATACGTATCAAACTTGTCCGCAAAAAGTGTACATGCTACTACATGCAGCATGTACGCCCTAGCGACGGGCTGATACCTACCATCAACAACAAACTCGACATACCTCTTTCGCAGCCACCATATGCAAAGGTGAGCACCTCATGTATTAGAGAACTCTCGTGCCACCACCGCCTCAGACAAACAGAGATCATAAACAACCATCTCCTGTGCCTGGGACACACTTATGATAGGATTCGTCCAGAATCTGCCGTCGATAGAGAGATAAAACAAGGAAGCGATATCATCTAAATTCATAATCATCTATCCAAATAGGAGATGAAATAACGACATTTCCTTGTGCCACCTCTCAACGAAGGCATTGAGAAGCTCCGCATCCAACATGGCCAGGGAGCAGTGTCCAAAATGTAGTAAGTCAAAGTCCTCCACAATCGTCTTCACAACAACAGGGAAGGGAATCTTTGGGAAATCCTTCATCCTCCCTCTGTGAGACTAGACCCTCAGTACAAGTCGCACTTATGACACCAACCAATAAACAAATTTGTTAATACATAAACAATGTATGCATTAGTAAGCAAATGTTAAAATTAAACATAAAAAACCATATACATGCCCCTACCATAGACACAACACTACATGTTCATTGTACTCTGTAAGCACATATGTATCTATCGGACCACTAGTGAATCCTGGCTCCGTGTGTACGGATGGCTCGATTGAAGGATTTGTCGCATCCGTCTCAATCGTCTCCTCAACGTCTCATGTACCAACGGCCCCTCCAGTGCGATCCCCCTCAACATCATCATCACCAACCTCCTCTGCCACATCCTTAACAATACTCTCCTTTTCCTCCGGAACATCTCTAACAACAACCTCCATGGCTCAATAACGGGGGCGTCCTCAGCTGTGGTCTGCTTTGAAGACTCTCCAAAATGTCGCCTAACGGCGCAAGGTACTTGGAAATGATCCAGCTGCTCGGCCAACCACTTCTGGTGTGAACCAGTTGGGACCACTCGTCCATCCCGTATATGTGCAGACTCAACATTTGGAGCGGTTGTACCCCCTACCACCTCTTGCCAAATCTAGAACCCTACCAACAATGCTACCATTAGTGCCTCTGGTCTTCACTAAAAAAACAAAAAACACAAATTAAACAAAAAATTTAAAACTACCGGAAATTTGAAATTCCCGAGAAAAAAACAACACTACCGGTAATTTCAAATTCCGGTAGAAAAAAACATAAAATTTGAACTACCGATAATTTCAAATCTACAGAAATATTTACTAGTAATTTTGGAATTTCCGGTAAATATTACCGGGTTTTTTGAAATTTTTGGTAATTCTCACCGTTAATTTAGAAAAATCCGATAAACACTTGTAAAAAGTAAATCTCCGGTAGTGCAAATGAAATTCCCGATATCGTCTAATTTTAAAAAAAAATCAGTGAAGTACTAAGAAAGTGGAAATGTGAATATTTTTCATTAAGGATCAATTTTATCTTTTTATTATTAGATGTGGAAGTATCAGATATGACTGACAGAGGTTGTAGGTAGTCTCCTCCAATAAGTCTTATATCTTTCAATTTTTGAGACAAATTTTTTTTAATGAAAAGAGAGAATTAAAGGAACCCAATAACCTATAGTGATTGTGAATGTGATGATTGAAGACACCTTTCCAAATAAACAACAATTCCACGTAAAATTATATGCTAGTAATCTCATAATAATCCCTCCCACATTATTTTAACAACTAGAATCTAATATAATATTAGCATAGATATAATGTTGTAAAATATTCACATACAAAAAACATATAACATTCAAATCAATATTAAGGATTCTCAATAACAAATTATTATATGATTTGACAATGTACTAATCATACTTCATAGTCAATTTGACACTTAATCATTTCAAACAAAAAATAAATAAAAATTCGTTTATTAAACCATACATAAACTATACACTTCAATAACACACAATTTAATAATTAATGAAAGAGAAATAACTCCCCCTACCTCATCACATGCAAATCTCCTCTATTTAAGCCCTTGAAACTCTTCCTCTTTCTTCATTCAATCCTCACTCACATTCTCAATCACAAACCAAAAGAAGAACAAAACCAAACACTTTCTCTCTTTCAAGTTTCATCTCTTAAAACTTCAAAAACAAACCCACTTTGAAAACAAACTCATCTCATCAAAGAAACAATCTTTTTCACTTCTTGAACAAACCCAAATCAACAAAATGGAGAATTTGTTTCGTCTATCTGATCACCAAGATTTTATCTCACGCCGTTGCATTTGGGTCAATGGACCTGTGATCATTGGCGCAGGTCCATCTGGCCTAGCAACGGCTGCATGTCTTAGAGAACAAGGAGTTCCCTTCATTGTTCTCGAAAGAGCTGATTGTATAGCATCACTATGGCAAAGAAGAACCTATGACAGATTGAAACTTCATCTCCCAAAACGATTCTGTCAACTACCTAACCTTCCATTCCCTGATGATTTCCCAGAATACCCTTCAAAGAAACAGTTCATAAACTACCTTGAAACCTATGCTAACAAATTCGAAATCAACCCGCAATTCAACGAGTGTGTTCAATCTGCTAAATATGATGAAACAAGTGGATTATGGAGGGTGAAAACCAATGAAGTTGAGTATATTTGTAGGTGGCTTGTTGTTGCTACCGGCGAAAATGCTGAGTGTGTTACTCCTGAAATTGAAGGACTTTCTGAATTCAAAGGTGAAGTTGTTCATGCTTGTGATTATAAGTCAGGTGAAACTTTCAAAGGAAAGAAAGTTCTTGTTGTTGGTTGTGGAAATTCAGGAATGGAACTTTCTCTTGATCTTAGCAACCACCATGCTTTACCATCAATGGTTGTTCGTAGCTCGGTAAGTTCTTGTTCAGTGTCGTGTCTGGTGTCTGTTTCTGTCTTTCATGAACAATTTCTTAAATCTAACTGGTTTGTTCTGTTTTTTTATTCACAGGTTCATGTGTTACCGAGAGAAATATTTGGAATATCGACATTTGAATTAGCCGTTATGATGTTAAAGTGGCTACCACTTTGGATTGTTGACAAGCTTCTTCTAATTTTGACATGGTTCATTTTGGGTGACATGGAAAAGTTTGGTATCAAAAGACCTTCAATGGGTCCTTTGCAGCTAAAGAACACAGAAGGAAAAACACCTGTTTTGAATATTGGTGCCTTGGAGAAAATTAGATCCGGAGATATAAAAGTTGTCCCTGGAATCAACAAGTTTAACAAAAACGGTGTAGTCGAGCTTGTTAACGGCGAAAATATTGATGTTGATGCAGTTGTTCTTGCTACTGGTTATAGGAGTAATGTCCCTTCTTGGCTTCAGGTAAAACTTGTTCCAGATCTTAGTTGACATGGATTAAATCCTATTTATTTTTTCTATATTCACACCTCTGTTAAATCTCAGAAGAACATGCTTGAATTGACGATAAGATATCGCCAATTCAAACACGTTCTTTTCTCAATGATTATAAGTGACTAATTTAGTTATGGTTATGTTATGAACAGGAAGGTGAATTTTTCTCGAAAAACGGATACCCGAAGATGCCATTTCCACATGGTTGGAAAGGAAATTCAGGTCTATATGCAGTCGGGTTCACAAAGAGAGGGCTTTCTGGTGCTTCATCTGATGCTGTTAAAATTGCACAAGATATTGGAAACGTTTGGAAACATGAGACTAAACAGAAGAAGCAACGCAATACTGCTTGTCATAGACGCTGCATTTCACAGTTCTAAAAAACATAACATCACACAATCTTGCTTCTTTTTAGTCTCAGGAATTCTTTCTTGTATACAAACAAAAAGATAACAACAATATCTTGTAAAAAAAAAAAATACACAGATGATAGCACACAGAAACATAGCCCTGTCCTAAGACCCAAGTTTTTTAATGTGGTTTGTTAAGGATGATGAGGCTTTTTCATTCTTTTTTTAAGACGTTTCAATGTATTTCGTTTTGTTGATTCATATATGTAACACGAACTTGAAACTTCTGCACCTCCAATATTACGCTGGAGTTGTAGAAGGATCAAGTTCATGTAATAAAATTCAATGTTTGAAATTGAACTTTGATTTTTTACTCTAGTCACTATCTATGTTTCTTCGACTTGATTGTATTTTGTAGCTTTTCCTTTGCTTTAGGCAAAGAATCTTTGTGTTCTTGAATAGATGTGAAAGTTTGTTACCTTGATTCACATATATAGTTAGCATGCAAGGACGAATAAACGAATATACGGTGGATGCATGTGGTGATTGCCACACTTGATGAAGAGACAGGTAGAAAGGTTTATAACTGCTTTCTATTTTAAACTTTGAGCATAGATTGTCATGTTATTTTCTTCCTTTTACAATTGCTTTATAGTTTCAAGTACGAAAGTGCGATGGTCGAAACTAATTCATTAAGTTGGGAAAACGACTATAGACGAAAAAATGTTCTCGAATGCGCTACTCTCTATTATGTTTACTGTCGTTATTGAGGGTGATCAATGCAGACTAATGTATAGAATTCAAAAATGATCTGAAAAATATTTATCATATTGTAATAAAATATAATACGAGGAACTCAACATCAAACATGTTATTATTGTTTGTCTATAAAGACCAACAGTAAATGCTCCAAATAAAAGATTGATTTAGAAAATACTATTTATAATCATAATAATTCGTTACAATAAATCAAATTCACCTAAAAATAGATTTGCCCCACATGATAAAAAGAATTTACTATATAGGGCAATTTTACCATACCAATTAGAGTTCATAGAGTATGAAAAAAGAAAGTGAAAATGACTGCTGGCAAATCAAGAGGTTAATATGTGATGTAACATAAATAGTCTAACAGTGTTGCCTTCATAATAAAGACATATGAAAAAACTAATTTTATTTTAAAATTTTATTTTTGGAATAAGAACTTGGTTCAAATGAAAAAGATTGTTTTGGTATAAAAGCTCAAAGATAAACAAGTAAAACAACAAAATAGTCAACTATGAAATATTTAGATTCAAGTTCAGAGTAGTATTTTAAAATAATTAAAATTTAAAATGAGCTTTTGTTTTGAATTTTATAAATTTTAAAAATCAAATCAATTTTAATTTTGTTATGAAATTTTTAAATATTAATTAATTTCAAACAAAATAAATAAATAAATATGTATCATAAATAAATCTTAATCCAAACAAAACATATCATTGTAAAACAATTACAATATTAAAATGAATAATATATTTATTTAATAATAATATTAAAATAGTCGTTAAAAGTTAGTGACTATAAGGGTGTTGAGTTTTAATTCCTCGTGTCGAAACAGTTAGACCTATTTTAGTAGTGTTAGCTAAAATAGAAATTTTGTGGTGCTAACAAATCTAATTCTATAAACAGGGAGTATCACTCTTGTAATAAAATCATCACATCATATTGTAATTCAAAGTTCTGCAGGTTGTAGAGTGAATCAATAGAAGAAATCCCACAGTTTGTGGGTAACAAAAATTTCTCTCCAAATTCTCTTAGAACCCTAATTCTTTCCTACTTCATATTTCTTCTTCTTCTTTGTTAATTGTTATGCAAGAACCTTTCTTGTTCATAAAGAAAGATTCAGAATTCTCATAGGTTTTGAGTTAATTCTAACATGTGGTATCTAGAGCTCTGGTTGAGAGATTCAAGGGCAAGAAATCGCAATGACGATGAATCATATGAATGAACATTTTACATCGAGTCTTTCAATTCTCAAGAAAGATAACTATGAGAATTGGTGCAAGCAGATAAAAGTTGTGTTTTGTTATTAAGATCTTTGGTATCTTGTGAAGGAAGGAGTAACAACGTTTGTAGAGAACGCAACAGAAGCGGAGAAGGTTGCGAATAAAGAATTGAAGAAGAAAGATTATAGAAGCTCTCTTTATAATCCATCAATGTGTTAATCCAGATAACTTTGAAAATTTTAGTGATGTAGAGTCTGCAAAAGAAGCTTGGAAGATTCTTGAAAAGTCTTTTGGAGGTGCAGAGAAGGTGAAAGAGGTGAGGTTACAAACTCACAAAAGGGCTTATGAATTGCTTCAGATGGAAGACAATGAAAGCATAACAGATTTCTTCACAAGAGATACGAAACTTGTGAATCAAATCAAAGTATGTGGAGAAGTGTTGACGAAGAAAGTAGTGAATCAAATCAAAGAGTCACATTCAGTGTTACAATTGTCAGAAGTATGGTCATTATTTTAGTAATTATCTAGAAAAGAAAAAGAATCAAGATTTTGATGCTAAGGTGGCGAAACATGAAGAAGAAGAAGAGATGTTGATGATGGTCACAACAAGAGATGAAAATAGATTCCAAGATCAATGGTACATGGACTCAGGATGCTCATCACACATGACTGGTAGGAAAGATTGGTTTATCAACATGAAGCCCTCGATGAAGAACATGGTAAAATTTTCAAATGACAATACTCTAGCAGCTGAAGGTATTAGTGACGTACTGATTAAGTGGAAAGATGGCAAGAGGTCGATAATTTCCAATGTGTTATACATACCAGGCATGAAGAGAAATTTGCTAAGTATAGGGAAGTTGATCGAAAAGAACTACAAGGTGTCGATCGAAGACAAGATGATGAGAGTTATCGACGCAAGTGGAAGGTTGATCTTGAAGGCTCTAATGTCTCATAATAGAACCTTCAAGATCAAACTAAACGTGATGGAGCATAAATGCCTTGCAACTACAGCTAGTAGAGATGAATGGATGTGGCACTATAGACTTGGCCATCTCAATTTAAAAGAAATCAGATATTTGAAGAGAATAAATATGGTTTCAGGATTGCCAGAAACATCCCAAACAAAGTGTGTGAAGAATGTGTTCAGTCGAAACAACACAAGAATAGCTTCAGCAAGGATGCAAGAAGCAGGTTGAAGGCAATTTTTAAATTCATGTACTCTGATGTATGTGGTCCTATCTAGGTGGATTCAATTGAAGGTAACAGCTAATTTGTCTGTTTCATAGATGATTTAAGTAGAAAATTATGGACTTACTTGATCAAGAAGAAAAGTGAAGTGATCAAGGTATTTGCCAAGTTTAAATCTATGGTCGAAAGACAAAGTGATCGAAAGCTCAAGATTTTAAGGACTGATGGTGGTGGATAGTATGTGTCGAAAGATTTTGATGCATTATGTGTAAAAGAAGGGATTGTGCATGAGTTGGTGTCACCCTACACTCCATAGCATAATGAATTTGCAAAAAGGAAGAATCGAACCATCATGAATATGGTGAGAAGTATGTTGAATGACAATCATCTACCAAAAGAACTATGGGGAGAAGTTGTGTCGACTACACTCCATAGCAGAATGGATTTGCAGAAAGGAAGAATGAATATCCAATTTGAAAGTATCAGATTTAATTAGCCATCATGGCAAGCAGTGGAACTCTGATCTGATCTTTCTTTTGGTAGGTGAGGAAGCAGCAAATAAAATTCTTAATACTGCACTTTTTGAGTCGGTTCAGGTTGATAAAATGGTTTGGAATTTTGAAATGGATGGAAATTACTCAGTACGTAGTGCTTATCGTTTCTGCATAGATGAGGTTATTGATACATTCCAATCTCAGAATAGATGCAAATTGGGACTTAATCTGGAAAATAAAAATATCGCCAAAAGTGAAGAATTTTCTTTGGAGACTTTGCAGGAATTGTGTTCCTACTAGAGTTCGCCTTAAGGCTAAAGGTGTAGGTTGTCCTATTATTTGTGGCGTTTGTGGCGTCGAGGAGGAGAGTAATGAACACTTATTCTTGAAATGTCTGAAAAGCAAGGATTGTTGGGAGAAAGTCGGATTATGAGCAAAGTTACAACAGTTGCAGAACATTCATGTATCGTTGGTTGCTATTGTTTTTTCTGTCTTACATGTATCTAACCAGGACCATGAAGGTAATCAACGAACATCATCCTCAAGCTCTACCAGATACCAAGTGGAGTAAACCATCAATGGGTCGACTTAAGTGCAACATTAATGCTTCTTTTTCTAATGATAAGGTTGGTATTGGTGCTTGCATCAGAAATGACACTGGCTCCTTAATTAGGGCCAGTACGGAATGGTTATCTCCCATCAGGAGGTTGCGACAGGGGAGGCCCTAGGATTGCTAGCTTCTATAAAGTGGGCGCATGATCTCGGTTATGACAATATCGATTTCGAGGTGGATGTTAAAATTGTCGTCGATAGTGTGAATAGTCATCATCTTAATCATACAGATTTTGGCTCTATCATTTGGGAATGTAACCGTCTGTTAGCTCACTTATTCTCGAACTCTCATGTTAAGTTTACTAGAAGACAAGTCAATGAAGTTGCTCGTGCTCTGGTACATGTGACTCCATTTTATGCAAGTTTTCACAATTTTACAGATATTCCAACATGTATCCAAAGTCTTATTATAAATAAAATGAATTAAATTTTCTCTTATAAAAAAAACTTTTAATAAAAAATATATTTTAAAATTAAGTAAAAAATCAACTCAACACTATTTTAGTCTTTAAACGGATTTTAATTTTAAAAATGGCTTTCAAAACCAAAATTCATAACTATCCAAAGTAAAACCCTTATTTCACCTTTTTTTTTTACTTTAACAATTTTTTTTTTTAAACTAAGGTCTTGTTAGAGATAATTTTCAGTCTTTTATTTTGAAATTTTCAAAGTCTAAAACTAATTTTTATTTTGAGTTTTAAAATTTCAAAAAATAAGAACGAATAACAAAATCATTTTCAAATATAAGCATAAAAAATAATATTGATAAACATGCATCTTAATTCAATCCATCAATACATATCATAGGATTTTCAACAAAATTAAAATTGGTGGATTTAGTTAGATTTTTTTTTTTTAAAAGTGGTGATTATCGATCATAGGTGGTAATTTGTGATGATTATTAGTGGTGATTATCAACCACCATACTGACCACTATCATCAACCACTCTAGTCACCAACAACCACCACATTGACCACTATCGTATTGACCAACGTTGATCACTAATATGATTTCTTATCACCACCATCGAATATGGTGGTAGATGATGATTGTCAAATTAGGGATCATAGGAAGATAAAATGATAATCAGATGCGATCAAATATTGTGGCCAAAAGTGGTTAATGGTCAGAAGTGATCGTAGTGGTGGTCAGAATAATAGTCGGATTTAATTGTTAGAGTGGAGGTTGATGATTGTCAATGGGGGCTTGTGATGATCAGAGTGGTGGTGGTCGACAATGGCCATAATAATCAGGGCCGACTCAACCCATACCGAAGTCTAAGGCGAATTATTATTATTTTTAATTAATAATTATATTATTAATTAAAATTTCAATTCATAAATATTAAAATGCATAATATTTATTAAATTATTTTAATAAATTCAATTTAATATATATATTTTTTCAATCATTGATAAAATTAATTAATTTAATTTGTATTGTGACATTTTTTCTATATTAAAATAAAATTTAATTAACTTTAACTTTAAAAAATATATATTTTTATATATATATATATATATATATATATATATATATATATATATATATATATATATATATATATATATATATATATATATATATATATATATATATGTAATAGTTATAAAAATAAGGGTTAAATATGTGTTTAGTCCATATAAATATCTCAATTTTGATTTTTAGTTTCTATAAAAATACGTCGAGTTTTAGTCCTTATAAAATTACTTTTCCATGCAGATTTAGTCCCTCTAGAGAGACTAAAACTATGTGTAAAAGTAATTTTATAGGGACTAAAACTTGACGTTTTTTTATAGGGACTAAAAATAAAAAATATTGAGATATTTATAGGGACCAAAAACATATTTAACCCTAAAAATAATTAACATTGTTATATAACAATAGGTAATATAGATTAAAAAAATTATATCTCTTTATTTAATAAAATATAATAATTAGTGTATTATTAAAGTTGAATAATTGAATGGTGAAAAAAAAACTATATAAAGTAGATGCAAAAAAGTGTGCTAATTAATGCTGGTAGTTTATTAGAAAATTAAAATTAGAGTAAAATAATAGTAATTGAATAAAATACTTACTAAATGTGAGATGTATAGTGTGAAATGCATTTATTGCTATTCATTTGGAAAAAAAATAGAGATAATATGTGAGTATTAACACTATACTAATGACTGGTATAAAATAAAATTTTGAATCCCTAGACAAAAATATTTATTCTATATTATTTATCCGTTAAAAGAAAGTTTGAGGCCCTAAACAATTGTCTAACTGGCCTATACCTTGGACCGGACCTGATAATAATTGTTGTAGTATTGATCATTAATCATTAACAAGTAACAAGTGGTGTCTTAGCTTTAAACAACAATAAAATTTTAAAAACATATTTATTTATAAAGTTTTAGTAAAAAAATTTGTTTTAAAGTAAAATAAAATATTAACTAATTTTTTTTTTTAACAAGTTTTAATTTTGAAAAGGAATTTCATAATAAAAACTCACAACTATCCTAAACAAATTTAACTATAAAAAACATCAATTAAACACCATTTCAATAAAAAGAGTTTGGTTTTTAGTTGTCCAAAAGGCCTTATAACTAGACCCTGCGAACAACATGGCTAATCGGGCCGAAAAATAAATCTTTATTAAATTATAGGTTTAAGTTTTGAATATTTTAACAAGTCAGACTCAGACTTGACAAAGTCTAATTCGGTTCAGTCTATTTCCACTTTTGTCTATAGATTAGAAAAAAAATCCTTTATTTATTAGTTTAATTATACTAGTGATTCATCTCGCTTGAATTTTTTTTTTAAAAATCTCGTTTGAACTTTGTTGTAATAAAGTCTTGTATCCATTTTCAATTACTTAAAGCATGTAAATTCCTATTAATATAAATTGATTGTCTTTAGGATTCTTTTACTTTAAACTTACTAATAAATCAAACCATCCAATTTAACTAAATACACCATAAATATATATCTTTTTCTAAATACACCATCATTATGATTTTATTTAATTAGAAATATTAGTTTCACAGTTGTGTGTAATAATCCTTAATCAACACACACAAATATGAAGATTAAGCATTTAAATTCAACAACGTAAATATAGAGCATGTGATGTAAGGTTAATTACCCTGTTGCTTTAACAAATTGCAAACATAAATGTCATAACTTAGGTTGTCTTTTCTCAAAATAGTATAACTATAGATAAACTTATATATATATCCTCCTCCAGTGGGCCCATACAATTCAGTGTAACCTGTATTACTACTTCTAACATCAGATTAGTACAAGCCCACCATTTCATAATTAACCACATCTCTCACTGCTGTCTAAATTTGGTTACATCAATATTCCTCATAAATTTTCTATTTTTGGCCTCCATTCACAATGAAATGATGACATACTGCTGTTTTGCACATGCTTACAGCTTTCGCAGCCACAAAGCTTTAAGATTTAACTTTTTTGGGTACTAATTACTATTAATATCTAACCATTGAGTCTGGTGCAAGTGGTTGAATATGTTATAAATTCGAATAAGTTTAATAGAGTTGATATGAGTTGGAAAGTAATTATGAAGCATATGAATAAATTAGATCGGTTCTAATCATATTTACAAAATTGATATATAAAAAGAGAATTGTCCAATCTTTAATAACATTAAGGAGAAAAATGTCCATCATTATTATTTTGATTTTCAAATGATGAACATCTTTACACAATATATAAGTAAGGTAGCGGAGAGCTAACCAACCGGCTATGTACAAAAGATATATACACATATATAATAGGGATACAAAAGGTAGTTGAGTATATTATATATATATATATATATATATATATATATATATATATATATATATATATATATATATATATATATATATATATATATATAGGATACTGATTTAAATATGCTTTAAAATTTTTGTTGATGAAGAGAAAGAAAACATATTTTGAAGATTGTATTTATCGTGAAAATTGGAAGTTTAAGAAAGTCGGATGAAAAACCGAAAAATATAAATCGGAAAAAAATTGGCCGGTGAATAGTAATGTTTGTACGGATGAATAGTATTGTTCGTACGAATGAATAGTGATGTCCATATGGTGAATAGTACTTTCAGATTTTCAGGTTTTTTCGACAATTTCTCGTTTCACGTGTTTCAGACTATTGTGATTTTGGACTCTGTTTGTTGGGTATTTCTATTATAAATATGCATCTCTTATATGCTTGGAGGTGTGACAATCTTAGAGTTTACCCCAACAAGAGAGAGCAAGAGTTTAAAGGTATATCATAAGGTATATCATAGAGTTTACAAATTTGCATGTATAAGCTAATATCCCCCCTCAAGTTGGACTATGGATAGTACAAAGTCCTAACTTGGTCAAAATAGTCGATAAAGCTAGAGAGTGCAATGGATTAGTGAACATGTCGGAAAGTTAAGTAGTGGTGGATATAGGAAACAAATGAATAAGTTTGGAATAATTTTTTTCTCTAATCACATGACAATCAAGTTCAATGTGTTTGTTTCTCTCATGGAATGTGGGGTTATGAGATAAGTAAATCCCAGTTTCAATATCACAAAAAACAGAAGCTAGTTGAGAGAATGAGATAAGAAAATCTTTAAATAAATATTGAAGCCACTGCAACTCACAAATCAAGGAAGCTAATGCAAGATACTTTGCTTCAGTTGAAGATCTTGACATTGTATTTTTCTTCTTGGACTTCCAACATAAGAGTGAAGAACCAAGGATGAGACAAAAACCAGTGGTGGATTTCTTTCTTTCATGGAATCTAGCCCAATCAGAATCAACAAATCTATATAGTTTCAAGGAGATGGAAGCAGAAAATAATATGCCTTTAGCATGGCAAGATTTTAGATACATGAGAACTCTGGTGGTAGTGTGGCATAAGAGTATTAGACACATATTAGCTCAAATGTTGAACAACATATGAGATACTAGGCGGCCATATGTTTGTCAAGTAGATGAGTCGACCAATCAACATTCTGTAAGAAGAAGGATCGACTAAGGGTTGGCCATCTGTAGTATACAACTTTAGAGTAGGATCAAAAGGAACATCAGATGGTTTAGATGCAAGAAATCTTGTGTCCTCTAGAATCTCAAGAGTGTATTTCCTCTTATTTAAGGAAATGCTTGAATTAGATCTAGCAATTTCAAAACCCAAGAAGAATTTTAGTTGACCAAGATCTTTAATTTTGAATGTTTGATCCAAAATTTGCTTGACAAACTTTATTTGCTTAATAGAGTTACCTTCCAGAACAATATCATCAACATACACTAGTAAACCCGTAAAGTTGTTCCTAGTTGCTTTAACATATAGTGAATGATCTTCCTGAGATTAGTTGTAACCCAAGGAAATAAGAAATGAAGAAAGCTTAGAATACCATTGCCGGCTAGCTTGCTTTAAGCCATATAATTTTTTTTAAGCTTGCACACCTAAGAGGAATTGGACACTAGCAAACCAAGAGGAAATGTCATATATACCTATTCATTCAACTCACCATGAAGGAAGGCATTGTTAACATCTAACTGCTCTAGATGCCAACCTTTGATAGTAGTAATAGAAAAAAGTAATTTTTCTATGGTGATATTTGCTACAGGTGAAAAAGTATCAAAATAATCAACACATTCCATTTGTGTATAACCTTTAGCAACAAGCCTAGTCATGTACCTCTCAATTGAACCATTAGCTTTATATTTGATTTTATATACCCATCTGCAACTAATAACAACGTTCCCGATGGGTAAATCAACAATAGTCCATGTATGGTTATCTTCAAGAGCCTTGACTTCAACATCCATAGCATGTTTCCAACAATCAAATTTAATAGCTTAATTAAAAAAAATTGGTTCAATGTTAGATAAAATGGTGCAACATAAATTTTTATATGAATGGGAACAATTATGATAAGAGGGGATAAAGGATAAGGGATGTGCAACATTATGTTTGATTGAGGAATATGTATTACAACAGTGGTAATCTGCTAAGTAGCTAGGGGATGGGAGGCTCTTATGGACTGCCTTAAAGGTATAGATTCAGAAATAAGATTGTTGGGTTAGGACAAGTCAGAGTGGGAACCATTGGATAAAATTGGGACAAATAAAGGTTAAGACTGATAGGGCCATTGGCAGAATCAAAATTATCAATGTTTTCATGACAATGTGTGACAAGCCCTACATATGAAGTAGCAGTAGGATTATACCAAGTGCATCAATAATGGGTTCAATAATAGATAATAAAGGTTCAACATGCCTAGATTGACTTGTCACATAATCCAGGTTGGAAACAGATAATGGAATAGAAAAAGGAGAAGTAAAAATTGCAGCATTATCAGAGGAAGTATACATAATAGAGACAGAAGGCATGGTATTACTTGTAGGAGTTGTGGTAGTATGTATGACATCAAGGGTGTGGAAATGTGTTTGGGAAGGAATAGAAGATAATGAGTTTTGTTTGAAAGGAAAAATTGACTCATAAATAATAACATTCATGGAAACAAAGATGTTATGATGTTGTAAGTCATTGAGGATATATCCTTTTGTTCCATTTTGATAGCCAAGAAAAATAGATTTCCTAACCCTATGATCAAACTTAGTCATATGTGCTAGAAGGGTGGAAACAAAGCATAAAAATCCAAAAACCTTCAAACGTATTAGAGAAGGAGGATTATGGAACAAGAGATGATAATGACATTTGAGTTTCAATAAGGGAGTAAGAAGTCTATTAATGATATGAACAACATGTTGCACACACAAATTCTACATGTTCAAAGGAACATTAGAGTGAAAAACAAATAAGGACCTAACCACGTTGAGAATATGTTGGTGTTTCCTTTCCACCACCCCATTTTGTTAGGGTGTCTCAACATAAAATGTTTTATGAATAATGCCTTTGGATAAGAGAAAACTAGACAAGGCTACAAATTATGTTCCATTGTGAGATCTTAGGCATTTGAGAGAAGTTTTAAATTGGTCTCAATATGGGCCACAAATTTAATTAAACTATCCTTTGCTTGATCTTTAGTTTAAAGAAATATAACCCAAGTATATCTTGTGTAATCATCTACTGGAGTTTGTGACATAATGTAGATATAGTGGAAAAAGAGCCCCACAAATCAACATGTAATATTTCAAAAGGAACAAATGAAGTAGATACACTATGAGGAAAATTGAGTTTTCTTTATTTAGCTTGGTGACAAGAGTCACAAGGTACATTATTGTTATTACAAGAAATGAAAGGATAGTATTTTGACATAGTTTGTAAACCAATGTCAGATATATGTCATAATCTTAAATTCTAAGTATTACAAGATGTATTGGTTGAAGAATAAGAAGAGTGATGGTATGTAGATTCAATCACATATAAGCCTCTTTGTAAGTTAGATATACCAATCATTGCCTTCGAATGGTTCTGCAGAATATGACAAGCATTAACAGTGAATTGAATAAAGCATTCATTGTTAGTAACAAGCTTGGCAATTGAAATGAGATTGACATGAAACTAAGGAATATATATCACATTATGCAAGTTGAGTTGAGAAGAAACAACAACAATGCCAGAAACAGAGGCAATGACATTGGAACCATCAGGAAAATTATATGTTATGGGAACTATGTTTTGTTATCACTAAAAAAGGAAATATTACGGGAAATGTGATCATTCACACGCGTATTTAGAATCCAGATATTAGAGAGCTTACCATTGGCAGTGGAGGATTGTGAATTCAATATAAAAGGAGAAGTAGAAACTAAATTGCTAC
Organism: Lathyrus aphaca; assembly: GCA_963966055.1. Taxonomy (NCBI): domain Eukaryota; kingdom Viridiplantae; phylum Streptophyta; class Magnoliopsida; order Fabales; family Fabaceae; genus Lathyrus; species Lathyrus aphaca. The sequence continues at coordinate 75,407,284 of OZ014525.1, read as the reverse complement.
GATATTATGATTAAAGTGACAGTTCAATGTATGCATTACCATCTTAACTATCATCTTATCAATTAGGGTTTCACCATAACCCTTCATGATATGGACGAGTTTCTGCACCTTCGACATATAATGTAATACCCTAATTTTCCCCCTAATTTTATGTTTGCGTTTGCATCATTTTTGCATACAAACTAGATCACAAATTGGTTCCTTGACCCTTTTTGGTTGCAGGTTTATGCCTCACAAGGGATCACCATTGTTTTTATGTGCTTTTATTTATTTATATTTACTAACCATTCATTAAAATCCAAAAATATTTTGTTTTCTTTTATTAACATTTTCAGGGGAAGAACGGGTCAAAAATACCAAAAATAGTAGTCACGCAGCTCAGATGCATTTCACAGATAAAAAGTCGAAGTTGAACCGTAAAAAATTCAAATTTATCTGATCAAGGATTTCCCAAATTAATTGATTTATTCAAGGAATTCCAAGGTTCATGTGTTTATTTCCATGCCTTATTCGACAAGCAAAAGAATCGAGCCGAAATAACCAAGCAATCAAAAGAGAACAAAAAATTCAAATTTTGACATGGTTACCCGGTTAAACAATGTGTTAACCGGTTAACCAGTGCAAAATTTGAATATATTTTTCAAATTCAACACATCCTAGCCTTTGATATCACTTGGAATATTCTAGATTCATTCCACTTGTATTCCTCTACATCACTTTGATAATTTTCTACCATAAACCCTCACTAATCACCATTCTCTTATGAATTTTCCTCCAAATTTGAATTTCAAGCCTAATTTTGATTTTCCAAAGTAAGCTTCATTCCACCAATTCTCATACCTAAACTCTTTAAATAGAGGTCTCTTTTCATTCATTTCACAAGCTTTTGATAGCCAAAAAATGCCTTGCAAAATACAGCCTCAACCCACCAAAATCACTTAAAGCTCATTTTCTTCTTTTGAAAGTTATCAAAATTTTGCATTGAATTCTTGAATAACTTGAGCTAAACCTTCATCCTTTTCATTTTTCTTCATCAATTTCAGTAGATCAAGCTTGCTAGTGGAGTAATTTGAAGTTTGTTCTTGGTAATTCATCTTCCTCCATTGTTACATCTTTATCACCATCATCCAAGATATATTTCTTTGGTGCTTTTGATTGTTGATCCTTTGGATCATAAATTATTGCTTGATTGCAGGGATCTCACTATTTTTACACTTTAAAATTCGTGCCAATTCAGTTCATGATCATAAGGTGTTTGAAAGTTGTTTTAAAAGAGGATCGTGTTGAATATTGGTCAATTTTCTGCTATTGGTGCAGTGTTAACCGATTAACCATTTGGAGTGCAAATTGGCTAACCGATTAACCAATGTATTTTTTAAGCAAAATTCAAAATTTTCACATGTTAACCGGTTAACCATTTTGTTAACTGATTAACACTGCTCTAGAAGCTATTTTTGGCTTGTTTTTAACTTGTTTTTGGTTCCTTTTGCTTTTTTTTCTCATTTCTTCTTATTTTTACCTTGGGAGACATTTTTTAGACTGATTTCTCTTTAAATTCAATGGACTTTGGGTGTAGATTAGAGTGGTTGATATTCATTAGTTCAAATCTACCTCTAAGTAAATTATTTAGTTCACTTTAGGTACTTTGCATTAGTGTGATATTTTCATACTTGCATTCACCAAAATGAGTGATTGAACTTAAAGATGAAAGAATACCATATGTGTAACTCAATTTGGTATTCATCTTTATTTTTGTGTGGTATTGCATTCGGATGACGATTTACATATCGTTTATCTCGCATGTATTAACACTAACATCGTTAACCTTAATTGGTTTTGGGCGGCCTCATTTGTAAGGTAATTACTCCGTAAATTACTCGGAAATTTCTTAACATAGACCTAAATATGCCCCTACTTCAGAATAAAAATCCAATTGGATACTTGAACTTTCGTGGACCGGACCTCGTGTTGGTCGCGTAATCCCAAAGTGGTTAGTCATTTCTGTTAGATCCACAACTTTTGAAGCTTGATGCATAGTTATTTCGGGTATCCCAATCTTCTTTCAAGCTTCATCGAAATTGGGTCTAATCGTATCGTTTAATCACTATAGTGTATGATACTAAGCGGAATCGATTGTCTTTTCGGTTTTGGCATTAAATTCCTTGTTACTCTTTTGGTTGTGGATGATTAAGTTCACCATACTATTATTTTGAACAAATTATTACTACTATTACTATACTAACATTTTAATTTCTTCTTGCATCTTATCCTCTTTATTTTTATCTCTTGCTCCCTTATCTATCTTATTATGATTTTATTATGCTTTATCATTCATTATCATGTTTATATTTATGTTTATATCCTTGTGCCTTTTCTTTTGTCCACTTGGACACAAAAATATTAATAAAAGATTAAACCTCTAAAAACCTTGTGATCTTGATCTTGGACTATTGGTTACTATCCTTAGAATTGAAATTGGAGTTTTGGACTTAGATTCTTGGACACCTTCCCTTTGCTTTGATCATCATGGAGTTGGTACTTTATCCTTTATTTGGCCATTTGCTAGCTTATGCTTTTAAGAATGGAACTTTTGTGCTTATAATTAGTAGGATCATCAAGTTTGGTTAGATCTTTCCTCCTTTATTTCTTTTATTTTATTTTTTAGGATAGCCTCTTCATTTCCTCTCCTTCTTCAATTTTCAAAACTTCCTTCTTTTTCAAAGGATTCTTTTTTTTAAAACCTTCATCACTTTAATAAATCAAACCTTGACTTTTGTCAAGTGACTTTTAATTCTTTTTTCTTAAAATAAATGTCAATAAACTTAGTCATTTTGACTTCAATTCAAAAAAAATAAAAAGAACCAAACTCATTCACTTTGTTTTGTACCTTTGTGCACCTTTTTTTTTTCTTTTCTTTGCAAGTTTAGACCATGAGTCATTCTTCTCTAGTCGGGTGCAAGTCTCTCATATCTCCATGGTTGTAGTTTGATGTAATTGAGTCTCTTATCATTCGTGGGGGTTTAGTGGCATACTCATCGATTTTATCCGAGTTGGCGCCCTCCCCGTTATGATGTATGAGTCCATGCCCTCATTCTCATGGTAGAATTGTGAGTAGCGGTGGCACCATGTCAGGTGCGGGTTTCACACTACCCAAAATCACACCCGAAATCAACACCTGAATCCGAACCCAAACCCAAAGACTATTCGGGTGGCAAAATAACACTCACGCCCACACCCGTTGGGTTCGGGTTTTTCCACTCAAACCCGAACCCGTAACAAAAATACAACATTAAGTTTTTTTTCAAAAAATTTAATTAGTTTTCAAGTGTGTGTGTGTGTGTCTATATATATATATATATATATATATATATATATATATATATATATATATATATATATATATATATATATATATATATAATGATTTAGTACTTAGTTAATTATAAGGAGTATAAATTCTATTTACTACTAAAATATTGATGCTTACAAAATAAGATTTCAATTAAAATTTTGCACACAACCGGATATTTTGCACACCCCTAATTATAATTAAAATTAAGGTCTTCAACATCTTAAGATTAAAATTAAAATTAAATTCTACAGTCTACAATTAAAATTAAAATAAAAGTATACAATTAAAATTAAAATTAAAGTCTAAGCGGTGTAGTTTCGGGTTTCGGGTGCGGTTTCACACTACCCAAACCTGCACCTGAAATATCGGGTGGCACCCGAACCCAAACCCAGTCAAATCGGGTTTTTACCCGTTGACTCGGGTTCGGTGTGGGTGGGCCCCGTGGGTTGGATCTGCCTGCCATCCCTATTTGTGAGGCTATTCACTTGAAAATGACAAATTGTCTTCACTTAATAAAATCAATCAAAACCAACCAATTTTTCACTATTTGTACCACGAATTACATGGTTTTGATCTTACATTGCACTTTGTGGTACGTAGGCATGAGGTGATAAATCTCTCCAAACACAAAAACATTAAATATTAATTCTTTTCTCATCCCCCATTCTCATTTAAACAAACCATTTTCAAAGCAAAAGTAATTAATTTTCAAAGGACTCCCATGGAGTACCACAAACATTTTGGGTGCTTAAAACCTTCCCATTTTGTTACCTATCCCCTTACCCTTTCTCTGCTTGTTTCTTTAGCTTTTTGCTTTTAGATTCATTAGGATTTATTCGCTCTTTTTTCCTTTTCCTTTCTTGGAATAAAATAAAAGCGCGGTGGTGACTCTGTTTACCTTGAGTTAAGTTAATTAATAGTTTATACTCATGATTTTACTGCTACAGAAAAGTAGTGACTCTGCTGGGGAGTAATCTCTAAGTGGATTCAACCTACTTTGATTTATTTATTGTTTTGGTTTGATTTGTTTATTATTGCTTGTTTTGTTTTTGTTTGGTGATCCTATGTGAGTAAGATAGATCGTATACCCGGATCTGAGTGAACTTATGATAGGACGGAGATATTCGAAGAGATACACAAAGGAGTAGTCCAATGCGATATCAATTCGATAATCACCACTCAGTTAGGCTCTCTTGGATTACTGATGTCATGGCGAGTAATTGTATCATGGAATAAATTTTCCAACTTGGAGCTGATCATGCTGACGACCGTAGAACCCTTAACTCATCCATGCCATTTTAGGAACGTAATACGGAAGCTATCTGTCGCTCCCTAAGATTTGCATCCCGGTACAAGCGCGAACGGTCGGTGAAAGAGGAAATGAAGTGAAGATGAAAAGTTTCGCCAGCTAGGACTTTTTATCCCGAAGGAAAGGTAATGCTGCATAAACCTAGAAAGATATGGATAAGACGGTCGCGAACCAGAAAAACTGAGAAAGGGGGTTGGTTACAACCTGGGAAGGTATTAGCACCCAGATTGTCCGTCATACTCGACGGGATCCACGCTTAAAAGGTTTGTGTTTAAAGGGGTAGGTGTCAATGCTATCTGTGTGCAAAAGCTGGAAAAGAATGTACAAGTGTCAGTGCAAGAAAGTGAAGTGAGGTGCTCAGGAATGAGACTTAAAAAGAATGCTGAAAGAGGGGGAAGACAAAGAGACTTTTGTTCGATAACAGTTAAGTTATACCTACGTATCCTCTCGTGCAATGAGGAAGTCAGAACACCGTAGTTCGACTCAAAGAGACTGAAAGATAAATTGACTGATGAACTACTTGCTTGTCTATGCTCAAGTGTATGACCTATCTGGCTCAGGTGCTAACTGTCTTGCATTAGACGGAAGAAGCGAGTTCTCGGTTTATGAGTGAAAATGATGAGAAAAGAATCCTGAAGGAGACGATTATTGTTTGTTTTTGTGTTTTCAATCTTTTATTGCTTTTTTGTGTTTGTCATAAGTTAATGAGCTTAAGCCTAAACCAAGGGTTAGTAAACTCATCACATCCTCCCTTTGATTAGGGGTAATGAGAATACCTTAAGTATGAAGTAAACACCTCAAACTTAATTACCATGATGTAGGATTAAGATCATTAACCTACTTGTGATTATTTAGATATTTTTTGGAGTTTTTTGTTTACTGTTAAGTAATGAGTTTAAGCCATAATCAAGGATTTAATGGACTCATTACACCATCCTAATAGAAGGATAATAGATGAGCACATTTAAGCTGAGGAAGATACCTCAACTTAATCCATGATTAGGGATTAATCTCATGACAAAACAAAGCCTTTATTAAAGTGGATTTTTAGTTAATGGTAAGATTAAGAAGTGGATTTTATGGTTTGTAAGATAACTTTAGGGGGACTTGTCCGTTAACACTAGGGTTACTCCTTCTTAACCAATTAAGGAAGAATTAGAACCCTAATGCAAGGCCCAAGTTACAAGCTATTGTCTTGGTGATTATTAAGATGGATTAATTAAGAAGTTTAAACACATTAAGGGTTAAACACTTAGGATTAAAGTTATACACTTCATCCTAAGAGAAGGATGCAGGCATAATCTTAATCACAAAGCCTTAAAACCTTAAAGGTTTAGTCTCTGATTATGAGATGAGAAGAGAGACACAAAGAAGACTCAAAGGTAAAAACTAAAGGGGGACTAATCAAAACCCTAATTATTGTCATGCTTGGATGTTCCTATGGTTTGTGAGGCTTGCAAGAGATCTTCAAGAATAGCCACCAAGGAAGAAGCAGATGAAAGGAGGAGGAGCAAAGGAAACAAGTTAACTTACTTCACTTAAGAAGATAAGTTACTTGAAGAAAGAAAGTGAATGATGAACATGAATGAGCAAGCTCACTCAAAATTAAAGATAAAATGCAGCAAGGATGCATAAAAGAGATGAGAAGGGAAGTGAGAAGTGAAGGCAAATTCACTTCTCAAATTACTTACCACCTGAAAAGTTAGCAAAAGAAGAAAGAAATGAAATGGAAATGAAATGTATGCAAGGGTGCAAACCAAAACCAGAAGCATACTCATGATGTAAATGATGCTAAGAGATGATGCAAATGCATGTCAAGTGTTATGAATGTTTGTACAAAGGATGAAAATGCAAATGAAGCATGTAGGAAACATGAAAACATGTGAAAGCTCATGGAATGAAATGAATGCATAACATGGAAAATGGATGAAGAAATGATCAAGTATGATTCTAATGTGTCCTATGATGTCTTAGAAGTCATGTGAATTTATGAAATGTCATGGCAAGTTCATGTATGAATGCTTATGCAAGATGTATGCAAATGAACATGAGAAATTAGGGTTTTCATGCAACATGAGATGGAAAAGTAAAAAACAGAAGCAAATGACAAGACAAAAAAATGAAAATGCATTCAAAGGAACCCTAACCCCATATGATATCACATCCCAAAGGAGGAGACCTAACTCTTAACCTAATGGAAATTGTGATTTTTCTAAGTTATCTAGGGTTTTAAGGTACCTAAAGGGGAAAAATGCAAAAGAAATTTATGACAAAAATATGCTAGATACTACATGTCAAATGAAGATCCATGCAAAAAGAATCAAAGTCATACCATTCATGGTTAGGCAGAAAAGAATTCTTGAAGTTAGGGTTCAAAAATAGGAATTTTATGAACCCTAAATTCAAGAAAATTGTCAAAGATGATTCAAAACCAAAAAGAAATTTGTATGAATGGCATGACAATGTTTCTAAATGTCCTAAGATGCAATGTGAATTTTTTTGGGATTTTTAGAAACCTAAATGATATTTTAATTAATTAATTTCCATTAATTAATTAAAATAAACATTTAAATATTTTAAAAATGATTTTTATGCAAAAAATAAAAATAAAAATGTTTTCTGGTTGAGAAAAATATTTGAAACGAAAATGCAAAAGAAAAATATTTTTAGGATTTTTTAACTATTTTAAATAAATGATGCAAAATAAATGAGAAAAAATGAAATAAAAATAAGAATTAATGAAAGTAGGATGATCTGATGGCTTAGATTGAAAGCTGAGGAATTTATGTTGACTACGCGCGTAATCCTAGGGCCAGAATTCAAATTCAGTTAATTCTATTTAATTAATATATTAATCCTGATTAAACTTAAATGAACTAATCTCAACCATCCATCACACGCGGGAACCAAAGATCCAAAGGCCAGAATTTAAACTTTGCCCTAACCCTAATTAGTCACTTAGTCACTTTCAGGTGGCCGGAGAAGACCTCCGGTCATCTTCTCCGGCCAGCTCTTCCCTGAGCAATCCTAAAACCTCACCCCTAGGTCATTTCTGGAGCTCTAAAGCTCCAGATCAACTCCTCTCACCTTCCTAAACACAAATCCAACCTCAAAACAGATTTATCATGGCTCAATCACAAGATTCGAAGAGAAACTCAAAAATGGTAAAACTTTCAGAACACGCATACAAGCTTATTTCTCAACCATTCTCACAAGTAAACATATCATGGTGATCATCAAAGCATAAAGAACAATCTAAACACTTAAAATAGCACTTCTGGAATTTTTTTTGAAGAAGTTACCTGAGCTTGAGCTTCCTCAGTTTGGAGCTTTCTGGTCACCTCTCTTGTGCAAACTCACTCCAATGATCTTCCTGAAGAAGCTTTGAGGCTTGGAAGGAGTTTGTTTTGGATGGTTTGTGTGATTACACTTCAACTGGCCAAGAATCGTGTTTTGGTTATGGGGTGTTTTTGGCTATTTTGATGGTTGCTTTATGTTCAGTGGATGATTTTGAGATGAATGGTGAAATTTGTTTGGAGTTTGAGTGTGTGAGCTATGAAATTCGAAAGCTTTTGCAAGTTGGAGTGATTTTGTGTATGCTGAGCAATCTGAGGTTTTTGGCTACAATGTTGTGTCTTATGATCTGCATTTTGTCCACATAACAAGTTGTGATAAGCCAGAGAGCGGGTGGTGGTTGCAGCTGATTGGTATGGGCTTCTTGCAAAAAGTCACCAACTTGTGTACTTGAGGTATGGGCTCTTGTGCAACTGACTTTTTGGCTTGTCTTGGTGCAGCTGAGATCAAGGAGGTCCATAGAATCCATTTTGTGGCAATTCAACAAGTTTGTGAAATGTTCTATGTCATTTTGCAATTTCATGAAGTTTTGGCCCCTTTTGAAATTCTTGATGTGCAAGACATGGAATGTGATGATTCTTGGGCCAATTCTGGCTTTTAGGCAATGTGTTATGTTACTATGATGCTTAGAAGTGTGTTTGAAGTCACAAAATGCCTTGGCAAGTGGTTTTGCAAAAATCCCTCTTTGGTGCATTCTTGAAAATTATGTGATTTTTGCCAACTTTGTCAAGCCATAACTTGAGTTCCATAATGAATTAGAACTTTTTATGGTACTTTTTGAAAAGGTAATGATCCAATCTACAACTTTCATGACCAACAATTTTTCATTTGAAGCATTTTTGGTTGAGAAAGAGGAGGTTGAAAAACTTTCCCAAAATGGAAAGTTTACATTACAAGTCATTTCCATTTTTGGCAACTTTTGGTTTAGCTCACTTTTCTTCAATTTTGTGAACTTCCAAGCACTTCAATGATTAAATAAAGATCATATAACTTCAATTTGATGAAAAATCCACTTTGGTTCCATTGGTGGGGGGCCTCAGATGCCCTGATTTTGCTCTGACTTGCTCAAGAAGTTACCCAGTGAACAGATGACTTCCACGATGAATTTCTTCATCAAACTTGGTACACACGGTCCTTATAACATATTGAAACCATTAGAAACAAGAATGACCAAAAAATTGGAGTTATGGCCTCTGAAACCAAAACCCTAATTTCAGGTCATTTGTGCAGTGAAACCCTAGCTCTGTTTCCATGCTTTGCCAGTTCTTGTGATTCTTTGACTTCCTTGATCTTTGAGGGATATAAAATGATGATTGAACATACATGGACCCTCTTGGAATGATTGGTGGCCTTTGGAGTGGCTCAGATGGATCCTGGATTGCTCAGATCAGAAACCCTAGATGCAGATGAACTTGAACTATGCAGATGAAACAAATATGCAATATGATATGATATGCTTAAACTAATGCAAATATGAAAGATTAGAATCCATGGTGTGAACTTAGTGAGGGAAAATTTGGGGTGTTTACATTATCCAGGTGTAAACCTAGGGTGGTTGTCACACGATATTATACTTAGACAAGGTCTTATTGAGGAAATTATCGGATGAGGAGTAGTCCAATGTACCGATGATATCTGAAAGATGGATGCTAACTCCGGGAACATCTGTTAGAACCCTTTTAGTTTTCTGCAGGAACAATGAAGACAAAACCTTAGTACACGCCTTTGTGGGTTGGTGTTCTTATCCCTTGATTTCATGCTCGTGACTCGGAACCTTGACTCGTGTGCTTTGTGTGATCTTGTTTGTGTTTGTTGGATACATGCACTCATGCATTCATATGCATTATTCTCAAGATTTCAAGGGAATTATAGGCACTTTTTCAAATATTTCAGATGTATTTGGCTTTGAATGTTGAAAGGAGGGATACTCTAAAGTACAGTTTCAAGAGTCTTAATTTAAGAGAGTTGAGAAAGCTCAAAACTTTGGTGGATGATACTGATAAATTCCGAAAATGTTATGGTAAACTTTGTTCATTCTGAAGACGGATGTACCAAGGGGTTTCTTCATACCTTGGTTCAATTCTATGATTTGTTTCATCATTGTTCACCTTTCCCGATTATCAGCTTGTGCCGACCTTAGAGGAGTGTTCTTATTGGATAGGTTTGCCGATTTTGGATAAAGAGTTTCTTTTTAGTAGTTTAGAAGAGGAGATTACGACCAAAGCTATTGTCAAAGCCCTTTGTCTTATGGAATCCGATCTCAAGGGAAGGTTTGTTCCAAAAGGGAATCTTCGTGGAATCAATGCTAAGTTCTTAATGGGGAAGCTTCTACGTCTCTCACTTTGGGTAATAGGGATGAATTTGAGGCCATTCTAGATTTGCTCATCTATCGTATTGTGTTATTTCCCAACCTAGATGGAGTTGTTGATGAGCATGCTATTCAGATTTTCTTGAAGATAAATCTGGTGCCTACTTTGCTTAGAGATATGTATCATTCTATTCACCATAGGACTTCCAAAGGTGATGGAGAGATTGTTTGTTGTGTGCCTCTTCTGTATTGGTGTGTTTATTTTGCACCTACCAAAGTCTGAATCTTCATTGAGAATAGAGAAAAGTGAAGATGGTCTCAAAGGATTATGTATCTTACTCATGCAGATATGAATTGGCATTGCTCATATTATGATACTGAAGTTCTTATTGATGGTTGTGGAGAGTTTCCTAGTGTACCTCTTCTTGGTACACGTGGTGGAATTAGTTACAACCTTATTCTTGCTAGACGACAATTTGGGTATTTCTTGAAGGAGGTACCAAGTAATCTTTCATTATCGAGTTTCTTCTATCTTAATGATATAGATCGTTTAGAGATGAAGAAAAGGATTGCTCATTCTTGACATTTGGTTCATAAGAAGGAAATGGCTCAATTGGGAAGAAAACACCTTGCTTATCCACATGAGGAACCTTTGTTTCCTATTTTTCCTCTATCAATTTTTCTTCCTCTTGTTAATGAGAAGGATGCGCTTCAAGAAGAGTTAGACAAGATGCAACGAGAGAAAGAAGCATGGTTACTTGAGAAGTCAACTATGCAAGAACAACTAAAAGAGAAAGATGATCTCATTGAGTTACTTGAGCGGCGTGTCACGAAGAGACCAAGAGTTCAAGAGGATTTATTTTCCTCTAGTACTTCATCTGCTATTCCTCCTGCTTCTGGTGCTTGGAAAGTTGTTGTTGATCAGCTTGTGAAGGATAAGGAAGACTTGGAGATCCGATACAAGAAAGAGATCAGAAGAATTCGTTTGATGTATCAGCCTGGTTTTGGGATTTCATCAGATATGATCCCATACGCTTAGTTTTATTTCCTCTCATGTATTAGGATTGTTGAGACTTGTACTTCAAAGTTGTAATTCTCTTTTGATATTAATGAGAATGAGTTTTTCAGTATTTCAAAAATGTGTTTCTTTTTAAATATTGTAATTTAACTTATAGTCCTTTGAAATTTGTGCATTAGCATTCACATACCATGCATCATGTTTTCATTGGTCTTTCTTCCTGAGAGTTATACAGGGTTCTTATGTGTATATTGGTCTTCATCTAGTGTTCCCTTGGCAAGCTGACTCATCGTTACGTTACTCGGGCTAATTAAAGAAAGATGTTGGAAGCTCTACAATAAGAGAATCACGAGCACCGCGAAGAAGTCACGAATCTGAAGGATAATCTGGAAAGGATAACTACTATGATGGAAAGTCCGGTGGCTGCTCATAATTAACCACCCCCTCATCCTAATTCTCTGATTCAACAAACATTCATCTATGAGATTGTCACTGCATTGATTCCTGTGGAAACTGTCATTTCTCCTTGTTACCACATGCCTGCTAGTACACCATGGGGTATGCCGGTTAATTTCATTCATGAAGGTTATCATCCCCCTCCTCCTGAGATTCCTACGTTTGATCCTCTTCAGCATGTGATGACTATAACACCGTTTGTGATTCATAGTACTCTGCATCTTGATGAAATGCTGAGCTTAATGAAGGCGCTGTTGTGAATGAAAGGCTTGATGATTTTCAAGGCTATTTTGATGAAATGTAGAAAGAAGTTAAGGCTTTTAGACGCAAGGAGTTATTTGGTAAAGATTCTTATGATCTTTGTTTGGTTCTTAATGTTAAGGTTCCTCATAAGTTCAAACTGTCCGAGTTTGAGAAGTACAAGGGTAATTATTGTCCTCCCAGTCACTTGACAATGTGTGCAAGGAAAATGTCTGCTCAAACAAACAATGAACAACTTTTGATTCATTACTTCCAGGACAGTATGACTGGTGCAACATTGAGATGGTATATGGGTTTAGAAAGCAGCTAAATTAAGTCTTTCAATGAATTGGGAGAGACCTTTGTGAGACAATACAAGTACAATATTGATATGGCACCAAACAGAGATTAGCTCTGTGCTATGTCTCAGAAAGACAAAGAAACGTTCAAAGAGTACATGCATAGATAGCGCGAGCTTGCAGCTCAGATTAATCCTCCATTGTAAGAGAAAGAGATAACAAAGATCTTTTTTGAAGACTTTAGGTTCTTTATATTATGAGAAGATGATTGCAAGCGCTCCAAGTGATTTCACTGAGAAGGTGAACATGGGGATGCAACTAGAAGAAGGTGTATGTGAAGGACGTTTGAGTAAAGAAAGTAATACTTGTTTTAGTTCTAAGAGGTTTGTCTTTGGTAAGAAGAAAGAAGGTGAGACTAATGTTGTGTCTCGTGAAGGTTATAAAAGACCTCGTGGTCGAGAAAGTCGTCATCAACAACATGTTGCTCCTATGACACCTATGATTAATGTGACTCCAACTATGCCAGTGGCTCCGAAGTATCAGCCTCGTTATCAACAATCTCGTGTGCAACAGAATGACACTCAACAGGGTCATGCTAAACTAGACTTTGATCCCATTACGATGATGTATGTAAAATTGTTTCCATCGTTGATTGAGAATAATCTTATTCAGACGCGTTCTCCACCTCCGGTTCCAGAGGTTATTCAATGCTGGTATAAGCCAGAAGCTCATTGCTCTTTTCATCAAGGTGCCCTAGGGCATTATATTGAGAACTATTTTCCATTGAAGTTTGAAGTGTAGAAGTTGATAAGAAGTAACATTTTGTCTTTCAATGATGTTAATCCAAAAGTTAAGACAAATTTGTTGCCTAACCATGGTAAGGTATATGTGAACATGGTTGATGGTTGTCCTGGTTTGTTCAAGATTTATGATGTTTGATACAAAGATCTCTGGTTGAGATGCATGCTTTCTTAAGTAAATATCACGATATTGTTCATGATTATGCTGCTTGTTGCATTCGCTCGGTGAACCCTCGTGATTATGTGATTGTTAAGAGAGATTTGCAGAAAATGATGGATGATAAGCTGATTGAAGTAACACCAAAAAAAGATGAGTATGAGAATGAAGTGAATGCCATCGTGCCTTAGTTTATTATTCCTGAGAAGGTGGTTATTTCTTTTGATAGTCACAAGTCTAGTGTTACTCTGTTGGTGATCAATTTACCTGGTCCAATGTCGTATGAGTCTGATAAAGTTGTTCCATACAGATATAATGCTATGTTGATGGAAAATGGTAGGAAAGTTCCTATTCCTTCTCCAAAGTCTATGGTTAGAATTGCTGATGTGACAAGGGTTACTCAAAGTGGTAGAGTTTTTTCTTCTGATCCTCCAAAGAGAATAAAAGATGTAAGTGCGGGAAAACAGATTGAGGATGTTGTCGTCCAGTAAGGCCAGTTCAGTGATTCTAGTCAGAAATTTATTGAAGATGAGGTTTTGAAATTGATAAAGAAGAATGAGTACAACATTGTTGAGCAGTTGTTGCATACTCCGTCTAAGATATTAGTTTTGTCACTCTTGATGTGTTCAGAGGCTCATAGGCAGTCTTTACAGAAGATTCTTGAACAAGCTTAAGTTGACCATGATGTGACTGTTAATCAGTTTGATAGTATTGTGGCTAATATCACATCATGAAACAATTTGATTTTATGTGATGATGACTTGCCTGAAGAAGGATGAAACCATAATTTGGCTCTACATATTTCAGTGAATTGTCAGGATGATGATATGTCTAATGTGTTGGTTGATACTAGATCATCCCTGAATGTGATGCCAAAGTCGACTTTGTCAAAGCTTGTGTATCAAGGTGCTCCCATGAGGTATTGTGGGATTATTATGAAAGCTTTCGACGGCTCAAAGAAAACAGTGATTGGTGAAGTTGATCTTCCTATTCTGATTGGACCGTTTGTATTCCAAATTACTTTTCAAGTAATGGATATACGTCGAACTTATAGTTGTCTCCTTGGAAGGCCCTGGATTCATTAGGCAGGGCCTGTGACCTCCATTATCCACCAAAAGCTAAAGTTTGTTAAAGATGGGGAATTAGTGATTTTCGGCGGTGAGTAGGTGATGCTAGTGAGCAATTTGTCATCCTTTTCCTATATTGATGTTGATGAAGACGTTGTAACTCTGTTCCAAGCTCTTTCTATTGCTGATGATGTTGTTAAGAAGAATGTCATGCCTATGTCTTCTTTCAAGGATGCTTTGTGTGTGCTTGAAACCGGTTAATATGATGATTTGGGGTGAGTTATTGATGTTATTGACAATAAAGAGGGATTTGGTATTGTTTTTGTGCCATGATTGATTGCCAATGAACCAAAGAGTATTCAGGAAAGCTTCTGAAGTGTTGGGTTTATTAATGTCAAAGGTCATTCCATTGCTGCCATCATTGAAGATGATGAAGATGAAGAAATTCCTAACTTTGTTATGCACTGAGTGATTTTCTAGAACTGGATTTCTGTTGATGTTCCTTATGTTTTTTATGCTTCAAAGTAATTTGTTTTATTTTATTTCAAAAATCCTTTCACTTTGCCTAAGGTGAAAGATATGTTTGTCGGGCTTTGTTTCAAATTTTTATCATCATCAATAAAATGTTATTTTGTTTATTCCATATTATGTTTTTCCTTTTTGCTTTATTCTGAAAAATGGTAACATAAAAACTTACAAAAATAATAATCACTTTTTATCCGCATGATGTTTGCACTTTTGTTCATACTCTAAAATCAAAATAAATCATTGTGCAAATTGATTGTTAAACCCATTGAAAACAATAATCATATGCCCACTCCAAACTTTGAATTCCCTGTGTTTAAAGCGGAGGAAGAGGATAATGAAGAGATTCCTGATGAGATTCCTCGGTTACTTGAGCACGAGGAAAAGGTCATTCAACCTCATGAAGAGTTATTAAAGATGGTCAACTTGGGTTTTGAAGATGATAAGAAAGAAGTCAAGATTGGATAATTGCTTAGTCCTGATGTTAAGAAGATGATGATAGAGCTTCTTAGAGAGTATGTTGACGTGTTTGCTTGGTCTTATCAAGACATGCCAGGTCTTGATACTAATATTGGGGAGCATAGATTGCCATTGAAGCCTGATTGTCCACCTGTGAAGAAAATTTTGAGAAGAACTCATCCTGATATGGCAGTGAAGATTAAACAAGAGGTTCAAAAGCAGATCGGTGCAGGTTTTCTTGTGACATCTAATTATCCTCAATTGGTGGCCAATATTACGTCTGTTCCAAAGAAAAATGGAAAAGTCCGAATGTATGGTGATTATAGAGGTTTGAATAAAGCCATTCTAAAAGATGATTTTCCATTACCACACATTGATATGTTGGTAGATAATACGAATAAGTTTCATGTGTTATTATTTATGGACGGATTTTTCGGTTACAATCAGATAAAGATGGCACCCGAGGACATGGAAAAACATTTATCACGCCCTGGGGTACATTCTACTTTGAGTGATGCCCTTTGGATTGAAGAATGTTGGGGCGACGTACCAAAGAGCTATGACTAATCTTTTCCATCTTTAAGTTCATACTTGCATCCACCAAAATGAATGATTGAACTTAAAGATGAAATAATACCATAAGTGTAACTCAATTTGGTATTCATTTTTATTTTTGTGCGGCATTGCGTTCGGATGGCGATTTACATATTGTTTATCTCACATGTATTAACACTAACATCGTTAACCTTAATTGGTTTTTGTCGGTATCATTTGTAGGGTAAATACTCCGTAAATTACTCAGCGATTGCTTAACATAGACCTAAATATGCCCTACTTTGGAATAAAAATCCAATTGGATACTTGCACTTTCGTGGACAGGACCTCGTGTTGGTCGCGTAATCCCAAAGTGGTTAGGGATTTGTGCTAGATCCATGTCTTTTGAAGCTTGAAGTGTAGTTGCTTTGGGTATCTCAATCTTCTTTCAAGTTTCATCGAATTTGGGTCTAATCGTATCGGTTAATCACTATAGTGTAAGATACTTAGCAGAATCAGCTGCCTTTTTCGGTTTTGGCATTAAATTCCTTGTTACTCTTTTGATTGTGGATGATTAAATTCACCATACCATTATTTTATACATATTATTACTACTATTACTATACTAATATTTTTATTTCCTCTTGCATCTTATCCTCTTTATTTTTATCTCTTGCTCCCTTATCTCTCTTATTATGCTTTATCATTCATTATCATGTTTATGTTTATGTTTATATCCTCGTGCTTTTAATTTTGTCCACTTGGACACAAAAATATTAATAAAGGATTAAACCTCTAAAAAATTATGATCTTGATCTTGGACTATTGGTTACTATTCCGAACTGGCCCAATGACTAGGCATTGCCCAACCCACTCCTGCTTCCAGGACGGCCCAATAGCCCAATGTCAAGGAGACTAACAAACTTTATGCCCCTCAGCTGGGGATGAATTGTCGACCATGATCACCCATGGTCGGTTTCCTCTGCTCCTTCTAGACTTATTCCCGAAACCCGGGGAAGTCACCCAAATTCGGCCGAGGAATGGCTCCTGCTTAGATTCTTCTCTGTTTGACATGAAACTCATCCGACCACGTTGTAACACCCTTATTTTTTCCCTAAGATTTCTTTGCATTTCATCTGAATCTTACATACAAACAAGATCGCACTGGTTTCTTGGATCTTCTCGGGTGTAAGTTATGTCTTGCAAGGGATCACCATTGCTATTGTTTTTTATTTTTGCTTTATATTTGTTTATGTTTATTAATCACTAACCAAAATCCAAAAAATATATTGTAGTTCGCTTCTTCTTCTTCTTTTTGTTTTCAGGAGTTACAGGGTTTTCAAAGGCAGGACAATGATTTAACTTCAGATGTGGTTGTTCAATTATGATCTGATTCAGATGGATGTTTGACCTAATCTTGGTCAAACTATCAGGAGATTGTTTCAACTGCGAATTATTTGTGCCGGTGGTTATTTCTCAAGCAGTGCGTGTTCAATGATAAGTTGTGTTGTGTGTGAAAGTTCTCTAGTTTATTGAGTTGTGATTCACAAGAAGTTTAATCCATATAATCTTAATTGAGTGGTCATCAGTTCATCTGTGGATTTATTTTCTAGAGATCGATTCAGATATATTTGAAAAGATTCAGAAATTAAAAGTTGATGGTCATTGTTATGGTTGCGAATTATTCAGTGGCTTGGGGTTGGTTTCATTCATCATGTGTAGGGAGAAGTGCAAATTTGGTTCTCGGATTAAAATAAATAAAAAAATCATCGCTTCACCTATTACCCGATTCATAATCATTTTTATATCATTCATAACCCATTTCCTCATCCATTTTTTCCATTTTATATTTCAATTTTTATAACCATTTCCATTATCCATTTTTCCTTAGAAATTCTATCACCATCTTCTTTTATCTCCATATTTTTAATTCCAAATCCATATCCACTTCCATTCATTTTTTATCCATAAATCATCTTTCTAGTTCAATTATTCGAATTACAAGTTTTTTAACCAATTTCCAATCTTTCATTTTTATATTCAATTGTATATTCATTACTATTTTTTTAATCCCCATTTTATTTCAAATGTTCATTTCATAATCAATATTTTTTTAGCTCATAATTTTTTTCTTAAGCCCATTGTTATAGGCCCATTCCTTATTTTATTTTCTATCAAATAAAATAAAATGAAAAAATAAAGATGATGAAGCCATTAGTTCTCACATGACTGTAACTACATCAAATAACAAGCAACGCATGATATCAGCAACCAACACGCACTGGTCTATAGTGAAATGCATAAGAAGAGAAAAAAAGAGTAAAACGCAATGCACAAGAACGTAAAACGCAAGATGCAAGTTCAGCAAGTAACACGCGGACAACGCTTCTCACACAAATAATCAAAACGCATGGCTATGTGGAACAAAACGTAGCTCACACTCAGTGATAGCACATGGTATACATGCCAATCAAAATGCAAATGTGAAGGGCACAAAACGCAGGATGGAAAGTCAGCAAGAGCACACGCAAGAAGTGCTTCCGAAACGCACAAATTTTGTTCAAAACGACATATGAAATTTCAAAATATCATCACCAATTTTTCATTCAAAATTCCATTCTCCAAATCTATAAATAGAGCCCATTTCTCATTCAAATTCAAGCTTAAAGAGCCTTCAAAAACCCTACACAAATACACTCAAAATCTCAAAATCTCCATTAAAACTTCAATTTCAAGCTTCACTAACATCATCAATTTTCACCAAAAACCACTTCCAATCATCAAATTCTCCATAAAACAACAAGAGGAAGAGATTATAAGTTGAAGAGGAGTTTTGCTTTGATTTTTGAAGGTAGCTGGAAATTTTCGTCGGTTATTCGGAGCTCTGTTTCTCTCTATGCTTGCATCCTCTGATAATTATAATTGCATATTCTTGATCCTTTCCGTCTCACGATCGCAACGGTATATGGTTTGAGCTCCGTCACTCCGTTTTGATTGAGCTCAAAAATTGAAGCATGGAGTTGTTCTTGTGTGTATTTACCGCGGTATTGAAGAAGAAGAGGAATAGTGATTCTTTTTCTCTTTTTTTCTTCTTTTTTTTTTGATTAACTGTTTTCTAAAATTGGTATGTTAGATTTGGGCTTAAGTACAAATTTGAGCCCATTACTATCTCCACCATACATTCTAGCACCTCACCTCTTTTTTTTCTTCTTCATTTTTTTTTCTTTCTTTTAATTTTCTTTAACTCCATATTTCTCTTCATCTTATTTTTCTTTTTGGTCGATAAGATCTCCGATTCGATGATTGTTGATTTTCAAAGATGTTTAATCTTCATTATTTCAAATCTATGATTGAATGATCATTTGGATAATTCTCCATACTTTAGAATCATGATAGGTTGACTTTGATAAATCAATGTTAAATCTCGATTAAGATTAGACCGTTACCACTTTTTCTTTTAGTGTGGCATGTTTTCAGAGAATGATTCATTATATCATTTCTCTAACATGTATTAGTACAAATATTTTTCACCTTAATTGGTGTTGGAAGGCCTCATTTGTAGGGTAATTACTTTGTAAATTAATCGGCGATTGCTTAACATAGACCTAAATGTGTCCCAAATTCAGAATAAAAAATCCAATTGGATAATTGCACTTTCATGGACCAGACCTCTTGTTGGTCGCGTAATCCCAAAGCGATTGATCATTTTGCATTAAGAACCAATACTTATGAATGTTTGATGCGTAGGTGCTTTGGGTCTCCCAATCTCCTTTCAAACTTCAATGAATTTGGTCCTATTTGCCTTTATTAACCGCTAGAGTGTAAGATACTAACCGGATCCGGTTGCCTTTCGATTTTGGTTACTCTTTTGGTTGTGGATGATTAAGTTCACCATGTCACTATTATGTAAATATTATTATACTATTACTATACTAACATTTTAATTTCATGCACCTTTATTTTTATTATGTTTTATTATGCTTTATCATCCATTATCATGTTTATATTTTTTGCTATTATATTATTGTATTGATTTTTCTTTTGTCCACTAGGACACAAAAATATTAATAAAGGATTAAATATTTAAAAGACTTGTGACTTAAATTTTGGACCATGGTCACTATCCTTAGCATTGAAATTGGAGTTTTGGACTTAGATTTTAGGATCATTCCTTTGCTTGAGTTATTATGGATTGAAGACCTTAACCTCGATTTGGTTCATTTGTTTATGAAGTTGAAGTCCTATTATGCTTTGAAGAATGATTGTCAAACGGTTCGATCTTTCTTACTTTAAATTTTACTTTTCTTTTTTAGGATAGTCTCTTCATCTCCTCCCTCTTCTTTAATTTTCAAAACTTCCCTCTTTTTCAAAGGATTCTTGTTTTCCAAAATCATCACCTCTTTAATAAATAAAATCTTGACTTTTGTCAAGTGGATTTTACTATTTTCTTTTCTCTTAAAAAACAATGAATTTAATCATCTTGACTTTAATTCAAAAAATAAAAAGAACCAAACTCACTCAAATTGTTTTGTGCCTTTGTGCATTTTTGTTTGTTTTCTTTAAAAAGGTGCCAATTATGAGTCATTATTCTTTAGTCGGGTGCAAGTCTCTCAATCTCCATGGTTGTAGTTTGATGTAATTGAGTCTCTTGTCATTCGTGGGGGTTTAGTGGCATGCTCGTCGATTTTATCCGAGTTGGCGCCCTCCCCATAATGATGTATGAGTTCATGCCCTCATTCTCATGGTAGATTTGTTAGGCTATCCACATGAAAATGACGAATTTTCTTCACTTAATAAAATCAATCATAACCAACCCCTTTCACTATTTGTACCATGAACTACAGGGTTTTGATCTTGCATTGCACTTTGTGGGTACGTAGGCATGAAGTGGTAAACCTCTCCAAACACAAAAATATTAAAAAAATAATAATTCTTCTCTCATCCCTCCACTCTCTTTTAAAAACATTTTCAAACCAAAAACAATAAATTTTTCAAAGGGCTCCCGTGGAGTACCATAGACATTTTGGGTGCGTAAAACCTTTCCATTTTGTAACCTATCCCCTTACCCGATTTCTTTGCTTGTTTCTTTTAGCTTTTTGCTTTTAGATTCATTATGATTTATTCCCTCTTTTTTCCTTTTCCACTTGGAATAAAATAAAAGTGCGGTGGCGACTCTGTTTACTTTGAGTTAAGTTAACTAATAACTCACACTCAAGTTTTTACCGCTACACATGTATGCTCATTCCAACGATTAGTTCTGACAGTTACCTATTTTTGGGGGATCCGCGATCCAGACCCAAAATAGGGACCAATAGCCATGCACTGAAGGCTCTATATAAACCCTCTCACTTGAGAGGGTCAGGTATCGAATATTCACTCTCTTAACTCTTTTACTCGTACTTGCTCACTCTTCTGCTCAGTCTTACTTTGGCATCAGAATGTCTTGCAGGTACACCCCCGTTTCTCTTTGACGACCGGGCATCATCATCATCATCATCTTCATCAATGTCCATGTCCCACTATACATTCTAATCACACAGGAACGAGTAGTGGCGCTATCCGTGAGAATTCGTATTACCCTGTTTCTCATCCTCGGATCATGAAAACTAAAACACTGTAATTCAACTTTATCAATGGCTAACCATGATAACGCTATTGATGCCCGAATCATTAACAACACCCCCATCAAACAACGGGAGAGTGATGGAACCAATCCCCCGCTCGGGGAGCCTGAACAGTTTCAAGACGGACGCACAGTCTCCCTATCACCAGAACCATTTATGCAAGCTGAGATCACCCTTGTTAATTTCCCCTTCATCCCCATTCCCGAGGGGACCAATGAGACACTTGATGCTCTGGTCGATACAACCAACAATATCGACCTACTGATCTTTCTCCAAGGCAAAAGATTATAAGCCCTAGAAGACGCTCGACATGCCGGATCTCTCTCTCCTGCGAGGAGGCTCCGCAGGTCCCGTATTTGTTCGCCTGAATGGAGAAAAACTCGCCAACACCCAGAGGAAACTAGGTCTATCAAGAAATGGTCTCGTTCGTCTCCCCGACGACACAAGTCCCCAGAGACCAAGAAGAACAGGAGGAACCTCCAGACGGGAACACGACCATCATCAGAGGGTGCAAGAAATCGACCAAGATCTCCTTCCCATTGTCGACACCGAGACGACCGTTCCCATTCCATCACCTATGACTCCAGCGACGAGGCAAAACTTGTAGACCTCTCTCCCATAAGATTATGTCCACGAAACTACCGAAGGGGCTAGAAAAGCCTCCTCATTTGGGGTCCTATGATGGGACAATAGACTTTGTCGAGCATATCGAAAACATTGACCCTCTCCTCGACTACAGAGGTGTCTGAGAGCAATCAAATGCCATATTTTCCCCACAACTCTCAGAAAGGGAGTTATGGCTTGGTATAAAAGCCTCCCTCACGAGTCTATCACCTCCTGGAGGTAACTCAGGAGGAATTTCTCCTGACATTTCACTGCATCACATCGTCATCCTAAGATCGAGGCCTCTCTTGAGGCAATAATTAAAGGTAATGATGAGTTCTTACGCGCATACATCGAAAGGTTCAATAAAGAAGTCATCCAGGTCTCAACCACGGACGACATGAAAAAATATATTCTTGAATGCGAGCTTCGTCCCTGTAGTGATATTGCCAAGTTCTTGGGAATTGAAACGCCGACCTCGCTTGATGCTTTTATCCTCAAAGCACAAACGTACATCCAATATGAGGAGAAGGAGGCAACCAATACTGCCCATGATACGAGGCGTCGTGAGGATGCTAAACCCTCCAAAATTGAAGATCCCTCGACATCTGGTCAGGGAGGTGAAAAAAGAAAGAAAGACCGCTCCCGTGAACCGCGAGAGCACAAGGGCCTGTCAGGGAGGTTCCATGACTACACGCCATTCTCCGTGTTGAGGGATAAGATCTTGTATGAGTGTGCTAATTCTGAATTCCGCCAGGACGACATCACCTTTCCTAAGAAGTTGCCAACCAAGACAAATACAAATAAGACAAAGTACTGCATATTTCACAAATCCCATGGGCATAATACTAACCACTGCATCCATCTAAAGGATGCCATCAAAATAATCATCCGGGAAGGCCACCTGAAGCAGTTCACTAAGGGAAAGGAGGCTCCCCGATAGGATGTGCAAGAGACTCGAAAGGTCGAGGAGACTATCTCTCCAGCCACGGATGCCAACCTCCCGGTTTCCCTCAACATCACACGACCATAGAATTTCTATGTCCCCGAACCGTACACTGGTCCTGCTTATTTTGCTGCCTACAACCTGTGAGAGTTCTTCCCCCCAACTATGGTGATTTCAGGAGGCGGACACAACAAAGTTATTGTGGGATCGCTGAAGCAAAGTTTCGACCAGTTAATCAGCATTGGCTCCAACCAAAATTCCACTCTTAATCCTCAACGGGGAGGATCAACACCCATCTCCTTTTACAAGGAGGAATTCCTCGGTGATGCACCCAACGCTAACATGCCCCTGCTTATCCAGACGCTAATGGCCAACTTTGATGTTTGGGGGATCATGGTCGATCAGGGGAGCTTAGTAGATATCATGTACTCCCAGCTCTTTGCTACCTTGCAGCTTAACGATACGCATATGACACCCTATGTAGGGTCAAATCTCCAGGGGTTTAATGGGACAATATCCAAGCCATGGGGTTATGTCGACTTGATAGTAACTTTCGGAGCAGGGGAAACTGCTCAGGCGTTCAAGGTGTAGTTCCTCGTAATAGACTGCCTGTCATTGTACCAATGCATCTTAAATTGCCCGACCCTTGCTGAGCTCATCGATGTGCCATCCACGATACATATGAAGATGAAGTACTACACTTCATCGAGGAAAGTAGCCACTCTCCATGGGGACATTGAAGCTACTCACCGATTCTTTGAAGCTGCATCTAAGGGACGCATTGCCATAGCCGCCAAGCTAAAGCTAGCTACCAAGACTACTCTCCCCTGCAATTCCGAGGAACTAAAGCCACTCCCTCGGGTCGATTCAATTGACCTTGACAACAAGTTTTCCGAGGAAGAGAAGGAGGCACAACTGGCAACAAAAAAGTCTCTGTCTACATGCCTGGTGCCCGATGGAGCTTTTGAGTTGGTCATACTCGGTGAAGAACCTGCAAAAGGGGTGAGGATTGGAGTCGACCTCCCCAATCTCGCAAGGAAGCAAATGAAGACGTGCCTCAGGGAGAATGTTGATCTGTTCTCATGGAGCGCAACCGAGATGCCGGGATTGGATTTAGAAACTGCATTCCATCATCTGACCCTATATTCCTCCGTCCGAGTTATGGCACAACACAGAAGCAGACCCCGAAAAAGATAGAAGTTGTCGATCAGGCAGTTAAAGACCTCTTAGAGGCACAATTTGTAACCAAGGCCAAGTATACCACCTGGATCTTAAATGTTGTATTGGTGAAAAGGAGCAGTGGAAAATGGAGCATGTGCGTTGACTACACTGGTCTCAATCGGGCTTGCCCGAAAGACGCTTATCCTTTGTCTAACATTGAAAAATTGGTCGATAATTCTGCAGGTTTTAAATTATTGTCGTTCCTCAACGGCTCTTCCGGGTATAATCAAATACCCATGGCCGTGACTGACAAGAAATACACTTCCTTCATGACCGAATCGGGAAACTATTACTACAACGTAATGCCCTTTCGGCTTGAAAAACGCAGGCGTGACCTACCAATGTATGATGAACAAATTCTTTCAAGCGGAGTTCGGAGACATGCTCGAAGTTTATATGGACGACATGATCGTTAAATCCCAAGAGGAAAGCGACCATGCTCTCCACTTAAAGAAAATTTAGACCAAGCACGTAAGTGCAAAATGCGATTCAATCCAGAAAAATGCACGTTCGGGGTACGCCCGAGCAAATTCCTCGGTTTCTATCTAACCGGAAAAGGAATTAAAGCTAACCCCGACAAGTACCGAGAATTCACCGAAACGCCTACGCCAATATCCAAAAAATCCATTCAGTCACTAAACGGGGTTCTCACCTCGCTATCTCGCTTTGTAGAGAAATTCTCCCAACACGTTATCCCCCTCTTCAAGCTCCTCCGCAAAGAGGTTGCATTTGAGTGGATGGAGGAGTGCGAGCAAACCTTGACACACCTTAAGAAAGCTCTGTTAGAACCCTCAATTCTCTCCCGACCAGAAGTCGGGGAGGCTTTGTTTCTGTATTTAGCCGTCGCAAACGAGGCCGTAAGTGCCACCCTCATACGAGAAATGCCCGAAGGACAAAAATAAATCTACTTTACGAGAAAAACACTACATGGACCCGAGATCAAGTATCAATAAATTGAAAAAGTCTCCCTAGCCGTCCTCAACACAGCAAGGAGACTCAGGCACTGTTTCCTTGCGCACATAATTATTGTTCGAACAGACTAGCCCATCAGACAACTTCTCGGTCGACCTGATATGGTCGGAAGGATGCTCAAATGGTCCTTGGAACTGTCTGAGTTCAACATTAGGTATGAAAGCAGGCTAGCCCTCAAAGCGCAAGTCTTAGCTAATTTCGTGGCCGAAATGACCACCCCGGAGAGCAAAGCTTGTGCGTCTAGGAAATGGACCATTTTCGTGGACAGAGCATCAAGCTCAACGAGAAGTGGAGCAGGGGTTATTTTGGAAAACGAGGAAGGTATCCTGATAGAGGTATTCCTCGCACTATCCTTTCCCACCTCCAACAACCAGGCAGAGTACGGAGTTTTCCTCACTGGTCTGAGACTTGTTGACGATCTAGGAGGCGAAAACATAATCATCTGTACAGATTCCCAGATTGTGACCTTACAAGTCAATGGAGAATACCAAGTCAAAAATGATAACTTGTCAAAATACTTGACCCTGGTCAAAGAAAAGATTACAAAGTTTACATCTGTAGAAGTCAAACATGTTCCTCGTGAACACAACGTATGAGTAGACGTATTATCAAAACTCACGAGCACAAAAAGGAAAGGTGGAAACAAATCTGTTATACAAGATATACTCCCTCGACCTAGCATTAAAAAGAAATCCTCGACGATAGACATAAATATCATCGGCGACACCAACTGCTACATGACCCCAGTTTACAACTACTTAACTAACGACGAACTGCCCAAGACCCAAAGGAGGCCAATGTAGTTAGACAACGAGCCTGCTCATACGTGTTAGTCGAGGGTAAACTCTATCGACAGGGTTTTTCCATTTCTTTCCTCAAGTGCGTCGAGGAGGAGTTGATCCCACATATCCTGCAAGAAATCTACGAAGGCATCAACACCCAGCATCTGGGTGGGAGATCATTGGCAAGGAAAGTGCTGCAGGAAGAATACTATTGGCCAATAATGAAGAACGACACCAAAGAGCACGTGAAAAAATGCGATAAATGCCAACGACACGGGGACATGCACCTAGCACCTCCAAACGATCTTAAGACAATGTCCTCCCCATGGCCATTCGCATGGTGAGGCCTAGATATCCTCGGCCCCTTCGTCGTCAGTTCAAACCAGAATAAATACTTGATTGTCGGCGTAGACTACTTCACAAAGTGGATAGAAGCTGAGGCTTTAGCCAAGATCACACACCTTAACATATTGCGTTTCTTCAAACGCAACATCCTCGCTCGTTTCGGGGTACCCCGGGGCATAGTACAATGTCATGACATCTTGAGAAACATTGTATTCTGTCAGTTTTGCTTCATCCAAACCAACTGAGAACAACTACTTCCAGCTGCTATGTATTCAGCCTCAGCTATGGATAGAGAAACATAATTTTGCTTCTTACTGAACTAAGATATCATATTGTTTCCCAAAAATAAGCATCTTTCAAATGTGTTTTTCTATCATCAATACATCCTGACCAGTCAGCATCACAATAACCACTTAGCTCAGAATTGGAACCATGCGAGTATAGCATGCCATAATCACATGTACCATTGACATTCTTCAAGATTCTTTTCACTTGGTTGATGTGACTCATTATGGGAACAACTTGATACCTAGCACAAACTCCTACAACAAAGGCAGTGTCAGGGCTGCTTGTTGTTAGATATAATAAGCTTCCAATCATACTTCTGTAGAGACTTTGATCCACATTTACACCCTTATCATCTTTAGATAATTTCAGATGAGTAGGAGGAGGTGTCCTTTTGTGTCTAGCATTCTCCATTCCAAACTTATTAACTATATTCTTAGCGTATTTACTCTGAGATATGAATATAGATTCTTCTATCTGCTTGACTTGAAGACCAAGAAAATAAGTTAATTCACCAACTAGACTCATCTCAAATTCAGACTATGTCTACTTAACAAAATGTTGAACCATCTCCTCAGACATGCTACCAAACACAATACCATCAACATAAATTTGAGCAATCATGAGCTTCTTTCCTTCCTCTCTCACAAAGAGAGTCTTGTCTATGCTACCTTTTATGTAGCCATGTTCAACAAGAAATTCAGTAAGTCTCTCATACCAAGCTCTAGGGGCTTATTTTAATCCATATAGAGCTTTCCTTAGCTTATAGACATGATTAGGTAAATTAGGATCAATGAATCCTTTGGGTTGTTCCACATAGTTTTCTTCATTTAGGTAACCATTCAAGAAGGCACTCTTGACATCCATTTGATATAGTTTGAATTTCAAGATGCAAGCAACACCAATTAATAATCTAATAGATTCAAGTCTAGAAACAGGAGCAAAGGTCTCATCAAAATAAATTCCTTCTACTTGAGTGTGTCCCTGAGCAACTAGTCTTGCCCTATTCCTAGTGAAAACTTCTTGTTCATCAGATTTGTCCTTGTACACCCACTTGGTACCTAACACATTTTATCCTTTAGGTCTTGGGACAAGATCCCAAACTTCATTCCTCTTGAATTGAGCTAATTCCTCTTTGTCACACCCCAAATGTGACCCCTAACTGCTCTCATCATATTTTCGTTGCACTTAACGGAAAAATTCCAAGATTTGTTTTTCTGTCACTTTCAACTCATTTTTCGAGTTTCTCATGATTTTTTCTTTATTTCTTTTCACTTCCAAGCTTCCATTTTAAATTTAATTTATATTTCTCACTTCTAACTTTTATTTCTTATCTTTTATTTTCTAGTTCTATTTCTATTTCTTTTTTTTCTCTTTTATTAACCTCTTGTTTTTAGAATTTTTCTTATTTCAAATATTGGTTTTTTTAGTTATTCACTATTCTTTCTCTTCATATACACCCATTTCAAATTTAAATTCTAACTCATTTTCAAGTTCTCCTTGTTAAATTGATTTTTAATCTTTATCTCAATTTCTACTTCTAATTTTTATTTTTATTTTATTTTTAAAAAAAGAGTGTGTTTCTATTCTATTATAATTTTCAATTTTAATTTAAGTTCAAGTCCAATTTTATTTTAAATTCATTTCTCCAATTTCATTTTTCAATTTCAAGTTTCAAATACAATTTTTCCATTCAAACTCCTTTTCTAGAACTTCAAATTTTTTTTCCAACTTTGATTCAAAATTTTCATTCAAGTTTAATTTAATTTTGCTTATTTCAAAAAACCCAACTCATGAGAATCAATTGCAAAAAACTTCAAACTAAGTTCCATGAAAAATTTTCAATCTCTCTTTCAAAACTTAAGCAATTCATTTTAAGTTTCTTATTCAATTACACCAAATAAATCAAGAAGCACTCATGGGTGCTTAAAGTCTAAGATTGAAGCATTTTGTTGCTAAAATCATATAGCTATTGTTCACACTACCAATGCTTAGGAAATTACTTTGTAAAATACATAAATTGACAAAAAAATCTAAACCCCAAGCTTCTTCCAAAGTCTTCATTCCTTATGCTAGGCCATGCTTCCAAGCTTTATGTTTCCTCCATCATTATGAATTTCTCATGCACATGAAAAGAAAACAACATGTTCAGACATACATTTTTCACAAGAGAACTACAATCACATTCCATCATACATTTTCATCAATCCATCCAATCCACACCATGTCACATACTTTGTCTTGAAAAAAAAGGGGCTTATAAAGATACCAAAAAATCACAAAAGGACAACAACAACACATAGGTTCAGCAGAGACTCTTATGTTTTAAAAACAAACAAAAAAAACACAGCAGACCTGCAGCTTGTGCAGGCTGCCCTGCTATCACACATCCCTATCCAAACTCAAATATTTTTCCCCCAAAAAACTCAGTCAAACTTAGCTAGCAAGTTTACTAACATTTTCAAAATACCAAAACCCTAATCCCATGCTATAAATTCGCTGTTTTTATTCAATGAGAAAAAAAAGAGTTTTAGAAACAATTAGCAGCCACAAAAAAAATCCAAAACTGACATCAAAAAAACCATAAGCAACCACAAAAATCAGCAAGGTATACATTCAAACCTAGCCACAGGTTCAATAAAATATACCCTATGCAACCTTATAAGTTGCAGCCCTACATACTGCATACAACCAAAACCAAAGCTTCATACTGCTAGATTCACCAGCAACTTCATACTGCATACACAAAGCTACAACAAACTTTAAACCAGACACGAAAACCAGAATTGAATTAAGAAAATAGAGCAAAATGTACAGCAGTTAGATTAAGCAAACTCACCAACATACTTTCTTCAACAACACAGAACCGCCGCCCCTTACCACCTGCAACCACCAAACATAACCTCCGATCTGCGAAGCCATGAGAGATGAGTGGAACCAGAACCAAAACAACCACCTTCAACCCTTCATCACCCTTCGCCGTTCAACCTTCCGCCTCCACCATTCTAAAATCCCAACCATCACTTTCATCTTCAATAACATTCCATTAACCTCATAAACCTCCAATTCACCATCACATATAAGCCAAAACTCTGTCAATCCAAATCGAAGCAAGACCGTGAATCTGCAAAAACACAACCACAACATCAACATCAACAAACTACATTCATGGTAGATGTTGATACACAGCAAATATTTGTTGTGAAAAAACAAAACAAGAAGAGAATGATACCTTGAAACCACCATTCCTGAGAAAAGTCACCAAACAAAAACTAGATCCTTGCCTCGTCCTCACTACTCAACACACTTCATGCCACCACCTTCGCCTCCATCACCAAAATTTCAATAACACCGAAACCGCCAATCGAAACCACCTGTGACCCTTCGAACGAACCGGCGATTCATCCCAACTCCATCACAGAAACCCTAACAACCATCAACATACCAGAGGCAACATGAAGACTAAATTATCACAGTCAAGGAAAAAAACAGAGGCAACTCTAATCATAGAAACGAAAACATCAGAAACACTTGCAGAAAAATAGAGACTTCAAACACAGTTATTTATCAACAACAAAAAGCTAACCTTTGTGAGTCGGAACTCGCCAACACGAACAAAGGACCTTCGCCTCATCAAAACCGAAACGTCAACAACCGTTCACCTTGCCGCGGCTCACTAACGACCATCGCAACTGTTTTATCATCGTTCGAACACACCTCCGCCGTGGAAAGAAATCGAAGCAAGAATGGCCGAATTGTGAAATCGCCTTGGCCGCGAGAAAGCTCGAAAACCTTCAAACCTCAACCTCAAGCCATCTCACGAACCCTACACCAAACGCGACTTGTCAAGGCCAGTAAAAAAGGTCACGAGTCGAGAGACGAACAAGGAAGGAAGAGAAGGACGAAAGGTACTCACTATTTGCCACGAGGATCCCAATTCGGTAGCTTTCTGAACTTTCGCTTGCTTTACTTGGATTTTCTTTCATTATCATGTTGTAATCGCCCTGAATCGGTTTAAATTGGGATTATAGGGTTTTGTTCGAATCGGGGTTTAAGTTTTGTGTTTGATTCGAGAGTAAGAAATGACGATTATTGAGAGAGAGAGAGAGTTGATTTGAGAGAGTAGAGTGAAAGAAAGTTATGAACGACAATTTGTGAGGTTTTGAGAAGGTGTTCGATTTTGGGAGAAGGAGAGACGATGGAGTTTCGTCTTTCTGGGATTGGTTTGTTGCAGTGTTGTTCTTGTTTTTTCCTTAGGATTTTGATTTGCCCCCTTTGGCATTAAGGAACCGGGTCGGTTTTTTTTTTGACCCATTTCCTCTTTCTTGACCGAACTGAGTCATTGGTTGCCCCACCTAGGTTCCCTTATGGTCTTGTTTGATTGGCCCATTCGTTTATTTGCTTCAGTCTCTTTTTTAAAAAAAAAACTGATTGTCTTTTTTGTTTTCCATTTCTTTTTTTTTAATCTTAGTTTTTCCAAATTTTACATATATTTCTAAAATTTTTTTTGTTAATTCTTTAATGTTTTAATTATTTATTTGTTAATTAACTTTAGAAAAGGTTAGTATTAAATTTACTAGTTTGTTTATATATTTTTTTTCTTTCTTTCTTTTTTTGCTTGATTATATTCGAGAAATGTTTTAGCTTATAGTTGCTTTGATTCGTAGTTTAGTTACATAACGTTAATGCGTGACTTGTACAAACGTAAATCTTGTTCTCGATTTTTTTGGTTGTATGTTATTAATCAAGCCATGAACTTAGTGTTTCTGAATAATAAAAGAATAATATAGTAATTATCTTGGTCCAATGCCTAGTTAGCAATTCATGCGTTTATATCTCACACACACGTAAGTCGATCACTTACGTAATCGCCATCTGCACGCCTTATCACGCCTTATTTAAATTAACAAGAAATAGAGCCCCGAAGTCTAGCACTCCGCACGTTCTAAAACGAACTGCAACTGGGCTAGCCCCATGCGTAATGTTCGTTTACTCCTTTGTTTTAAAACATCCATTCTAAAAACGTCTAAAAAACAATTATCCAATTTATTTAATTAATTTAATACGGAAACAGAACTCCGGAGTCTAGCATTCCGCACGTTCTGGATTGGACCGCAACTGGGCTAGCCCCACGCGATGTGTTCAATCACTATCCGTATTTCAAAATAAATAATCGCATAAATTAATCATACGGAAATAGAACTCCGGAGTCTAGCATTCCGCACGTTCTGGATTGGACCGCAACTGGGCTAGCCCCCCGCGATGTGTTCAATCACTATCCGTATTTCAAAATAAATAATCGCATAATTTAATTGTACGAAAACAGAACTCCGGAGTCTAGCATTCCACGCGTTCTGGATTGGACCGCAACTGGGCTAGCCCCACGCGATGTGTTCAATCACCATTCGTATATCAAAATATTCAAATCATTTCATAAATTAAATTACGAAAGAAAACCGAACTCCGGAGTCTAGCACTCCGCACGTTCTAAAATGGATTGCAGCTGGGCTAGCCCCACGTAACGTGGTCCATTCGCTCTTTTATATTTAAAAAACAAATTCAAACTTACCAACCAATTTAAATTATTTTCATAATTAATTGTCGAAAGACGGAACTCCGGAGTCTAGCACTCCGCACGTTTTGGAATGCAATCGCTCCTGGGCTAGCCCCACGCGATGTGGTTCATTCGCCCTTTCGTTTAAAACACCTTAACAAAAGTCAAACACTTTTCTCAAAAACGAACATTGTTTAAATCATTCTATCTCTCGAACAAGCTAGCGCTTCAGCCTCCACCGCGAGTATAAGCCAACGCTTACCAGTAGAATGCATTTTCAAACAATGGTTCAATTAAAAAACCACAAATCGTAGTAGTTAGAACTACGAAGCTTTGACTTTCCCATTGCACAAGGGAATACGTAGGCACGAGGATTTTTAATCCTTCGCGAGCACCCTAATAAAAAATTTAACTATTTCTCTGTTTAAAAACTTTAATCCTTTCTCCGTCTTAATACTAATTTAAAAACTTTCATTTCCCTTTTAACAAACATATTAACAACCATTTAGAAGACAAAAACTTAAGATCAAACATTTAATCGCATAATTAGCTAAGAGGTTCCCGTTGAGTACAACGGATGTGAGGGGTGCTAATACCTTCCCCTTGCGTAACCGACTCCCGAACTTAGAATTTGGTTTCGTAAACCATTTCTTATCCTTTATTAGGTTGTATCTATATCTTCCTTTTCTCTCGTAGAATAAATAGAATTAGGTGGCGGCTCTGTTTTTTGTTTTAGGATCGTATTTTTCGAGGTACGACAGTTGGCGACTTTGCTGGGGACTAGCTCCATGCTAGAGAGAGTCGAACCTAACTTAGCATTGCGTGTTTATTTGTTTGATCTTATCTCTTCTTGTCTTCTCTATGTTTATTATTTATGTTCGTTTATTGCTTTTATCGCTTTCCTTTTATTTTCTCATTATATTATCTGCCTGTGGGGTCTTGGGGTTATTTTTGCAAGTAAATTTTGAGTTGTGGAAAAAGCAAAGGGAACACCTAAGTTTAGAATTGGATGTTATTAGTGTTAGTCTCCAAGGAATCGCTCCTTGCACGCCTAGCATGAAAGCTCCCCCAGATAGTTAGACTTTTCGTAGATCTTGTCATAACGCAGCTCGCCTGTCGCGTGACCTGATTCACGAAAGGGCTGTGATTCTGGGACCCCTAGGACCTGTTGCAATTTTGGTAGTTGTGTAATGTTAGGCTCCGAGGACTCGCTCCTTGCACGCCTAGCATGAGAACTCCACTCAAGGTGGACTTTATCGTTATTATCGTCACAATGCAGCTAGCCTGCGGCGGGGCGTTAATAAGATAAACGTCTGTGACCTTGGGTTTCCTTAAACCATCGTCGTAGAAACTATCTTGTGAGCGGGATTTATGGGTAGTAAGATGTAGAACCAATCTCTTATAAGCCTACCTATTAAGTTTGTTCCGGATTTACTTGTAACACCTCGCACCTTGCACCCTGCATCCTTGCATCCCTGCGTCTTTGCATCTCATCATCATATGCATCATTTCGGTAAGGTCTTCAAGGAACATAGAGACGTCTATTACAAACATCACAAGTTTAACCATAGACAAACTTCAGCTTATAATCCCTTTTGGAAAAGTTTTTATAATTGGATGTTTGTATTTGCTTTTTGAGTTCCTTGAAAGTATCCTTACATTGCATCCATTCGCATACCATTGCATCTACATTGCATATCATTTTCCTCCTTCAGAGTAAGCTCATTCTATCCTTTGTCTTGGGTCAGAGTTTGATTCCCGACACGTGTTCAGAACTAGGAATTATGTCTCAAGAAACAGTGGATGAACTGAGAAGAAGTCAGGAATTGTTGAAAGAGGAAGTTATTTCCTTGAAGAAGCATATGGAGTGGGTCTTGGAAACCTTACAAGCTTTGTTGAAGAAGGAGGGTCTCTCTGTGCCCATTGCCGCAGCAGAGAAAGCTAATGTCCTACCTCCATTCGATGCTACCTCGAGTCAAGAGTGTTTCCCTGTGACAACTCCTCGTCTGCCAACTCATGGCTCTACCCTATTAGGTCAAAGTCAACCTCTGATTTTCAAATCAGTACCTCAATATCCACTGGCAGTTTCTTCTCAAGGTCAGAAAAAGAAGCGAAAGCGAAACAAGGGGCAGTGTCAGAACAAAGGGAGTGAAGCTCACTGCGAACCCATTCCAGTGCCACTCAGCAAGCTCTACCCGCTATTAATCCAAAATTCATTGATAACTCCTTACAAACCTGTGCCATCGCCAAATACGTGGTACAACCCTGATACGAATGCGATGTGTGAATTCCATAAAGGGGTGGTAGGACATGATTTGAATACTTGCCCTGAATTGAAAGTCTGGTTACAAAGGTTGATCCATAGCAAAAGGTTAATCCTTGAAGAGGACCCTCCAGAGGTTGAATGTAGATACCACACTGGAGCCTTGGGGCACCCCATCGAAGAATTCCAAAGTTTTGAGTCACAAAGTGTTATTAAGTCGCTAGTCCCCCAAGAAGGAGAGCCGATTGCAGATAATTTGATTGTTGAGCCAGGAGATAAGAAGGGAAAGAGACCTATGAAGGTTCTTAAAATTTTGTACCATAAAGAGCAGGTCATGCGCATAACTGATGGAGCGTCTTCGCTTTCTCACAAGAGTATCAGGACACCACCTTGGAATTTCAATGTCGTCACTCCTGCTGGCGAAAGCAAAAGAGAAGTAGGAGGTGGATCGAAAGAGATGACATCCAGCATTGAGATTGAGGAACTTAAAAGTCATCACATCAAGCGACTAGCAGTACCTAGAGTATCGGTAATGCCAGCTTATCAGCAATTGAAAGCTCAGGATTCTCGCCCGGAATTTGTCTCAAATCAGAGTAGAAGACAAGGGAGAAGGCCTCCAACCCCTCAAATCCCTATGACCTACGAGGAATTATATCCTTCATTGTTGAAGACAGGATTGGTTGTTCCAAAGCCTTTTGGTCCCTTACCGGATCCACTCCCAGCAAACTACAATCCAAATGTCCGTTGTCTATTCCATGATGGTGCTTCAGGGCACGATTTGGAAGGCTGTTATGCCTTAAAACGCGCTGTGAAATATTTAATTGAGAAGGACATTCTTTCATTTTAATACACTACTCCGATTATCAGGGACAACTCTCGTCCAAGTCAGTAAACCCAGAGCCAAAGATATCTGAATCAGCATCAGAGTCCACATAAGCCTCGCAACAATTTGGAAAGATGGAATGCTCCTCTTCATCCAGTACCTTTATCATACACTCAACTTCTGCAACCTTTGATTCGACACTCATTGGTGATTCCTAAGTCTCTCAAGCCTTTGCCAGAGTCATACCCACCTGAGTATAATCCACATGAGCAATGTGGATATCATGCTGGATCATTGGGGCATTCAACTGAAGACTGTAGAGCTTTTCAAGCCAAGGTACAACATTTGATCGA
This sequence comes from Lathyrus aphaca, assembly GCA_963966055.1. Lineage (NCBI taxonomy): Eukaryota > Viridiplantae > Streptophyta > Magnoliopsida > Fabales > Fabaceae > Lathyrus > Lathyrus aphaca. The sequence continues at coordinate 75,371,635 of OZ014525.1, read as the reverse complement.
CAAGAGGTGCATATCCTTTTCAGAAGGGAGTCTGTTGATGCATGTCAACCTCTTGGTGCGTTTCTTGAAGGCAGTAAATCAGGACTTTTTCAATTCCCTAAAGCTGGCAATCCCCTGTTTGTTTCAGTATTGTTGTATTTTCTTTTCATGTTGATTTTGTATTTGCTTGTTAGCATTGTTTGTTTTGAATTGGCAAAATTAATGAAATGTTTATGCATATTTTGAATCAATCCATTTGTATTCACTCGTTTTCTTTCATTGTTACAAAAAGAAAAAATATATTTCTATCTTTTGTTTGTCAAACTTTTGTTTTACCAAATATTGGAGGGAGGATGATGAAAACCAGATGCCTGAATTCTCCGTTTGTATGCTCTCAATTAAAACCTTGCCAATGATGTACAGGCATTGTTTCAAGTTCCCAAACACCGGTGAAATAAGGAAGATAATCTCTCGCTAACCCCTTCGAGCCTAGAAGTAGGAGTTTTCTTTTTCAAAACTGCAAAAACCCTTAATTTCAAACCTGGGGCAGGGTAGTTGGTTCAGTTAATCTGTTTGCATCCAACCTTCAAAAGATTCAATCCATTATTCAATAAGGATCAGCAACATACTTTCATTCACTGCCGAAGAAGTCGTGAAGAGCCAAAAGTTTGTAGTACGTATTCTCTATCATCCAATAAGATGGCAGTCATAACCGTTCAACAAAGGAATGACGTAAGGAAAAAGAAATACAAAGAAAAAGTCCGCCAAGTCAAAAAATAGGAAAAGACGACTTAGGCGAAAATTAAGGAAGTCATCAAATCCAACAAAGCAGAAAAAAGCAAGGTGGCTGCCATCACTTTCAAATCCTGATCCTTATCACGCACCGTCAAAAGACTTTTGAATGCGTAAATCAATTTAACTGAACATAGGATTGGAGTTCATCACGAAGATGGGATGGGTACAAATAAATTTTGAGCCTTTTATCTTTCGTTTCATAAACCGTGAACCAAGCCACGTTACAACCCTTAAAAGACCTAATTGAGGCAGGGTTTATTTCGAGAGCATACTACAACAAGGTTGTGTTAACCTGACTCCTAACGATCTTTGCTAATCATTTGTATTGATCATTTGATCTGCCATCCCATAAATGGCTAAATCCACTTTTTAAATCAACTCCATTGTATCACTGTCATACTAATAAATTGTGTTTTCAAAACTTGCATAAATGTTACATTAAAATTGCCAATTTTAAATAAATAATGTCTGTTTGCAAGTCAGTTCAACATCAATGGAATCCCGACGAACGCAACCAGTTAGGGAATTTGACTGAGTAAGAGAAGCCCACCTAGGGGCAACCACTTCAAGAATAAGTCAATCGGAATCAATCTCTTCAAGAGTCAGCTACTCAGAGGTTGAACCTTTTCTCAAGACTCAGACTAGTGTGAGCTATCATCAAACGGTTCAAGACTTCAATTGCCAGTCAAATCAAAAGTTTCCCATCCTAGGAGTTGGGTAACCAGGGGCAAAACACTTCAAGAACCAATCAATCTGAATCAATCCATTCAGGAGTCAACAATTCAAAGGTTGAGCTTTCCTCAAGACTCTTACTTAAGCGAGTTATCAGAAAGAATTCAAGAGTTCAATGGCCAGCTAGACCAGAAGTCTCCCATCCCAGGGATCAGATAACCAGGGGCAAATTTCCGATGTTCGAACACCGGGGCAACCATTTCAAAGGCCATGTCATGGTAGGCTGGTCTAAACTTTTTGAGAAGAGGAAAATTTCAAAACCATTGATTCCGGGGCAAGAGGAATCACACAGGGGCAAATCTTCTCTGTGCCTTCAAGCTGTTCAAGCAGGCCTCATGCAAAAAAACTTTGAGTTCAGGACTAGTGTCGGGAATCATGCTGTCTTTCTTTGTCTGAAGAGTCGTCTTCCAAGAACTATTCCATCCAGGGGCATATTTGGAAATCATATGAGCCGGTATGTCTTTCTCATGTGTTGGTCATGTCGCTTCGCTCTTAGCTTTAAGCCCTGCTACCGTCTTACTTATCATGCATCTGCCCACAGTAGAAAAGAGTCATACCTTGCAAAACAGGCTCTGCTGACATGTAATCTACTGTCACTTTACAAGAACCTCTGAAGTCCAATTGTCATTGGCGCAAATCTTTTTATCCGGTTGTGAAACCCTTTGCTTGTAGTCTAAGTCCATTTATTTTGGCACATACCTGTGTTTCCTGTTGGTTCCTGAAGGTTTTCTCTTGATTTTTCGTTTAAGGAATTTCTAGAGGTTGGATATCTTGCTGAAAAATCCAACCTTCTCGTCTTTATTCTCAGTACCAGCCGGTCTCTTGGAGCCATTGACTTTTTGAGTACACTGTTTTCTACCCCTGGTATCAGTTGGTTGCATAGAGCCACTTCTCAAACGCTGTTTCATCTTCTTTATCCTCGGTCTCAACAGTTACACTTGAACCTGTTGATTTACCGCTTTGGATTTTTTTGTTTGTTATTTTATTTCCTGACCACCGTGTCATTGCCTGTTATTTTATTTCCTGACCACCGTGTCGTCGTCTGTTATTTTATTTCCTGACCACCGCGTCTTTGTCTGTTATTTTATTTCCAGACCACCGCGTCAATGGTTGTTATTTTATTTCCTGACCACCGCGTCGATGTTTGTCATTTTTTTTATTTTCCTGACCACCGTGTCGATGTCTGTTATTTTATTTTCCTGACCACCGCGTCTTTGTCTGTTATTTTATTTCCAGACCACCGCGTCTTTGTCTGTTATTTTATTTCCTGACCACCGCGTCAATGTTTGTTATTTTATTTCCTGACCACCGCGTCTTTGTCTGTTATTTTATTTCCAGACCACCGCGTCTTTGTCTGTTATTTTATTTCCAGACCACCACGTCAATGTTTGCCATTTTATTTCCTGACCACCGCGTCAATGTTTGTCTTTTTATTTCATGACCACCGCGTCTTTGTCTGTTATTTTATTTCCTGACCACCGCGTCTTTGCCTGTCATTTTATTTCCAGACCACCGCGTCTATGCCTGCCATTTTATTTCCTGACCACCGCGTCGATGTCTGTCATTTTTTTTATTTTCCTGACCACCGTGTCGATGTCTGTTATTTTATTTTCCTGACCACCGCGTCTTTGTCTGTTTTTTATTTCCTGACCACCGTGTCGATGCCTGTCATTTTATTTCCAGACCACCGCGTCAATGTCTGTTATTTTATTTCCCGACCACCGCGTCAATGTTTGTCATTTTATTTACCGGCCACCGCGTCAATGTCTGTTATTTTATTTCCTAACCACCGCGTCAATGTCTGTTATTTTATTTCACGACCACCGAGTCGATGTCTGTTATTTTATTTCTCGATCACCATATCGATGTTTGTTTATTCCTGACCGTCATGTCGATGCCTGCTATTTTGGTTCTCCTGACTGCCGAGTCGAGATCATTTCTATTTTTCTCAATCATTGCTTTGGAATCCCCAGCAACCACTTTGAACTTGCTAACTCTTCACTTCAGATAGTCTGTCTTTAATCTTGCGTTTTGTTTTCCGTCTTCCGTCATTCTTAATGCCAGCAATTACACTTGAACCTGCTGATTTATCACTTTGAATACGTCATGTTTTCGTCTTGTCATCCCCAGCATATTGTTACCCCCAGTGGGTCTCCACCTTAGTTTTGTGGATCACCATTACCAGTTGTCTGCATCGTATCCCGCATACCATATTAGCATATTTATCAAAAATCAGTGTGTTAGGTTTCATTGCATCTTGCATATCATATCTCCAGCAATAGTCCCACGTAAGTTCATGGCATGTCATTGCATTTAGGGGGAAAATTTTCGGTTATTTCTATATTTTAATACCTTTCACTCCGATTTTATGAGGATTAACATCACTCATTTTATCTGGTGAAGTTATTTAAATAGGGGCAACTGTCACACCCCAAATTATACCCCTAACTGCTCTCATCATATTTTCGTTGCACTTAATGGAAAAATTCCAAGATTTGTTTTTCTGTCACTTTCAACTCATTTTTCGAGTTTCTCATGATTTTTTCTTTATTTCTTTTCACTTCCAAGCTTCCATTTTAAATTTAATTTATATTTCTCACTTCTAACTTTTATTTCTTATCTTTTATTTTCTAGTTCTATTTCTATTTCTTTTTTTCTCTTTTATTAACCTCTTGTTTTTAGAATTTTTCTTATTTCAAATACTGTTTTTTTTTAGTTATTCACTATTCTTTCTCTTCATATACACCCATTTCAAATTTAAATTCTAACTCATTTTCAAGTTCTCCTTGTTAAATTGATTTTTAATCTTTATCTCAATTTCTACTTCTACTTCTAATTTTTATTTTTATTTTATTTTAAAAAAAAAAGAGTGTGTTTCTATTCTATTATAATTTTCAATTTTAATTTAAGTTCAAGTCCAATTTTATTTTAAATTCATTTCTCCAATTTCATTTTTCAATTTCAAGTTTCAAATACAATTTTTCCATTCAAACTCCTTTTCTAGAACTTCAAAATTTTTTTCAAACTTTGTTTCAAAATTTTCATTCAAGTTTAATTTAATTTTGTTTATTTCAAAAAACCCAACTCATGAGAATCAATTGCAAAAAACTTCAAACTAAGTTCCATGAAAAATTTCCAATCTCTCTTTCAAAACTTAAGCAATTCATTTTAAGTTTCTTATTCAATTACACCAAATAAATCAAGAAGCACTCATGGGTGCTTAAAGTCTAAGATTGAAGCATTTTGTTGCTAAAATAATATAGCTATTGTTCACACTACCAATGCTTAGGAAATTACTTTGTAAAATACATAAATTGACAAAAAAATCTAAACCCCAAGCTTCTTCCAAAGTCTTCATTCCTTATGCTAGGACATGCTTCCAAGCTTTATGTTTCCTCCATCCTTATGAATTTCTCATGCACATGAAAAGAAAACAACATGTTCAGACATACATTTTTCACAAGAGAACTACAATCACATTCCATCATACATTTTCATCAATCCATCCAATCCACACCATGTCACATACTTTGTCTTGAAAAAAAAGGGGCTTATAAAGATACCAAAAAATCACAAAAGGACAACAACAACACATAGGTTCAGCAGAGACTCTTATCTTTTAAAAACAAACAAAAAAAACATAGCAAACCTGCAGCTTGTGCAGGCTGCCCTGCTATCACACATCCCTATCCAAACTCAGATATTTTCCCCCAAAAAACTCAGTCAAACTTAGCTAGCAAGTTTACTAACATTTTCAAAATACCAAAACACTAATCCCATGCTATAAATTCATTGTTTTTATTCAATGAGAAAAAAAAAGAGTTTTAGAAACAATTAGCAGCCACAAAAAAAAATCCAAAACTGACATCAAAAACACCATAAGCAACCACAAAAATCAGCAAGGTATACATTCAAACCTAGCCACAGGTTCAATAAAATATACCATATGCAACCTTATAAGTTGCAGCCCTACATACTGCATACAACCAAAACCAAAGCTTCATACTACAAGATTCACCAGCAACTTCATACTGCATACACAAAGCTACAACAAACTTCAAACCAGACACGAAAACTAGAATTGAATTAAGAAAACAGAGCAAAATGTACAGCAGTTAGATTAAGCAAACTCACCAACATACTTTCTTCAACAACACAGAACCGCCGCCCCTTACCACCTGCAACCACCAAACAGAACCTCCGATCTGCGAAGCCATGAGAGATGAGTGGAACCAGAACCAAAACAGCCACCTTCAACCCTTCATCACCCTTCGCCGTTCAACCTTCCGCCTCCACCATTCTAAAATCCCAGTCATCACTTTCATCTTCAATAACATTCCATTAACCTCATAAACCTCCAAATCACCATCACACATAAGCCAAAACTCTGTCAAGACAAATCGAAGCAAGACCGTGAATCTGCAAAAACACAACCACAACATCAACATCAACAAACTACATTCATGGTAGATGTTGATACACAACAAATATTTGTTGTGAAAAAAAAACAAGAAGAGAATGATACCTTGAAACCGCCATTCCTGAGAAAAGTCACCAAACAAAAACTAGATCCTTGCCTCGTCCTCACTGCTCAACACACTTCATGCCATCACCTTCGCCTCCATCACCGAAATTTCAATAACACCGAAACCGCCAATCGAAACCACCTGTGACCCTTCGAACGAACCGGCGATTCATCCCAACTCCATCACAGAAACCCTAACAACCATCAACATACCAGAGGCAACATGAAGACTAAATCATCACAGTCAAGGAAAAAAACAGAGGCAACTCTAATCACAGAAACGAAAACATCAGAAACACTTGCAGAAAAATAGAGACTTCAAACACAGTTATTTCTCAACAACCAAAAGCTAACCTTTGTGAGTTGGAACTCGCCAACACGAACAAAGGACCTTCGCCTTGTCGCTCCCCGGATTTCCATCCTGGTACAAACGCGAAAGTGGCGCGGAAAAAAGAATAGAGTCGCCAGCCAGGCATTTTTATCCTAAAGGAAAGGTAATGCTGCATAGACCTAGAAAGATATGGATAAGACGGTTGCGAACCAGGGAGACTGAGAAAGGGGGTTGGTTACAACCTGGGAAGGTATTAGCACCCAGATTGTCCGTCGTACTCGACGGGATCCACGCTTAAAAGGTTTGTGTTTTAAAAAGGGTAGTATCAGTGCAGACTGTGTATCAAAGCTGGAAAAGAATGTACAGGTGTCAGTGTAAGAGAAGTGAAGTGTATAAGTGAAGTGTCGGTGTGAGAATAAGAATGAAATGCTCAAGATCATGAGGCTTAAAGGAATGAAACTGGAAGGAGGGGGAATATACAGAGACTTTTGTTCGATAACTATTTAAGTTATGCCTACGTATCCTCTCGTGCAATGAGGAAGTCAGAACACCGTAGTTTGACCCAAAGAGACTGAAAGATAAATTGACTTGTGAACTGCTTACTTGTCTATGCTCAAGTGTATGACCTGTCTGGCTCAGGTGCAAACTGTCTTGCATTAGACGGAAGAAGCAAGTTCTCGTTTGTGAGTGAATGAGATGAGAAAAGAATCCCGTAGGAGACGATAATTGTTTGTTTTTGAGTTTTTCAGTCTTTTATTGTTTTTGGAAATGGGTCATAGGAAAATGAGCTTAAGCCTAAACCAAGGGTTAGTAAACTCATCACATCATCCCTCTGATTAGGGGTAATGAGAATACCTTAAGTGTGAAGTCAGTATCTCACACTTAATCACCCTGAAGTAGGATTAAGATCATTAACCTACTTGTGATTATTTAGATGTTTTTGGTGTTTTTGTTTAGTGTTAAGTAATGAGATTAAGCCATAATCAGGGATCTAATGGACTCATTACACCATCCTAATAGAAGGATAATAGATGAGAATATTTAAGCTGAGAAAGACTCCTCAACTTGATCCATGATTAGGATTTAACCTCATGACAAAACAAAGCCTTTATTAGATGGATTTTAGTTAATGATACAATGAAGAAGTGATTTTTATGGTTTGTAAGACAACTTGAGGAGGACTTGTCCATTAACACTAGGGTTAGTCCTTCTTAACCAATTAAGGAAGAATTAGAACCCTAATGCAAGGCCCAAGTTACAAGCTTAATGTCTTGATGATTATTAAGTGAATTGATTAAAGGATTTAAACACATTAAGGGTTTAACACTTAGGATTAAAGTTATACACTCCATCCTAATAGAAGGATGCAGGCATAAGCATAATCACAAAGCCTTAAAGCCTTTAGGGTTTAGTCCCTGATTATGAGATGAGAAGAGAAGACTCAAAGATGACACAAAGGTGAAAGCTAAGTGGGGGGACTAATCAACCCTAATTGTTATCATGCTTGGAAGTCCTAGGGTTTGTGAGGTTTAAGAGAAAGATCTTCAAAGAACCACCAAGGAGAGAAGTAGATGAAAGGATCAAGAAGCAAGGAGAAGCAAAACAACTTGCTTCACTTAAGAAGACAAGTTGCTTGAAGAAAGAAGGTAAGATGAACAAGAATGAGCAAGCTCAATCCAATACACATACAAAAATGCAGCAATGATGCATAAAGGAGATGAAAAGAAATTGTGAGAAGTGAAGGCAAATCCACTTCTCAAATTACTTACCACCTGAAAGGTTAGCACAAAAGAAATAAAGTGTAAGTGCAATTAATGCTGGGATGCAAACCGAAACCAGAAACATGTTCACGATGCAGAGGATGTTATGAGATGATGTGAATGATCAAACAAGTGAAATCGAACAAAAGATAACTAACTAAATTATAAATGAAATTATTTAATGGAATGGATTAACAAATTAGCGAATAACTTTATCTTAGTTAATATAAGTGTTTTTTTTATTTAGTTTATATAATTTTATCCAAAAGAAAAAAAATAACTAGTTTGTATAATTTTATCCAAAAGAAAAAATAAATAGTTTGTATAATTTTATCCAAAAGAAAAAATAAATAGTTTGTATAATTTTATCCAAAAGAAAAATAAATAGTTTGTATAATTTTAAATAGAAGAAAGAAGAAAGAAAAAAATAAAAACAAGGGCCTGCCTACAAGTAAACACGCAGGCCCGATGCTGATACTCCCCTCCTGAATGGGCCCGGGTCGCCCAAGGCCCGAATGTCCCACAATGCCCAAACCAACGCTCACAATCTGAGGAAGAGAAACTGCAAATCCTAGCCAACGGTCAAACATCTATGATGTGTCTAAGGGACAAAAGCAAGTGGCCTTGGGAGAAAACACACGTTATGGTATTGGAAAGTGAAAGGGCAGCGAATCTTGCTGTTTCCAAAAGCTTTTAATGATCAAAATTGGGACGGCACAAAAACAACAACAAAGTCTCAGGGACCTTCACCCATCTCTCAACTCTCTCTTCTCTACTTACCAAAACCCTAAGGAAACTCAAACGAAAATGAAGCTGAAGAAAAGGCCTCCTATCCTTGATCGCACAAACATGGCGAGGACGGAATACCCCATCGAGCGAAACGGCGGAGCTACCCCTAAACTCAATCAACACTCAAACCCTAACGTTCGTCAATATCAACCCAGCAGCCAAACCAACACCAAAAAAACAACAAATCGTCATCAGTGGAGACACCAAACAAGGAAAGCAGAAGAGAAATTGAAACAGATGCTCACCAACAACATGAGAAAATGGAAATCGAAAGGAAACCAGAGTTTTATACCTGCTCTGAACGTTCTCAGAGGGGCGATTTTTCTTCAGGTATCCCTTTCTTTTGCTCAAGCTTTCCTTTTCTCTTCGTTTGAAAACTTCTCCTTCTTCGAATTTTTGCTTTCTTTTTCAACCAGAGACAAAAGGGGATTTTTTTAGGGTTTTTTCTCTGTGTCCTGTATTCGGTTTTTGAATCCTCTTTATATTTTCAAAATTAGGGTTTCAAAATTGAGGTTTAACTGAAGTATTTTTCACTTTGGCTATGTTTGCTCCTTCTTTCTTCGTACCAGAGCTTTTCTTTCCTATTTTGTGAAACTTTGGTCCTGCGATCCTGCTGATGCTTCTGCTTTGTTTTTGTCTGCTTATACCTTGGCACTGCACCCTTGTTGACTTAGTTAGAAATGAACTGAATTGATTTCTATCCGAATTGGATTAGTTACCCCCTTTTTACTGTCGTAAACTCATTTTTCACTGCTTGCTACCTTGTTAACCGTTGTGGAAATTTCAACTTTTGCAGGGTCGAAATGTGAGAACCATTACCATCTCCAAGACCTGAGCTTTGGGACCATCTTCCTTTGATTTGCCCACTTTGATGGGAGTCCTGGAAAATCCTAAAAGAACCCTGGAAGATGGGAGGGAGAGGTTTGTGCGACTCGAAACATTGGGTATCGTTGATTATCAGATGAAAGAGAGCTAACCTCAGACTTTTCATCGCGAGCTACATAGCTGGGATGCCCAATTAATAATCTTCCATGATCCATCTCAACTGAGTCCAATGACGCCTAACTTTCGTAAAGAAGACCGTCTTCAAAAGATGCAGACAAATGCAATTGTTGTTCATGAAGAACAGGGTCTCAACTTCCTGAACTAAACAAAGCTGATCCCGAACCTGATCGATTGTTCATACCCTTATCAATGACCCTCTGGAATCCATGGTTGCAACCGGATGCAATCTCATCAGGTACTACATTATTAAAGTTCGGATTCCGTTTGAGCAATTTCATTTCCTTATTCTTGTTTAACGATACGCACCTAACTCTGTAATGTTTTTGATCATCAAAGTCAACAGTTTTAGCTTGAGCATGTAAAGGCGTAGTTTGCAAGTGTTACCTTTGTCTTCCACCGAGAACCACAATCATTGCATAGTGTTGGCTTTCCTGGCGATTTACTGCGCCAAAGTGGTGTGCTTGGTTTGAGATGGGAGAGGTGCACGAAATGGAAGTGTGGTGGAGATTTGTGAAGTTAGAGGTATTGAGGAGGACATTGAAAGAGGGCGCATTCTCTAGTCTTCACACTGTAATAATTTATTTGTCATCACACCTCAGTAAGTTTCTAGTCAATAAGCGAGTGATTTTTGTGGTTTTGATAACACTCACAATGCCTTTGAAGTATCAAGTAACTTAACAATGTATATGTAAAAATCCTTCTGCAGCCAGAGAACATCGTTGTTAGCCCCATGGAACACTTTACAAATTGAAGGGTTGGACAAAAAAGAGCCGGCCGAAGAATTTCCATAGAATCATGCAGGGAAAAAGTATCAATCAAATAATCTTCTTGTTGAGTAGAAATTTGAACTGATCTCGTGAAGCCTAGAAGAGTGTGCAAGCTATGTTGTTCTGCATCGACACCAAAGAACCTTATACCTTATTTAATACATAGACCAATTCCCTTAATCGCATCTCTGTATCGATCCAAACATATGAATCGTCAATTTCTAATTTCTTAGCTCCTAGCTCAAATTCAGGCTGGTGATTACTTGACAATGATGTAATCTCTTCTTCAAACAGATGCAAACTTGAACCATTCTTGTTACGAAAAAGACTTTTTTTTCTCATGTGTATTGCTTAACTTGTTTGTTGTAATCTCTTTGGATTTTTTTGCTGACGACCTTGTTTAACTGTTAACAAAAACTTTGTGCCATTTAATCCTTCAGTATAATCTGTCTTTTACTGCTTTTCAACTCCAGTTGCCTTGACAATATACCAATCAAGATCTCAATGTCTTGTAAAACTTGGAAAATATCAATGCTACCATGCTTGAGAACAGTGCACCTTAACTAACATACAGCAATCTAAAATGAATCATGACTCAAAACAAACGTGCATCCAAATCCCACATAATCCAAATCCAACATAATCCAAATCCAACATAATACCATGAAATGCCCATGCAATGCCGTTTGAATCCAAGCCCGACATAATACCATGAAGTTTCTTTTCTCCCTTTTTTTTTTGAAACCAATGAATCAAATCCAATAATCCATCCTCCTTAAAATTAAGTTTCGAAACCAATGAACCAAGGAAGTCACACTTATTATTATTATTTTTTTAAAAAAAATGCAATAAGTTTAAACCCATGGCCTATCAATTTATTGAAAATAAATTCAAGATAACTTAAAACCACTTGAAACTTTAGTGATGCTTAATCATCAATGAAACTCCAATTGATTGTGTTTTGGCATTTGTGTACCTGAGATGTAACTCCCTATAGGCGATGGTTCAGGCAGTTTCAGGGGGTTTCAGGGCAAGGTGAAGGGTCGGGGGTGATCAATGGGATGTTTCGAGATGGATGGTGGAAGAAACTTTGAGGAATGGGTGACCGAGTTAAGGGATTCAATGAAAAATGCAAGGTGGGGGGTTTTGTGTAGGCTGACTTGCGTGTGTGTTCAGGCTCTAAGATGTTATGAAATGGTTTGCGGGAAACGTATTTGTAAGGTCTTTGATTGGTAAGAATAGCTGGTGTGGCACATGCTTATGGATCAGATCTTGGGGATTGCAACAAGTGGAGGCATAGTCACATGGGCGTTTGTAAATTGGTACAAGTCTGGCCCCTTTGTGATTTCTTGAAGCATAAGTCATGAAACTTGGAGATTCTTTGGTGCATTCAGAATTTAAGGCCATGGTTTATGCTTGCGTGATGATTAGAGGTCGCATTGAAGTCACATAAAGGCTTGCCATGAGAATTCGCAAGTTCTCCAATACAAGGCAATTTTGCAAAACGGCTCGAAATTCTTCAATCTTGTGAACTTCTAACTTCTTCTAAGATCAAATAAAGATCATACACGTTCAAAATGATGGAGAAAACCCTTTGGTTGGGTCATTGGGGGCCTAAGATGCCCTGATTTTACACTGACTTGCACAAGAAGTCAACTCTTGATCAGATGCCTTCCCCATGGAATTTCTTCATGAAAATTGATATGCATGATCCCTATACCATATAGAGACCAATAGAAACAAGAATGACCAAAATTTTGTAATTATGGCCTCTGAAACCAAAACCCTAATTCTAGGTCATCTGTGTAGTTAAACCTGGCTCTGCTTCCATGCCATTCTCAGTTCTTGTGATTATTTGACTTTCTTGATCTCGGGAGGATGTAATATGATGATTGAACATACATGGGCCCTTTTGAAATGATTGAAGCCCTTTGGAGTGGCTCAGAAGGCCCCTTGGATTCATCTGATCACAAACCCTAGATGCAGATGATTTTGAATCAATGCAGTGAAGCAAAAATGCAATATGAGATGCTATGATTGAATCTATGCAAATGAAAAGATCACAAGCCATGGTGAAATGAGTGGGGGCAAATTTGGGGTGTTTACACGCCTCATCAAAACCGAAACGTCAACAACCGTTCACCTTGCCGCGGCTCACTAACGACCATCGCAACTGTTTTATCATCGTTCGAACACACCTCCGCCGTGGAATGAAATCGAAGCCAGAATGGCCGAATTGTGAAACCGCCTTGGCCGCGAGAAAGCTCGAAAACCTTCGAACCTCAACCTCAAGCCATCTCACGAACCCTACACCAAACTCGACTTGTCAAGGCCAGTAAAAAAGGTCACGAGTCGAGAGACGAACAAGGAGGGAAGAGAAGGACGAAAGGTACTCACTATTAGCCACGAGGATCCCAATTCGGTAGCTTTCTGAACTTTCGCTTGCTTTACTTGGATTTTCTTTCATTATCATGTTGTAATCGCCCTGAATCGGTTTAAATTGGGATTATAGGGTTTTGTTCGAATCGGGATTTAAGTTTTGTGTTTGATTCGAGAGTAAGAAATGACGATTATTGAGAGAGAGAGAGTTGATTCGAGAGAGTAGAGTGAAAGAAAGTTACGAACGACAATTTGTGAGGTTTTGAGAAGGTGTTCGATTTTGGGAGAAGGAGAGACGATGGAGTTTCGTCTTTCTGGGATTGGTTTGTTGCAGTGTTGTTCTTGTTTTTTCCTTAGGATTTTGATTTGCCCCCTTTGGCATTGAGGAACCGGGTCGGTTTTTTTTTTGACCCATTTCCTCTTTCTTGACCGAACCAGGTCATTGGTTGACCCGCCTAGGTTCCCTTATGGGCTTGTTTGATTGGCCCATTTGTTTATTTGCTTCAGTCTCTTTTTAAAAAAAAAACTGATTGTCTTTTTTGTTTTCCATTTCTTTTTTTTTAGTCTTAGTTTTTCCAGATTTTACATATATTTCTAAAAAAAAATTTGTTAATTCTTTAATGTTTTAATTATTTATTTGTTAATTAACTTTAGAAAAGGTTAGTATTAAATTTACTAGTTTGTTTATATATTTTTTTTCTTTCTTTCTTTTTTTGCTTGATTATATTCGAGAAATGTTTTAGCTTATAGTTGCTTTGATTCGTAGTTTAGCTACATAACATTAATGCGTGACTTGTACAAACGTAAATCTTGTTCTCGATTTTTTTGGTTGTATGTTATTAATCAAGCCATGAACTTAGTGTTTCTGAATAATAAAAGAATAATATAGTAAATATCTTGGTCCAATGCCTAGTTAGCAATTCATGCGTTTATATCTCACATACACGTAAGTCGATCACTTATGTAATCACCATCTGCATGCCTTATCACGCCTTATTTAAATTAACAAGGAATAGAGCCCCAGAGTCTAGCACTCCGCACGTTCTAAAACGAACTGCAACTGGGCTATCCCTACGCGTAATGTTCGTTTACTCCTTTGTTTTAAAACATCCATTCTAAAAACGTCTAAAAAACAATTATTCAATTTATTTAATTAATTTAATACGGAAACAGAACTCCGGAGTCTAGCATTCCGCACGTTCTGGATTGGACCGCAACTGGGCTAGCCTCACGCGATGTGTTCAATCACTATCCGTATTTCAAAATAAATAATCGCATAATTTAATTGTACGAAAACAGAACTCTGGAGTCTAGCATTCCACACGTTATGGATTGGACCGCAACTGGGCTATCCCCACGCGATGTGTTCAATCACCATTTGTATATCAAAATATTCAAAACATTTCATAAATTAAATTACGAAAGAAAACCGAACTCCGGAGTCTAGCACTCCGCACGTTCTAAAATGGATTGCAGCTGGGCTAGCCCCACGCAACGTGGTCCATTCGCTCTTTTATATCTAAAAAACAAATTCAAACTTACCAACCAATTTAAATTATTTTCATAATTAATTGTCGAAAGACGGAACTCCGGAGTCTAGCACTCCGCACGTTTTGGAATGCAATCGCTCCTGGGCTAGCCCCACGCGACGTGGTTCATTCGCCCTTTCGTTTAAAACACCTTAACAAAAGTCAAACACTTTTCTCAAAAACGAACATTGTTTAAATCATTCTATCTCTCGAACAAGCTAGCGCTTCAGCCTCCACCGCGAGTATAAGCCAACGCTTACCAGTAGAATGCATTTTCAAACAATCGTTCAATTAAAAAACCACAAATCGTAGTAGTACGAACTACGAAGCTCTGACTTTCCCATTGCACAAGGGAATACGTAGGCACGGGGATTTTTAATCCTTCGCGAGCACCCTAATAAAAAATTTAACTATTTCTCTGTTTAAAAACTTTAATCCTTTCTCCGTCTTAATACTAATTTAAAAACTTTCTTTTCCCTTTTAACAAACATATTAACAACCATTTAGAAGACAAAAACTTAAGATCAAACATTTAATCGCATAATTAGCTAAGAGGTTCCCGTTGAGTACAACGGACGTGAGGGGTGCTAATACCTTCCCCTTGCGTAACCGACTCCCGAACTTAGAATTTGGTTTCGTAAACCATTTCTTATCCTTTATTAGGTTGTATCTATATCTTCCTTTTCTCTCGTAGAATAAATAGATTTAGGTGGCGGCTCTGTTGTTTGTTTTAGGATCGTATTTTTCGAGGTACGACACTATTGCATAACATTAATCCATAATTCATCAATTAATGCTTCTTTGACATTCTTTGGCTCTATCTTTGACACAAAACAAGAGTTAGAGATTATTTCCTTTGATCTTGTAGTAACTCCTTTATCCAACTCTCCTATGATGAGGTCTTTAGGATGATCTTTATGTATTCTAATAGAGGGACCTTTGTTGGTCTGACTATCTTCAGGCTTATAACTTGAGGGTTGTTCATCAGTACCTTTGTCTTCAGTTTCTGCTGGAGTTTCATTATGGAATGTTTCAACATCATCCAGGACATCCGCTTCTTTGTTCAATTTTTGATCATCAACAACAACATTTATAGACTCCATCATTACTTTAGTTTTAGAGTTGTAGACTCTATATGATCTGCTATTGGTAGAGTATCCTAGAAATATTCCTTCATCACTATTTGGATCTAACTTTATTCTTTGTTCACGATCTGCTAGGATGTAGCATTTGCTTCCCAAGACATGGAAGTATTTCACAATAGGTTTTCTTCATTTCCATAATTCATACAGAGTAGCTGAAGTACCTTTCCTCAAGGTGACTCTGTTATGAATGTAGCAATAAATATTCATTGCTTCAGCCCAGAAATGATAAGGTAATTGTTTTGCATGTATCATGGCTCTAGTAGATTCATGTATAGTCATGTTCTTACATTCTACAATCCCATTTTGCTGAGGAGTAATGGGAGATGAGAATTCATGACTAGTTCCTTCAGAGGAGCAAAATTCAGCAAACTCGGGATTCTCAAATTCCTTCCTATGATCACTTCTGATTCTAATAACATTGCTTTCCTTCTCTGTTTGAAGTTTTTGACAAAGATCTCTAAAAAATTCAAAAGCTTCTGACTTTTCTCTGATGAAATTTATCCAAGTGTATCTTGAATAGTCATCCACTAGAACATAAGCATATTTCTTTCCACCAAGACTTTCTACCGGCATAGGTCCCATCAAATCCATGTGAAGAAGTTCTAAGACTCTTGAGCTGGTGAGATGTAGAATCTTCTGATGGTTCACAAGGTTCACAAGACATTTTATGATGGTTTACAAGGTTCACAAAATTCACAATTGGTCAGAAGAGTTGACAATTCCCTCAGACAATGCACCTCCTAAGCAGTGCATCCAAAACTAGGGTTTTGACTTTAATCAGGCTAAATGGACTTCCAAGACTTCAAGTGAGCTTCATAACATCTTATATGTGTGTAAGAACCCCCATGACAAGTTTCAAGACTTTTCTCAAAAGTTTGCTCAGTCAGATGATCAGATAAGTCAAAATCAGTCAATGCAGTTAAAAAGTCAAACTGAGGTCAACTGTGGTCAAACCAAAGTCAAACTTCATGATTTTTTGCCAACATCAAGTATATGAAGTAAAATTCATCATTTGATCAAGGGTTGATCATGATTCATCAAGGAGATTCCAGATCATCAATAATCAGGAGTTTCTAAATTAGGGTTTCCTCAGTAAAAGTCAATTGAACTTTGACCAGCCATAACTTTCACATAATTCATCACCAAGTCTCCACTCAAAGCTCATTTTGAAGGAAATTGAATTCTCTACAACTTTGTGTCTCACAAGCCAAGCCCAAAAATGCTTCATTTGGAAGGTATGAGCTAAGACATTATAGGTCCTTTTGAAAGTCAACAAAAAGTCAACAACTTCAAAAGGGCATAACTTGATATTGGTAAATGATATGGACATGAAACCAGTGGGGTTGTTTAGAGGACTCTTCAAGCTTTCCAAAATGTCCAAGAACACCCTCATAGCATTAAAATTGAAGGATATGTGCCCTTGCAAAGTTGGGAAATTTTGAGTTGGTTTATGATGAAAAAGGGGGTCTAAAACCAATTTCTTCCAAATGGGCTTGCCAAATGATGACCCAATCCATACATTGACTTCATGCACGACCCAAATGATTAAAAATCAGAATTTTTATTATTTTATTTTTATTTATTTTGATTTAATTCATAAAAAATCATTTTAAATAGAAATAAAATATGAAAATATGTTATTTAATGGAGATTTGGTTTCTAGAATATCTTCAATATTGATTGGAATTGAAAGGGAAGGAAATCATAAGATTGATCCAAAAATAGCAAGCCTTCATACACAAATATTTGAATTTTAAGACATGATCAATTTCAATCTTTTTGAATCAAAATTTCCACACAACAATTCAATTTTATGACCTAAGTTCACTCATCTATAAGTACTAAACATAATGCAATCATCAAAAAAAAAATTTTTTCTGCCTCCCAAGAGTAAGTTTCATAAACCAAAAAACCTCTCAAAAACTCACATTCGGTTTCAATCTTCCAGGACATTTGAAGGTAATTTGAGAACACAGCCATGATCCTTGGACCTCATTGAGTGGAAACCAACACTTATTTGCATCCAAAACACTCCATAATGCATGAACCGAATCATCCATGTGCTTCATATATTTTTTTCGAATCATCATATTTACTTATTGATAATGAATTTTAATGATATATTGATGTTTGTTATTGGCTATATATGAAGTCTGGATAGTTTGGTGAAGAGTTATGGCCGAATCATGAGTATACCATGTTTAGGGTTTAAAGCTCTAAATTAGGGTTCTTCAATTTACACAATATAAATGAATTTGGTTGACATGATTGGATTGTACAGGTTGCAAGGAAGTTAAAGATGTTTTTAATTTGATAAAATTGTGCTGTTTGAATAGTGTTTGATGTTCGCAGGTTGTATTGGTAGGAATAATCGCAGGAAAAGTTGTAGATAAATTCGCAGGAAAACCTGCGAACCCAAGGTTGAAGATGAAGATCTTCGCGCGCTTCAGATTTTTGAATTTTGATTTGTATATTTATTGTGTTGTTTGTATATTATTTCATAGGATGATAAGTGGCCTGGTGGTTGGTACGCGCATGAAAGAAGCTAAGGACCCTGGTGGTATGGCATGGGTGTTCTCAAGCAAGGCATCCTGGGTTCAATCCCTGCCCCAGGTAAGTTTCAATTTTTTTTATTATTTCATTTTTGTTAATTATATTGTTATATAATCATGTTTAGTATTTTTAGATAATTTTATAAAAAATAACATGTAAATGTTTTCTAATTCTAAACTTAGTTTTTATAATTATACATTTAAAATTAAAAACATGTATATAATAATAATTAGATTTATATTTTGTTGTATATAAAATTTAATTTATTTTTGCAAACTCTAATTTAATCATAATATCTTTTTAAAACCCTAATGCAATTTTATAAATTATTAAATCCTAATTATTTTCAAAACCCTAAAATATTTTTCTAAAAAAAACCTAATTGTAATTCTTGTTTATATTTTAATTAGTGAATAAAATTTTATTATAATCTTTAAATTTGTAAATATAATTGTATGATCATATCTTCATTCATGTATCTATCTTATTAAATTTTGTAAATATAATCATAATTGATCCTATTTTTATAATATGTAAATATGACCTACATTGTTTATAATTTAAAATTTTGTACATAAAATCTAAAAATTAAAATGTTTAATTTTTTTTTTTTATAATATGTAAATATTCTATAATTGTTTATAATCTAGTTATGTATGTAAATAATTTTTTAATATATGTTTTAAAAAAATAATTAAAACTTGTTAATTTAATATAATTTATTTTCATAATATGTTTATAATTAACTTAATTTTTATAGCATTTAAGACTTTATGATAATTAATTGTTTATATTTTCTTCGCAATCTTAAATAATAATTGTTCATAAAAATTTGATCTTGTAATTATTAATATTCTTATTTATTTTATCATTAATGCTATTTATTTTCATATTTATTATTATTATTACTAACCCCATTTATAGATATTGTGATTTATTATTATTATTATTATTACTAACCCCATTTATAGATATTGTGATTTATTATTATTATTATTACTAACCCCATTAAATTTGATATTATTTTTATTATTATTATTTTCACTAACCCAATTATAATTATTTATTTATTTTGCTATTTATTTAATTTGCTTTATTATTATTATTGTAATTGCTCCTAGATGTAATATTTTGTAATATTTAAATTATTTATTTTTATGTCATGGTTAGTAAAAATAGGGAGTGTAAACATGTATGTTATTTAAAATTAATTTAGATCACTAAATGTAAAAGATAAATAAAATTGTACACTCACACACGTAAGTCGATCTTTGATCGCCATCTCACTTTCTAGGGTTACCTCTCATGTTGCCTAATCAAAAAGGTCAAGTAGGGTGTATAAAGCAAAAGTCCCTCAAAATAAAGTCATCTAGTCCCTTAACAATAAAAGATCAAGTCCCTTTTCGAATGTTGCCTTCGTAATGATCTTGTCCCTTTCGAATAAAGATGACAGTCCCTCCAAAAGTGCTTAATACACCCTACAGTTGCCTACATTAAACAGATGACCCTTACTTGTCCCACACATCCAAGGTAATGACTACCTATTCCTTAATAATAGGGATAGTCTTACCACTTAAAGGATAAAGAACAGAAAAGACTTAAACTTTAGGGTAGGTACCTCCTAGTTGCTTGCTCACTTCATTTCAAATTTTCAAACACTTAACAAATTTCAAACAAATTTTCAAACACAAGTTTTTACGCATCCGTACATGGATCATTATTAACTCATATGAAAATTTTCTATTCACACACTTCACATTTTCAAAAACAATTCAAAAGTGAGCTAAGTAACTAAGAGCCCATGGATAACCATGGATGTAAAGGGTGCTAACACTTTCCATTTACATAACCTACCCCCGGACCCAAAAATATCTCTTAAGGTCTTTCCTGTTCTTTTATACCCTTTCCTTTTGGATAAAATAAAAGTCGGTGGCGACTCTTGCTATCCGCAACATAACTAAAGTCAGTTCTCCCACCGTGTTACAGAACTGGCGACTCTGCTGGGGATTTAATATAAAAGAGGGGTACCCTTAGGAATTAGATCACTTTAAATTGTTTGCCTTGTTTGCTTTATATTATCTTGTTGGGGTGCTCTTATGTGTGAAAGGTCCTAACCCGGATCTAGTGTACCTTAGGTAAATGGCAATAGACCAAGGAAACTGTACGACGTATATCAATACGGTTGATCTGGTGGCCATAGTTAGTGCGACTTCTTGGTTGGTGCTTATGTTCCTTAAGTCAAGTTGAGGATAATATGAGGCTGCCATATGTTGTCAATGCACTAACTAACTTTTAGAACCCTAGTTAACTCATCTTGGCCTTTAGAAAGTAGTGAGGTAACCGGCTTTGGTACAGACTGAAGTTGGTTGACACTCGATACTACGCTCATTGAGATTCTAAACTTGGAGGGTTTTGGTTGGCAAGTAAGTTGCCTACTGAACAACCACCCTTGTGAAGGATCAATGATATTGAGATCCCTTAGAACCTGGTTACTTTCATAGGACAGGATGAACCAACTAACTTCAGGGGAGGGTACTTACCTTTGAACCTCATGCAAGCCTTTAAACCTAGGGCTATTGTGTGACTTGCTTGTGTGTGCCACATGTTTGTGATTGAGCATAACATTATGACATCATCATGCATCATAAGCATAGCATTTTCCCTAACCATTTCAAGGACCAAAGGATTTATCTTTGTTCTTTGTTGCAGGTCATGGCTTCTGCTCATAGAAACACCATCAGGATCAACTTTGTGGGGATACCTCCCAAGCTTAAAGAGTTGGTTTCTCAAGTGTCTGATCACTCCCAGTTCATCAAGAGACATGGTCACCTATTGGATCTAGTCACTTCAGGGTTCAATGAAGACATGATGAGTGTCCTATTTCAGTTCTTTGATCCTAAGCACCATTGCTTTACATTCCCTGACTACCAGCTGGTTCCTACAATGGAGGAGTTCTCTAAACTTCTGGGTATACCTGTTCTTGATCAAAGACCCTTCACAGGCCTGGAGAAAGAGCTTAAACCAGAGGTTATTGCTGCAGCTCTACATCTGAAAAAATCTGACATTGTTCTAGAAACGAGAAGCGGAGTTAAAGGTATTCTTGCTAAGGTGTTAATGGATAAAGCTCAAGTGTTCTTGAAGGCCATGAGCTATGATGCTTTTGAGGAGATCTTAGCCTTGCTGATTTATGGCTTAGTATTGTTCCCCAATCCAGATCAGTTCATAGACGTTCATGCCATCAACATATTCCTGAGTCACAATCCAGTACCTACATTGTTTGGAGATATCCTACATTCTCTTCATACCCGTACTACAAGGGCAAGAGGAACTTTGATGTGCTGCATACCTTTACTATCCAGGTGGTTTATTTCTCACCTTCCTCGCTCAGTAATGAAGAATGAGCAAGGGTTCAGATGGTCCAAGAGGATCATGTCACTTTCTCACTCAGACATCCATTGGTGCTCCAGATCTATGGAGAATGTCACCATTACTGACCGTTGTAGGGAGTTTCCTAATGTGCCACTTCTAGGCATAAGAGGGGGCATCACCTACAACCCCTCTCTAGCTTTACGACAGTTTGGTTACGCTCGGAGCGATGGTCCACATGACATGTTGATTCAGGGCATTGTGTTCGATTACGACAACGATCTTCAAGGTTACCGTCAGAGATTCATACGAGCTTGGGGAAAGTTAAACAGGGTTGACAGCAAGACACTAGAGCCTAAGTACACTATTCCTATGGAGGCTTATCTCAGATGGGTGCGATCTCGTGCTCAGACTCTCATGATGCCATATCCTGCTATCCTGCCAGTTACCATGGAACCTGTTGCTGAAGGAGACACTGCTTATACCATCCTTCACCCAGACATGCCTACTGACATGGAAGACTTACAGAGATCCTGGATCCAGTTGAAGGAACAAAGGGATACTTTCGAGGCTCATTACAAAGCAAGCCAAGAAAGAATCCTGGAACTAACAAAGCAACTTCATGAGGAACGAAATCTCAACTCATACCTCAACACAAAGAGGAAATGTCCATGGGAGACTTAAAACCCCATCTTTTGTATGCCCAAGAGGCAAAACAAAGTTATTACTAATAAAAGTTTACCTTCGTGTTTGTTTAAGCAAATTTAAATCCTGCGGTCCTTGAAAACATTGCATACGCATTTACATTCCATATCATTGCATCACAGGTTTATAATTGTGCACAGGTTTCTCATCTTCTCGCTGTTTATTTCAGCAATGGCTCTTGAACAAACAGTTAAGGATCTCCAGGCAAAAAACGCACAGTTCCAAGAGCTGATCCTGAACCTGACCAAGGGGCAGGATGAATTGAAGACACTGCTGGCTAAGAAGAAGAATCCTGAGAACAACAAGGATGATCAGCTGAAACAATTACAAGCTGAGATGACAGAAATGAGGACCCAGATGAATGACCAGGTGGTTCTAATTCAAAGTTTAGCTCAGGGACAAGAAGAGTTAAGAGCCTTTGTCCGTAAACTTCAAAGTAATGGAGTCAGGAATCTAATTGTTAGTCAACCTCCATTAAAACAAGCTGATTTGGTTGGAAAAAAGATGAGGATAAAAGAAGGTAAGAAACCGGTTGCCATTGATTGTTCTTCAGTTGAAGAAGAAAGACCTGATAAGGTTAATCTACCTCAACACAAGGAATGTAGAAGGAAGTTTATCAAGTTCAGCACACCAATGACACAAGTTTTGCAATGCCTATTGGAGATGAAGCTAATTTCCTTGGAAAATGCTCCTAAAAATCCAAACACCTCTTCTCCTCGCTATAATCCCAAGGCAAAGTGTAAGTATCACTCCAACAGTCCTGGACACGATACTAATAACTGTTGGGCATTGAATAAGAAGGTTCAAGATCTGATTGACGAAGGAATCCTAGAGGTTACTCCAGAAGGTCAAGTTGAATTTTACCATCGTCCATCAAACACCGAAGCTGCAAGACAAGTAGCCCAAAATAACAAGAAAGGAAGAATACCTATGCCTGTTGAGATATGGGGCACCTTGGGGCATCCAAGTGGAAAATTTGATTTCATGGTGAAGTATACTGCTCCTCAAAGTTCACAGATTGCAATTGAAGACATTCAGCCAACTGGATGGGACAACATTTGAATTTTTTATTTGTAATTTCTTTTATTTGTTTGAACACTTACTATTATGTTAAACTTTTGTTTTCTTTAATGCATTGCATATGTTTGTCTTGAATTAATCCATTCGTTCCACTATATTTTGAATTATGCTTCTTATTTCTATCTTGTGATATTTAACTCCTGATAAAGCTATAAGCCTGTAGAGGGAGGATGACGAAAACAATACCATAATATTAGGCAGTATGCTTTTGAACAGACTATGCTGACGATGTACAGGCATTGTTTCAATTCCTAAACAGTGGAGATATAAGGAAGTTAATCCCTAGTCAACCCTTTTGAGCCTATGAAGTAGGAGTTTTTATTCTCGCACAAATTAAAACCCTTATTCATAACCCGGGGCAGGGTAGTTACTCGGTTAACTCAAATATGCCAATTATCTGTGTTGTACACGACTAATGATGGTTCTCTGTAATCATTAAACCTGACAGTCAATATCCAGCAAAAGAACAGTCTTGTTAAGTCAAAACCTATGAAAGAGACTTAGTAAAAAAAAATTTAAGACATCCTGCTGACTGTAACCTTGAAATAAACAGTTCAGGCAAAAAGAAGATATAACAAAGTCAAAATAAAAAAGAGGTCACTATGAATCTTCAACAAAGAAAGATGACTGAATGTTCAAATAAATTTTTGGTTTCTGAACCATCACAAATGTCAGTGTTACAATTCCAAACTCCTTTGAGCCTTAATGCATAAGTTAACTGAGCATAGGACTGAAGAACATCATGGAGATTGGGTTGGGTACAAATAAAATTTGAGCCTTTATCCTTTGTTTCTTAAACCGTGAACCAGGCCACATTATAACCCTTTAAAAGTCCTAACTGAAGCATGGTTAGTTCGAAAGCGTACTGCTACAAAAAGGTATCCTAACTCCTTTAGGGCTTGTTATAAAACTTGAGTTAATATCACAGTTTCTACAAAAAATGTTTTTCTAAAATAACTTTTTTTTTTCAAAAAAAAAAAAAAACTTCAAGACAGACATAAGCATTGCATTTTTGAATATATTTGTTTGCATATACCTGAATGTTTGATAAACAGAGAAACTTACAGGATGAATGTTCAATAAACCAAAGTCCTTCCGGTAAACAAAGTTGCTTCCTGGATCAAAGTCCACGTATACAAAGGGGCATAGTCATTATCTCCCAATCAAGGGGGCAGGCCATGATACTGCCTAACTCATTTGGGGCAATCAGGATAGGATTCAACTATGTTTAAGTAGCCAGGGGAAGATCTCCTCAACTATCTAAGTTACCAAGGGTAACATTATAGAGTTCATAATGCCAGGGGCGTAGTCACTGCTTCCCAATAAGGGGGCATACCAAGCTACTGTTCAAATCATTCAGGGCAACCAGTTCCAGATCCAACAATGCTTAATAGCCAGAGGCAACTTTTCTCATATATTTGAATTACCAAGGGTAACACTGCAAAGTTCATAATGCCAGGTGTAAACACCCCAAATTTGCCCTCACCCATTCACACCATGGCTTGTGATCATTTCATAAGCATAAACACAATCATACCATCTCATATCACAATTTTGATTCACTGCTTAGATTCTAAGTCATCTGCACCTAGGGTTTGTGATCTGAGCAATCTCAGGGCATCTTGAGCCACTCCAAAGGCAACCAATCAATTCAAAGGGGTCTACATGTGTTCAAGCATCATAGTACATCCTCTCAAAGTCAAGAATTCAAAGGAATCACAAGAACTAGGGTTTGGATGGATGCAGAGCCAGGTTTGACTGCACAGTTGACTGAAAATTAGGGTTTTGGTTTCAGAGGCCATAACCCCAAATTTTTTGGTCATTCTTGTTTCCATTGGTCTCTATATGGTATAGGGAGTATGCATATCAATTTTCATGAAGAAATTCCATGGGGAAGTCATCTGATCAAGGGTTGACTTTTCAGACGAGTCAGTGTAAAATCAGGGCATCTGAGGCCCCCAATGACCCAACCAATGGGTGATCTTCATCATTTTGAGTGTATATGATCTTTATTTGGTCATGGTAGAAGGTTGAAGTTCATAAAAGTCAAGAATTTAGGGTTTTTGCAAATGTTGACTTTTTGGGTATAGTTGACTTTTCAAGAATGCTTCATTTTAGGTCATTTTTCAAGCCTTGATTCTTGATCCAAAAATGCCTCAAATGGAAAAACTTTGGTCATGAAAGTTGTAGATCTCATCTTTCCCTTTTCAAAAAGTACAAGAACATGATCAAACTCTTCTTGGATCAAAAGTTATGGTGTGACAAAGTTGGCAAAAATCATTGATTTTCAAGGCATGCTTCAAGTGAGAATTTTGCAAAATCATGAACCAAAGTCAATTGTGACCTCTAATTCACTTCAAACCAGTATGCAAACATTCTATATGTCCCAAAAATCAGAATTGGACCAAAGGTTACATGTTTATGGTTTGTGTAACAAGGCATTTTTTCACAAAGTTTCAAAAAGCCACAAGTTGCAAAACTCATGATCACATCTCACCAACTTGCAGCATTGGCCCTTGAACCAAGCTAGCCCTTTCCCCTCATTGTGTTGCGCATAGCCCATGCCATGTACTTGCCTAGATCATGAGCCATACTTGCCTTACACAAAACTTGACTTTTTGCAAAAGCAAACTTACCAATCACCATAGGCCAGGTCACATCATCTGACCTATGGGATTAAAATACATTATCATTTGGCAAGACAAAGATATCAAGAGGCAAGGCTGAAACTCACTCATTCAAGACATTCACACAACACACCCCAGCTGCATATTCATTCGAATCTCTCTGCCCAGCCTTCAAACATACAAACCATTTCCACACTTCAACTCACCATACTCCATAGACCTCAAACCACCAAAAGCCAGGCCTGAAACAAGCAAGAACACCCCACTGCCATTCTTCACCTCAACTTGCAGTTCCATTCGAATCTCTTTCCCTAGCTCACAAACATCAAAACAAACACCACAGACCTTCTCCACACATCATCTGGATCACAAACAACCATTCACAATGACCTAAAACTGCCTGAAACTCCATTGCCATTTCTGACTGAGCTTGAGCAGAAGCTTGTCAAACTCCTCATCCAGCCAACATAAATTCCTTTTGAGCATTCAAACATCATCTGGGGATCAAGTGGAGTGGATTGCACTGAAGGAGGTGGCCAGAAAGTCATCAGAGTGAAAGCTTCGAATCTCAGGTAGCTTGAAAAATATTTTTCCAGAAATCATTTCTTTTGTTCTAAACTTGTTCTACATGCCTTCCTGATCATGAGTATGCTTTCAGTTTTTGAAATGGTGTTGAAATGAGAGTTTAATTGCTCTCTGAAACTTGCGTGCCCTAATTCTTTCTTGCTTCGATTCAGCTTTGTTAAGAAATATAAATTTGTTTTGAGAGAGGGTTTTGATTCGTGAGTGGTTAAGGATCATTTCCCAATTCGTAGATTTCATTTTAGTTAAGTTTTTAGGGTTTTGGGGATTTTCAGGGGAGATGCTGGCCGGAGAAGACGACCGGAAGTCTTCTCCAGCCACCTGAAAGTAATTTGTGCCCTAATCATGTCATTAACTCAAGTTTGAATTCTGAGCGTTGATTGCCTTTGACTTGTTGACTCCCCGCGTGAATGAAAGGCCCAGATGCATCCAATTAGCCCTAATCCACGTGTTAAATTTAATTAATCATAATTTAATTAATTTAATCAGAATCAACCTGGACCCTTGGATAGCGCGCGTGGTCAACAAATTTGAATCCAGACTCAATCTCATCCCTCCATTCTGTTGACTTCCCTTTATTCTCATTTATTTTCATATTTTTTTCATTTTGTTTTGTTTAATTTATTAAAAATAGTAAAAAGTCTTAAAACATTATGAAACTTTTTCTCTTAAGTTTTATTAATTTTCAGGACACAAAAATATTTTTATTTTATTTTTTATCATTAAAAAAGTATTTTTAAATGTTTAAAAGATTATTTTTAATTGATTAATGGAAATTAATTTATTAAAAATACTTTTAGGTATTTTAAAATCACCAAAAAATTCATGAAATGTTCTAAGACATTTAGAAACATTGTCCAACCTTCAAACCAAATTTCTTTTTGGATCTTGATGCATTTTAAGAATTTTCCATTGAATTAAATCATTTTTGGTGCATTATTTTGATCATAAGTTCAAAAATTCATTTCTGCCTATTTGAGAAGAGTTGGACATTGATTCTTTTTGCTTTGTTTTGTGTTTGGCATGTAGTTTCTAGGGTAAAATGGCCATGATTTGATCTTGCATTTTCAATTTGATTGGCATTTCTTTTGTTTAAGAGCCCTAAAAATCCTAATAACTTAGAAAAATCATAACTTGAGATTGGTTGAGAGTTGAGACCTCCCCTTTGGACATTGGTTTAGTATAGGTTTAGGGTTTCTTTGGGTGGCATTTTCCATTTTTTATCTTAGGGTTTGCTTCTGTTTTTGGTTTTTGTTTGTTGTTTGATCCATAAACCCTAATTTGGGCTTTCATTTGTATCCCTCTTGCATTCTCTTGCATAACATGACTTGTCTTAGCATTTCAAGCATTCTTGTGATTCATTTGACATCTTAAGACACATAGGAAGCATGTTTGATCATTGCATCACATATTTGCTATGTCATTTGCCTTACATGCTTCATAACATTCCATGCTTGTTCATGCTCCTTAACTTGCATCATTTGCATCCAGGATCTTGTATGAACATCTCCATGCCTTGCCTCATGATTGCAGCATCTCATAACATCATTTTCATCATCAACATGCTTCTGGTTTTGTTTAGCATCATACCATTTCATTTCATTTGGCATTGCATTGCATTTCTTTCTAACATTTCAGGTGGTAAGTAAACTTGAGAAGTGAATTTGCCTTCACTTCTCATAACTTTTCTTTTCATCTCTCTTGCATCCATTGCTGCATTTCTATATGTGTTTGAGATTGAGCTTGCTCATTCTTGTTTCTCCCACTTTCTTTCTTCAAGTGACTTGACTTCTTGAATGAAGCAAGTCACTTTGCTTCTCTTGATCCTGTTCATCTGCTTCCTGGTGGCTCCTTTGAAGACTGTTCTTGAAAACCTCACAAACCTTAGGAATAACCAAGCATGACAATGAATTAGGGTTTTGATCAGTCTCCCCTCATAGTTTTACCTTTGTGTCTCTCTTTGAGTCTTCTCTTCTCATCTCATAATCAGGGACTAAACCCTAAAGGTTTTAAGGCTTTGTGATTAAGTTTATGCCTGCATCCTTCTCTTAGGATGGAGTATATAACTTTAATCTTAAGTGTTAAACCCTTAATGTGTTTAACCCCTTTAATCAATTCACTTAATAATCATCAAGACATTACACTTGTAACTTGGGCCTTGCATTAGGGTTCTAATTCTTCCTTAAGTGGTTAAGAAGGACTAACCCTAGTGTTAATGGACAAGTCCCCCTCAAGTTGTCTTACAAACCCTAAAAATCACTTCATCATCATATTATTAAATAAAATCCACTTAATCAAGGGCTTGTTTTGTCATGAGTTTAATTCCTAATCATGGATTAAGTTGAGGAGCCTTCCTCAGCTTAAACATTCTCATCTATTATCCTTCTATTAGGATGGTGTAATGAGTCTGTTTAATCCTTGATTATGGCTTAACCTCATTACTTAACACTAAACAAAACACCAAAAACATCTAATTAATCTCAAGTAGGTCAATGATCTTAATCCTACACCAAAGGTGATTAAGTGTGAGAATCTGACTTCACACTTAAGGTATTCTCATTACCCCTAATCAGAGGGAAGATGTGATGAGTTTACTAACCCATTGGTTTAGGCCTAAGCTCATTAACTTATGACAAATTCTCAAAGGCAATAAAAGACTGAAAACTCAAAAACAAACAATAATCGTCTCCTTCGGGATTCTTTTCTCATCATCTTCACTCATAAACGAGAACTTGCTTCTTCCGTCCAATGCAAGACAGTTCGCACCTGAGCCAGACAGGTCATACACTTGAGCATAGGCAAGTAAGCAGTTCACAAGTCAATTCATCTTTCAGTCTCTTTGGGTCGAACTACGGTGTTCTGACTTCCTCATTGCACGAGAGGATACGTAGGCATAACTTAACGGTTATCGAACAAAAGTCTCTGTACATTCCCCCTCTTTCCAGCTTCATTCTTTAGCCTCATGATCTTGAGCATCTTATTCTTGTTCCTGCACCGACACTGTATATATTGCACTTCACTTACACTGACACCTGTACATTTTGTTTTCCAACTCTTTTACGCACAAATTGCACTGACACTACCCCTTTAAAACACAAACCTTTCAAGTGTGGATCCCGTCGAGTACGGCGGACAATCTGGGTGCTAATACCTTCCCAGGTTGTAACCAACCCCCTTTCTCAGTCTCTCTGGTTCGCAACCGTCTTATCCATCTTTTTCTAGGTTTATGCAGCATTACCTTTCCTCCGGGACAAAAATGCCTAGCTGGCGACTCTTTTCATCTCCAGTGAGTTCACGGCTGTGTGTTCTCACTGTTCCCTTCGCCGACCGTTCGCGTCTGTACCTTCATCTGACCCCATTTCATTTGTCGGGAGCGACAGCTTGGCGACTCTGCTGGGGACCCTTATATTGCAACCAGGGCTTCTGGTTCTTTTTGTGGGTTCCTCCTAGTGCTTGTTTGATTTGTGTTTACTGGGGTGTTACGTGCTTATTTGTGCTTGTATTTATTTTTCTTTATGTACTGTTGTTTACTGCTTTCTTTATAGCTTTGCATATTATCATACTGTTGTACTGTACTGCTGGCTGGATCTGGTTTTTCTTTGGTGGGTGGGTTCTATTGAGAGTTAAGGTCCTACACCTGGGACCTGAGTGACACCTAGGCTAGAGTGAATCATATTCTTTCCCATTCCATTTCGGTCTGGTGCGGGAATATGAAACACGGTTCAGATATGGGTTTCTTCTTGAGAACTCTGTGTTGCAGATTTCCTGCAATGCTAGGGCTATCTGGGAAGCCTGCTAAGTCTGGATGACCTTTAGTACTGACCTTCAGAAACTGAGGTGAATTAGAGGAGGAATTGTTATGGTTATTGTAAACACTGTACCTCCGGGCTAGAAGTGTTTACACTTCTCATAACTGATCCAAGTCTGAGGATCCTTGTTTTAGAACACCACCTGTGAGGGGGTTGGGCTGTTTACAGGTTTGCAGGTACCTTGACCTCAGAATGCCCTGTTACTTTGCTTTGTTAAGAGTACTCCATGTTGGACAATTCTTGTGATTCTAAACCCTGGACATGTGGCTCTTTATTTGAGTCCCCCACCTTGGTTACTGGACCTATAGACCTCCATCTGTAATTCTTGAGCACACTTGGACTTATATCAGAGTTTTGATCAGATCCAGCTCAGTCACAGACCCTTGCATTTCATTTGCATACATACTCATTGCATCATATTGACATTTGCTTATTTGTGTTTCAGGGTATCCATCTTCATTTGGTTTTGGTTTTGACCCCATCTTCAGTTTTGACTTGTCTTCATCAGCTATCTGCTTCAGTTACCACCTGCACCAGCCAGTCAGTGGCCCACTTCTTCAGCATTGTCATCAGCACCTGCCTCTACTCAGTCTTTAGCATCATGGCTCCTAAAAAGAGCAATGTCACCTATCACTTCTTCCAGCTAGAGCTATCAGACATCAGGAGGATTCAAACCCTGATCACTCCAGATCACATACCTTTGTTCAGGGAGAGTTATGGAGATATACTGGACATGGTTATGGATCTGGACCCTTCACAGAGGAGCCTCATCCACACCTGCATTCAGTTCTATGATCCCCCACTGAGATGTTTCACCTTTCAAGACTTTCAGTTGGGCCCTCTGTTAGAAGAATACTCATCATTGGTTGGTTTGCCTATCAGGGGTGGAATCCCTTTCAACCCTGAAATGGTCTTTCCTGCTAATGGAGAGGTAGCAAAAGCTTTGCATTTGGAACCTGTTTTGGTTGAGCAGCATATGACCTCTAAAGCTGGAATCCCTGGTTTTCATCTGGACTTCTTAATTTCTCAAGCTAGTCTGAAGGCTTCCCTGGGGGAGTGGAAAGCTGTTTGTGCTTTGTTGGCCCTAAGTGTATATGGAATTGTGTTGTTTGCAGATGAGCCTCGATTCATTAGCAAGAATGCAATCCACCTGTTCATTCTGAAGAACCCAGTGCCAACTTTATTGGGGGATCTTTACTATTCAGTGCATCAGAGGAATGAGAAGCAGAGGGGAAGGTTAGTGAGGTGTTGTGCTCCATTGTTCCACACTTGGCTTCTCAAGCATCTACCCAGGACAGATGCATTTTTAAACCCTCATCAGCAGAGCAACTGGGCTAAGAGACTCACTGTTCTAACTTCAGCAGACATCAGATGGTGCACTCAGAGCACCAAGGGCAGGGATATCATCACCAGCTGTGGGCATTTTCCTAATGTGCCTTTGATAGGAGTTAAGGGCAGTATTAATTACAATCCTCTGCTGTTCAGAAGGCAACTGGGCTATGCACTGGTCCACACTCCTAGGGCACAGGACTTGGTGGAGACCCTTTATTGTGAGAACAAGATTAGTTTGGCTGTTGTTAGGCAGGCTGCCTGGGCCTGGGATAATGTTCAAACCAAGGGAGTCACCATTCTGGGGAAGTGTAATAATGTGGCATCAGCACAATATTATGAGTGGTCCCGTGCCAGGGCCCAATTCTCTGGAATGCCCTTTACCATAGAAGACATGCCTGAGTCATCTTCAGCACCACCCCCTGCCACCATCAGTTTGGAGGAGTTTGAGAGCTTAAAGGAAAGAAATGAGAAGCTAACCCAGGCTTTGCAGAAGACCCTCCGGGAAAGGAGTGAGGGTATGAGGGAGATTGAGAGGTTGGAGAAGATGAGAGTGGAGCACCTGACTAAGATTGAAAAGTCTGGGGATTATATCAAAAAGTCTAAGGCTGGTGAACAAATTCTGAAGAATGCTTGCAAAGAAGCCCAGTTCCAGAGAGCAAGGACAGATTTGTATTTGAAGGAGAGTCAAGCCCGGTGGGTCAGGATCACCGAGGCTCGTACCCTGGAAGACAAGAGAGTTCAAGACAAGATGGAGCAACTTGAAGCTAATGCAAAAGAACAATAAGAAGCCCTGGCAGCAGCCCAGAGGGAGATATCAGAGCTAAAGATCAAAGCAGGGGTGAAGAGGTCCAAAGACCAAACTCAGCACAAAAAGCTAGCAGCAGCTGTTGCAACCCGGAACCTCCTTATCCGGAATCTCACGGAGCGTCCGGCTGATCCTGTGACCGAAGCACTTCTCAAGGAAGTTCGTGAGGATGAGTTTAGCCTTGGTGTTTGACCATTTGCTTGTTGTTGTTTCTATTCCATGTACTTTTACTTTTTGTGATGTATTTTGACCCCTTAAGGGGCTTGTGTTGTAAAATGAACAATTTTTATTATTTCACCTTATGTAATATATTCATGTTAGTTTACTTCGGAAGCAACATTCAACAGCATCTTCAAGGGTCTGGAAGGGTCAAAACTGAAGGCCAAACCGGATACCTTGAGAACAAATAAGCATAACTGCATTGCATGCTAACCCTTTGTTTGTTTTGTAGGTTTTGTTTTATTGTTGCTAACCTCTGTTGTGATGCTCAGGAACTATTGCTAGGCGCCGAGTTTTTCCCCTCAACCGTCCGCACCGTTATCCAACCCGAAACAACCTTCCGGGAATTCAGATGGATCAGATGCAACAGGACCTTACTGAGGTCAGAAATCAAATGGCCAACGAAAGGTTGGAGATGAGAACTCAGATAACACAGTTCATGGAAGTAATGAACAACTTAGCTCAAAGCCAGGAGAGGCTCAGAGCTTTGGTAGAAGGGAGGAATCAAGAGGAGCCCCATGTGGGAACTGCTGGCACAAGTAACAACGAGAGGGTCCAACCTCATGTCAATCCCCCAGTTTTTGGACCCCATCTCCATCCAGAGGCCAACATCCCTGTCAACATACAAGGGACTGCCACAGCAGGTAGGGTACTACAGGAAGACCCTCAAGAAGACCAGTTCACAGTAATGGGCGCTGGTGAAGAGGCTTATGATAGAAGATTGGATGAAATAGCTGAGAAGTTGAGGTCCTTAGAATCTCAAAACTCTTTGGGCTTCGACGTTATGGACATGGGTTTGGTAGACGGGGTCAGGATCCCCCATAAGTTCAAGCCTCCTTGTTTCGAAAAGTATAATGGGACCTCCTGTCCCCGAACTCATCTACAATCATTTCTGGGAAGGCTGAAGGCCTATACAATGGATGAGAAGCTCTGGATGTTCTATTTCGAAGATAGCTTGACTGGAGCGTCAAGGGAATGGTACTCTCACTTGACAAGAGCAACTATTAGATGCTGGAAGGACCTGGCAGAGGCCTTCATCAGACAGTATCAGTATAACCTAGACATGGCACCCAACAGGACCCTCCTAATGGGGATGTCGCAGTCTTCAAGGGAGAGTTTCCGAGAATATGCCCAGAGATGGAGGCAACTGGCTGCCGCTGTTCAACCACCTATGTCTGAACGGGAAATGGCAGATATGTTCATGAACACCCTTCAGGGAACATATATTGACAGGTTGGCAGCTTTCTCTTCCACTAGCTTTGCCGATGTTGTCATAGCCGGGGAGAGAATTGAAAGCTTGTTAAAAATGGGAAAGATCTCAGACAACGGTGCAAGCTCGTCCAGTAGTACAAGAAAGCCTTTTGCAGGCCCGAGAAGAACTGGCGAGACCAATGCCATCCACACCAACAGGGGCAGGTCCCAATATGTTCAAAGGTCAATAGCAGCAGTCACCATCCCTGCTCCAGCTCATCCTCAGCCAGTCTATCAACCTCCTCAGCAAAACTATCAACCACAACCTCAGTACCACCAGCAAAGTCAGTATCCTCCGAGGAATTACAACAGCAGCAACACCAACAACAACAGTCAACAGAGGCCATTTCAGCAGAGGCCCTCTCAAGCTAACAGAGTGATCGATCCGATCCCAATGCCATATGCTACATTGCTGCCACAGCTTCTGAAACTCAACCTGGTTGAGCTAAGAACGTTGGCACCTCCGGATCCCAACAGTCTACCAAGGAACTATGACTCCAACGCTAGGTGTGCCTTCCATTCAAACGCACCTGGCCACAGTACAGAAAAATGCAGGGCTCTGCATATGAAGGTACAAGACCTGGTAGACTCCAAGGCTCTGAATTTCGCACCACCACCCAATGTCAATAAGAACCCGATGCCAAACCATGGTGGTCCCCGGATTAACGCTATTGAAGAAGACAAGCCGTCTTATTTAATAACCAGTGTGGGACAGATCAGGACGCCATTGGTAGAAATCAAGGCTCAACTCTTGGAATGTCAAATGTTCCCAGGGTGTGAGTTAGGCTGTGCTTACTGCAATATCTTTGTAAATGGGTGCGATAATTTGAGGAATGGTATAGACAGCCTTATTCAGAATGGCCAACTTCAGATCACCACATTATTTCCAACAAATCCAGCAATATCATCAGCAACGGTTTCAGAACCTCCTACAACTGCAGCAACTATTGTTCCTGACAATTCTTCGGTTTCATCAACAAGTACTTCATCCATCGTCTCAACTGATCAGTTTTCAACAATTTCTCCTGCTACCACTTCAGCTTCATTCCATCTTGAATCTCCTACAACAACAACATCCGTACTTCCAACAATGTCTCCTACAACTCCAGCAATCAATCATGAAGAAGTCTCTACTGTCACCATATTCTATGATCCTGAAAACAACTCTGCCTACCATTCAGAAGGTGCTGCTCCCATCAGAGCACCAGTTACAATCTATTATGATCCGCAAACAATTACAGTCCCTTCAGCAGCAGCAATCAGTCCAGTCACTGTCACAGTGCCCGGACCAGTACCATATGAAAGCAATAGGGCCATCCCTTGGCACTATGGCTCTGACGTGTACTGCGAAGGAAAAAGAATCACTCTTGATACACCAACACCTGCACCACAGATAGATAATGTGGGAGGAGGCGGAGGCTTCACCCGAAGCGGACGTCTCTTTGCTTCACAAGTTCAAAGACCCACTGCCGAGGCAGAAGCTGCTGCCAAGGCAAAAGGAAAGAGTCCAGTGCAAGAAGAACAAGCTGTTAAGGAAGCCCTGAAGACGCCATTCGATCAAGAAGTTGATGAGTTTATGCGAATCATCAAAAAGAGTGATTACAAAATTGTGGATCAACTTCACCAAACGCCATCCAAAATCTCTATCCTCTCACTGCTTATGTGCTCCGAAGCCCATCGGAATGCACTACTCAAAGTCTTGCACGCAGCTTACGTGCCTGAAGAGATTACTGTCAACCAGTTGGAGACCGTGGTTGGAAATGTTACTGCTAGCAATGGGCTAGGGTTCACCAATATTGACCTGACAGCGGATGGCCGCAACCACAACAAAGCCTTGCACATAACCATGGAATGCAAAGGAGTTGTCCTTTCTCATGTGCTGGTAGACACAGGTTCATCCCTGAATGTCTTACCGAAGAAGGCTCTGGTGAAGTTGGAATATGACGGATTGGAATTGAGACCCAGCAACCTGGTGGTAAGAGCCTTTGACGGTTCAAAGAGATCGGTTCTGGGAGAGATTGAGCTACCTGTGACAATTGGCCCACAGACCTTTAAAACTATCTTTTATGTGATGGACATTCAGCCCGCCTACAGCTGTTTGTTGGGTAGACCTTGGATTCACGCCGCTGGCGCAATAACGTCTACCCTTCACCAAAAGTTAAAATTTGAGTGGGAAGGCCAAGTTGTTACAATCTGCGGGGAGGAGGATATATTTGTTAGCCACCTGGCAACCTATAAGTACATTGAAATGGATGGGGAGATCCATGAAACAATGAGCCAGGGGTTTGAAGCTTTGAATGTGAATGAAGCATCTGCTGTATCTGGTACTCCAATGTCATCTTACCAACAAGCCCGGAAGGTTGTTGAGGAAGGAACCGCCCTGGGCTGGGGCAAAGTTTTAGCTGTGGAGGAGAAGAAAGACAAATTTGGGTTGGGTTACAGACCAACTCAACATCAAGCAAGGGCTGCTGGAGAGCCTGGTTTTGTCAGTGGGGGGATGCTTACCCCTGATGCTATCAACTGTCTGGAAGACGAGCTGGAAGAGGAGCGCAACCTGGAAAGCTGGATTCGTCCAAAGATCCCGGGGAGCAGTGTCTCGAACTGGTCTTCCCAGAAAATTATAAGAGTTACTCGATCAGAGTAATTATTATTTCCTGTATTTTATAAGCATGCATCAAAGTCTTGCATCTTGCCCAAGATGACAAGACTCATTTTGTAATCGGGCCATCTGTACTTTTTTGTGCAAACAAGATCAATTAATGAAATATCAGACATCTTTTTGCAAACGCGTCTTTTTCTTTTTGTTCACTGTTTTTCCATTTTTCTTTTTTGTACAAAAAATAAATGGCAGTGTTTTCAAAATGACAACTTCATTTCACCTTTCTAAATAAGACTAAAATCAGATCACTAAAATGAACAACTTAACCCTTGCAGAGAGTGCCTTCCTGACAGCACCGACAACAGCACGGCTATGACATCGTATGACTTTGACAATCCAATCAATCAAGCTGATGAAGGGGTTGAAGAAGAATATGAGCTTCCTGAAGAGCTAGCCAGGTTGTTGAGACAGGAGGAAAAGGTTATTACCCCTCACCAGGAGGAGGTTGAAGTGATTAACCTTGGTACAGAGGAGGACGTGAAAGAGGTTAAAATCGGGGCCTGCCTGCAAGACTCAGTGAAGAAGCAACTGGTTGATCTACTTCAAGAGTATGTGGATGTGTTTTCTTGGTCGTATCAAGACATGCCAGGGTTGGATACCGACATTGTTGTGCACAAGCTGCCTTTGAGAGAAGAGTGCCCACCGGTTAAACAGAAGCTGCGCCGTACTCGCCCAGACATGGCTATGAAAATCAAGGAGGAGGTACAAAAGCAATGGGACGCCGGGTTCCTTGCTGTAACTAGCTATCCGCCGTGGGTTGCTAACATAGTACCTGTGCCTAAGAAAGACGGCAAAGTAAGAATGTGTGTTGATTACCGGGATCTGAACAGAGCCAGCCCGAAAGATGATTTCCCTCTACCTCACATTGATGTATTGGTTGATAACACGGCTCAGTTCTCGGTATTCTCCTTCATGGATGGATTTTCAGGATACAACCAGATTAAGATGTCACCTGAAGACATGGAGAAGACAACATTCATCACACCCTGGGGCACGTTCTGCTACAAGGTAATGCCATTTGGGCTCAAGAATGCCGGTGCAACGTATCAACGGGCTATGGTAACATTATTCCACGATATGATCCACAAAGAAATAGAATGTTATGTGGATGATATGATTGCCAAGTCCCTTACCGAAGAAGATCATCTGGTGAATCTGCTCAAGTTGTTCAAGCGTCTGAGAAAGTATCAACTGAAGTTGAACCCCAACAAATGCACATTCGGGGTAAGGTCCGGTAAGCTGCTGGGATTTATTGTAAGCGAGAAAGGGATTGAAGTTGACCCTGATAAAGTCAAAGCCATCCAAGAGATGCCTGCACCGAAAACAGAGAAAGAAGTTCGAGGGTTCTTAGGTCGATTGAACTACATTTCACGGTTCATATCTCACCTAACGGCAACCTGCGAACCTTTGTTCAAGCTGTTAAGGAAAGAACAAACGGTCAAGTGGAATGAAGACTGCCAGAAGGCTTTTGACAAGATCAAGGAATATCTGCAAGAACCTCCAATCCTCATGCCTCCAGTTGAAGGAAGACCTCTGATCATGTACTTGACAGTATTAGAAGAGTCAATGGGGTGTGTGCTGGGCCAGCATGACGAGTCTGGTCGAAAAGAGTATGCAATATACTACCTAAGCAAAAAGTTTACCGACTGTGAACAACGTTATTCACTGCTCGAGAAAACTTGCTGTGCTTTAGCATGGGCTGCTCGCCGACTGAGACAGTATATGTTGACCCACACTACCTTGTTAATCTCAAAGATGGACCCAGTCAAGTACATATTTGAGAAGCCAGCGCTTACCGGACGGGTTGCAAGATGGCAAATGATCCTTACAGAGTACGACATCCAGTACACTTCTCAGAAAGCCATCAAGGGCAGTGTATTGTCCGAATATCTTGCTGAGCAACCCATTGATGATTACCAGCCTATGAGATTTGACTTCCCTGATGAAGACATCATGTTCATTAAAACAAAAGATCATGAAGAGCCTATTCACACTGAAGGGCCCGACCCGGAAGAAGAATGGACTATGATGTTTGATGGGGCTGTTAACATGAATGGTCGTGGTGTTGGTGCAGTACTCATTACACCCAAAGGAGTTCATATGCCGTTCTTGGCAAAGCTCACTTTCAACTGCACTAACAACGAAGCTGAATACGAAGCTTGCATTATGGGTCTTGAGGAAGCCATTGACCTCAGGATCAAGACATTGACCGTATTCGGAGATTCAGCTTTGGTAGTCAATCAAACCAACGGCAAATGGTATACCCACCAGGATCATCTGATACCTTACAGGGATTATACAAGGAGGTTACTGACTTTCTTTACAACGGTCAAGCTTGAGTATATCCCTCGGGACGAGAATCAGTTCGCAGATGCCCTTGCTACCATTTCGTCCATGATCAAAGTTCAAGCTGCTAACTTTGTACCTCAGATTTCAGTATCGAGACTTGATAGACCAGCATATGTATTCGCAGCAGATGTTGTCAAAGATGATAAGCCTTGGTTCCATGATATTAAGTGCTTCTTGGAGGATCAAACATACCCCCCTGGGGCATCTTCCAATGATAAGAAGACCTTGAGAAGGCTTGCTGGAAGTTTCTTTCTGAACACTGATGGGTCTTTATACAAGAGGAACTTTGATATGGTACTCCTCAGATGTGTTGACAAGACGGAAGCAGATTTGTTGATGCATGAAGTGCATGAGGGCTCTTTTGGTACCCATGCTGGAGGACATGCAATGGCTAAGAAGTTGTTAAGATCAGGCTATTATTGGATCACAATGGATGCAGACTGTTGTGCCTATGCCAGGAAATGCCACAAGTGCCAGATCTATGCAGACAAAGTGCACGTGCCTCCAAATCCTTTGAACATTATGTCTTCACCATGGCCCTTTGCCATGTGGGGCATTGATATGATTGGCAAGATTGAGCCAACTGCTTCAAACGGCCACAGATTCATCCTGGTCGCCATCGACTATTTCACTAAGTGGGTTGAAGCAGCCTCATATGCAAATGTTACAAGGCAAGTGGTAGCCCGATTTCTGAAAAGAGATATCATCTGTCGATATGGAGTTCCCGAGCGAATCATTACTGATAATGGTTCCAATCTCAACAACAAAATGATGGCAGAGCTGTGCCGGGACTTCAAGATTCAACATCACAATTCTTCTCCTTACAGACCAAAGATGAATGGTGCTGTTGAGGCGGCGAATAAGAATATCAAGAAGATTGTGCAGAAGATGGTAGTTACCTACAAAGACTGGCATGAAATGCTACCATTTGCCTTGCATGGGTATCGCACATCAATCAGGACATCCACTGGGGCAACACCATATCAACTCGTGTATGGTATGGAAGCAGTCCTACCAGTTGAAGCTGAATTACCCTCCTTGCGAGTCTTGATGGATGTCAAACTGAATGAAGCAGAATGGGTTAGGTCCCGATACGAGCAACTGAGTCTGATTAAAGAGAAGAGATTGGCTGCAATCTGTCATGGGCAATTGTATCAGAAGAGAATGAAGAAAGCCTTCGATCAGAAAGTCAGGCACCGAGAGTACCAAGTAGGAGATCTTGTGCTGAAAAGAATCCTCCCTCCTCATACCGACCACAGGGGCAAATGGACTCCAAACTATGAAGGGCCATTCGTGGTAAAGAAAGTTTTCTCTGGTGGAGCACTGATGCTCAGCACCATGGATGGTGAAGATTTTCCATCCCCTGTGAATTCAGATGCAGTTAAAAAATACTTCGCATAAAATGACCCGCTGGACATAAAAACAGAATGTAAGTCCAGGCAAAAATAGGGCATCCCGGCGAGTCAAAAACAGAATAAAAGACTCGGGCAAAAATAAGGGAAATAAATGAAAAGATGTACACCCGCTGAGTTGAAAAGCCGCATTGGACAGCTCAGGCAAAAATGGGTAGCCCGATGGATTGAAAACCCGAAAGGGCGATCCATGCAAAATAAGGGAATAAGCGAACAACTGCATTCTGAATTCGTCTGTATCACTTACAACTTGGAAAGCTTCGACAGAGTCAAGCTTCAATCAGAATCAGCCTTTTCAGAAAGCAAGACGAGAAGAACGTCATTGTCATACGAGTCATAGCAGAAGAGGGAGCTCCTTAAAGCGTCATCAACACTGCCAACACCTTGTTTCTCAATTTGTAACAGTCTCCTCATTTCAGGAGATATGTTTCTTTGACTGTATCTTGCCAATTCAGGGCACGTGAATTAATAAAATCAGATTTTTCAGTCATGTTTCGTTTTGTATATTTTTATTTGCAAAGGATGTCTGGTGTTTCTAAATCAATTGCATAAGTACAGATGTTTTTCTCCCAAAAAAAAATAATATAAAACACGTGCTTACAGGGAATATACTTACTCTCGAAGGTACTTAACTCCTATGACGGGATCCAGTAAAGGATGCCTCGGGACCTTTTGTGCGTTTCCTTATCTTTGCAGGATTGCAGGTATACAGGACACAACCTGGGGCATGCAAGCTACATCTCAGCAAGCTGGCAAATCAACAAATAATCTCAGCATCCGAAATGCTCTATCCCCCAGCTGAGTTGCCTCTCATAATTCCCCAGCCGGGTTGCCATTTCATCCTCAGCTGAGTACAGAAGTCAGGGAACCATCTCCCCACAGAATCTTCAGCCTCTATCCAGAAGAGCAACGCACGAAGATCATAACAGAGTGAAGAAGGCTTCCACAAACCCCAGCTGGGTCCCGCATTATAAGGATATGCCAACCAGGTGGCATATATCCCCAAGTGGATACACCTCCCCAAGTCTATCATTGATCTCATCCCCAGCTGGGAGGTCCATTTCAAAAAGATCAACCAGGGATCTTCGCGGCAACGGGATCCGAATCCCGGATCTGTGTCTTTGCATAATCATGGCATTTGCATCATATATCCCCTCAGAGCGCAGCATTCCGTCTAATACGGAGCATTACGGCAAAAATCAAACGCATAGCATAATCATAAGCCATGTTCTGAATTAACACTTGTGAATAATAACCATTCATCATCATTGTACAGAAATCCTCACCAGAGTCCCAGCAAAAAACAGTTGCCTCATATTCACAAATACCAGCATATTTCCTTTTGATACCCGTCCGTATCATCACTCCCCAGTAAAGTCGTCTGAACACTCTTTATAACAAAATCACCCGTATTACAGATACTTCATGACACCCGTCCGTGTCATATTACCAGCAGAAAGCCAAAGACATCCTCTTTGCACCCACACATACCTATATATACACTTTCCTGACACCCGTCCGTGTCATATCCCCAGCGCAGTCGCCTAGACTTTGTATAGCAGATACTTGTTCATATTACACTTTTCTCTCTTGGCACCCGTCCGTGTCATTCTCCCCAGCAGTTAAAATACTCATCTATATATACTCACTACTCACGATACACTTATACAGATACTCGTCCGTATCTTGTATACACCATCACTTATCTCCCCACAGATTCGACAATAGTCCTTGTTCTTTGTTAACCAGTTGGTACTCGTCCGTATCATCATCTCAGAACATTGCGTCTAATGTTTGTTTCTACATGATACTCGTCCGTATCATAGTCTTAAGGTTGCTCGTCCGCATCTTTAATCCATACACTGTGTCCTCTTGAATATAGACACTCGTCCGTGTCTACTATTCCCCAGGAGAGTCCCTTCAGATGCAACACTCGTCCGTGTTCTTTGTTAACCAGATGGTACTCGTCCGTATCATCATCTCTGAACACGTGTCAGTATTTGTTTCTACATGATACTCGTCCGTATCATAGTCTAAGGATGCTCGTCCGCATCTTTAATCTATACACAATACCAAACACTTATATTTTCCTTTCTTGGTTGTGAACGCTCGTCCGTGTTCACTATATCCCCAGTATGATCGCCAACAAAGCAAATCTTTTCCTTTTTATCTGACACTCGTCCTGTGTTGTGATAAACCTTGAGAGCAGCCGTCCCCTGCTGAGTGGTCGTCCTCCACTTCTTGATGGTCGTCCTCCATCATGCTCGTCCGATGGCCGTCCCCATCGTTGATCTTTTTAGCAGCCGTCCCCTGCTAGGTGGTCGTCCTCCACCTTTTGATGATCGTCCTTCATCACTTTATCCAATGGCCGTCCCCATTGTTGATTTTGGTTATCTGACACTCGTCCCGTGTTGTGATAAACCTTGAGAGCAGCCGTCCCCTGCTGAGTGGTCGTCCTCCACTTCTTGATGGTCGTCCTCCATCATGCTCGTCCGATGGCCGTCCCCATCGTTGACCTTTTTATCCGGCATTAGTCCAATGTCGCGATATTTTCGGCAGCCGCACCCTGCCAGGTGGTCGTCCTCCACCTTTGATGGCCGTCCCCATCATATTTCTTTTATCCCCAACAGAGCAGCCGTACCCTGCTAGGTGATCGTCCTTCATCTTTGATGGCCGTACCCCATCATCTGTTTATTTCATTTATTCTTTAACCCGATGGCCGTCCCCGTCGTGGTCCCTTTTCCTTTTAGCCCGATGGTCGTCCCCATCGTTGGTTACTTTACCTTTATGAACTTGACGGCCGTCCCCGTCATGTTTCATTAATTTCCAGAGAATTTTACAGCTTTATCTTGATGGCCGCCCCCATCACGATTTTATTTTCCCCAGCTAGTCGGCCGTCCCCGTCTTAGCTTTACCTTTTATCCCCAGCATGTCGGCCGTCCCCGTCATCGCTTTACTTCACACTTTTCCCAGCATGTCGGCCGTCCCCGTCATTGCTCCTTACCCAGCAGTCGTCCTCTGCTCGACGGTCGTCCCCCGTCGCCCACGTTTTACAACATACTTTATTTTCCTTTTTACAATCTATATCCCTTTTCTTCTTCATTCTGTGAGTGCAAATTTTGGACTGTCTTTGGTATTCAACCACAAGTTATCTTGTTTGCCTGTTAAGCCGTTGCTTACATCCTGCACAGCTAACTCATGTTTGAATAGGGGCAGCTGTAAACACCCCAAATTTGCCCTCACCCATTCACACCATGGCTTGTGATCATTTCATAAGCATAAACACAATCATACCATCTCATATCACAATTTTGATTCACTGCATAGATTCTAAGTCATCTGCACCTAGGGTTTGTGATCTGAGCAATCTCAGGGCATCTTGAGCCACTCCAAAGGCAAACAATCAATTCAAAGGGGTCTACATGTGTTCAAGCATCATAGTACATCCTCTCAAAGTCAAGAATTCAAATGAATCACAAGAACTAGGGTTTGGATGGATGCAGAGCCAGGTTTGACTGCACAGTTGACTGAAAATTAGGGTTTTGGTTTCAGAGGCCATAACCCCAAATTTTTTGGTCATTCTTGTTTCCATTGGTCTCTATATGGTATAGGGAGTATGCATATCAATTTTCATGAAGAAATTCCATGGGGAAGTCATCTGATCAAGGGTTGACTTTTCAGACGAGTCAGTGTAAAATCAGGGCATCTGAGGCCCCCAATGACCCAACCAATGGGTGATATTCATCATTTTGAGTGTATATGATCTTTATTTGGTCATGGTAGAAGGTTGAAGTTCATAAAAGTCAAGAATTTAGGGTTTTTGCAAATGTTGACTTTTTGGGTATAGTTGACTTTTCAAGAATGCTTCATTTTAGGTCATTTTTCAAGCCTTGATTCTGGATCCAAAAATGCCTCAAATGGAAAAACTTTGGTCATGAAAGTTGTAGATCTCATCTTTCCCTTTTCAAAAAGTACAAGAACATGATCAAAATCTTCTTGGATCAAAAGTTATGGTGTGACAAAGTTGGCAAAAATCATTGATTTTCAAGGCATGCTTCAAGTGAGAATTTTGCAAAATCATGAACCAAAGTCAATTGTGACCTCTAATTCACTTCAAACCAGTATGCAAACATTCTATATGTCCCAAAAATCAGAATTGGACCAAAGGTTACATGTTTATGGTTTGTGTAACAAGGCATTTTTTCACAAAGTTTCAAAAAGCCACAAGTTGCAAAACTCATGATCAC
Source organism: Lathyrus aphaca (assembly GCA_963966055.1). NCBI lineage: Eukaryota > Viridiplantae > Streptophyta > Magnoliopsida > Fabales > Fabaceae > Lathyrus > Lathyrus aphaca. The sequence goes on along the minus strand of OZ014525.1, from coordinate 75,326,903 downwards.
ATCTCACCAACTTGCAGCATTGGCCCTTGAACCAAGCTAGCCCTTTCCCCTCATTGTGCTGCGCATAGCCCATGCCATGTACTTGCCTAGATCATGAGCCATACTTGCCTTACACAAAACTTGACTTTTTGCAAAAGCAAACTTACCAATCACCATAGGCCAGGTCACATCATCTGACCTATGGGATTAAAATACATTATCATTTGGCAAGACAAAGATATCAAGAGGCAAGGCTGAAACTCACTCATTCAAGACATTCACACAACACACCCCAGCTGCATATTCATTCGAATCTCTCTGCCCAGCCTTCAAACATACAAACCATTTCCACACTTCAACTCACCATACTCCATAGACCTCAAACCACCAAAAGCCAGGCCTGAAACAAGCAAGAACACCCCACTGCCATTCTTCACCTCAACTTGCAGTTCCATTCGAATCTCTTTCCCTAGCTCACAAACATCAAAACAAACACCACAGACCTTCTCCACACATCATCTGGATCACAAACAACCATTCACAATGACCTGAAACTGCCTGAAACTCCATTGCCATTTCTGACTGAGCTTGAGCAGAAGCTTGTCAAACTCCTCATCCAGCCAACATAAATTCCTTTTGAGCATTCAAACATCATCTGGGGATCAAGTGGAGTGGATTGCACTGAAGGAGGTGGCCAGAAAGTCATCAGAGTGAAAGCTTCGAATCTCAGGTAGCTTGAAAAATATTTTTCCAGAAATCATTTCTTTTGTTCTAAACTTGTTCTACATGCCTTCCTGATCATGAGTATGCTTTCAGTTTTTGAAATGGTGTTGAAATGAGAGTTTAATTGCTCTCTGAAACTTGCGTGCCCTAATTCTTTCTTGCTTCGATTCAGCTTTGTTAAGAAATATAAATTTGTTTTGAGAGAGGGTTTTGATTCGTGAGTGGTTAAGGATCATTTCCCAATTCGTAGATTTCATTTTAGTTAAGTTTTTAGGGTTTTGGGGATTTTCAGGGGAGATGCTGGCCGGAGAAGACGACCGGAAGTCTTCTCCGGCCACCTGAAAGTAATTTGTGCCCTAATCATGTCATTAACTCAAGTTTGAATTCTGAGCGTTGATTGCCTTTGACTTGTTGACTCCCCGCGTGAATGAAAGGCCCAGATGCATCCAATTAGCCCTAATCCACGTGTTAAATTTAATTAATCATAATTTAATTAATTTAATCAGAATCAACCTGGACCCTTGGATAGCGCGCGTGGTCAACAAATTTGAATCCAGACTCAATCTCATCCCTCCATTCTGTTGACTTCCCTTTATTCTCATTTATTTTCATATTTTTTTCATTTTGTTTTGTTTAATTTATTAAAAATAGTAAAAAGTCTTAAAAAATTATGAAACTTTTTCTCTTAAGTTTTATTAATTTTCAGGACACAAAAATATTTTTATTTTATTTTTTATCATTAAAAAAGTATTTTTAAATGTTTAAAAGATTATTTTTAATTGATTAATGGAAATTAATTTATTAAAAATACTTTTAGGTATTTAAAAATCACCAAAAAATTCATGAAATGTTCTAAGACATTTAGAAACATTGTCCAACCTTCAAACCAAATTTCTTTTTGGATCTTGATGCATTTTAAGAATTTTCCATTGAATTAAATCATTTTTGGTGCATTATTTTGATCATAAGTTCAAAAATTCATTTCTGCCTATTTGAGAAGAGTTGGACATTGATTCTTTTTGCTTTGTTTTGTGTTTGGCATGTAGTTTCTAGGGTAAATGGCCATGATTTGATCTTGCATTTTCAATTTGATTGGCATTTCTTTTGTTTAAGAGCCTTAAAAATCCTAATAACTTAGAAAAATCATAACTTGAGATTGGTTGAGAGTTGAGACCTCCCCTTTGGACATTGGTTTAGTATAGGTTTAGGGTTTCTTTGGGTGGCATTTTCCATTTTTTATCTTAGGGTTTGCTTCTATTTTTGGTTTTTGTTTGTTGTTTGATCCATAAACCCTAATTTGGGCTTTCATTTGTATCCCTCTTGCATTCTCTTGCATAACATGACTTGTCTTAGCATTTCAAGCATTCTTGTGATTCATTTGACATCTTAAGACACATAGGAAGCATGTTTGATCATTGCATCACATATTTGCTATGTCATTTGCCTTACATGCTTCATAACATTCCATGCTTGTTCATGCTCCTTAACTTGCATCATTTGCATCCAGGATCTTGTATGAACATCTCCATGCCTTGCCTCATGATTGCAGCATCTCATAACATCATTTTCATCATCAACATGCTTCTGGTTTTGTTTAGCATCATACCATTTCATTTCATTTGGCATTGCATTGCATTTCTTTCTAACATTTCAGGTGGTAAGTAAACTTGAGAAGTGAATTTGCCTTCACTTCTCATAACTTTTCTTTTCATCTCTCTTGCATCCATTGCTGCATTTCTATATGTGTTTGAGATTGAGCTTGCTCATTCTTGTTTCTCCCACTTTCTTTCTTCAAGTGACTTGACTTCTTGAATGAAGCAAGTCACTTTGCTTCTCTTGATCCTGTTCATCTGCTTCCTGGTGGCTCCTTTGAAGACTGTTCTTGAAAACCTCACAAACCTTAGGAATAACCAAGCATGACAATGAATTAGGGTTTTGATCAGTCTCCCCTCATAGTTTTACCTTTGTGTCTCTCTTTGAGTCTTCTCTTCTCATCTCATAATCAGGGACTAAACCCTAAAGGTTTTAAGGCTTTGTGATTAAGTTTATGCCTGCATCCTTCTCTTAGGATGGAGTATATAACTTTAATCTTAAGTGTTAAACCCTTAATGTGTTTAACCCCTTTAATCAATTCACTTAATAATCATCAAGACATTACACTTGTAACTTGGGCCTTGCATTAGGGTTCTAATTCTTCCTTAAGTGGTTAAGAAGGACTAACCCTAGTGTTAATGGACAAGTCCCCCTCAAGTTGTCTTACAAACCCTAAAAATCACTTCATCATCATGTTATTAAATAAAATCCACTTAATCAAGGGCTTGTTTTGTCATGAGTTTAATTCCTAATCATGGATTAAGTTGAGGAGCCTTCCTCAGCTTAAACATTCTCATCTATTATCCTTCTATTAGGATGGTGTAATGAGTCTGTTTAATCCTTGATTATGGCTTAACCTCATTACTTAACACTAAACAAAACACCAAAAACATCTAATTAATCTCAAGTAGGTCAATGATCTTAATCCTACACCAAAGGTGATTAAGTGTGAGAATCTGACTTCACACTTAAGGTATTCTCATTACCCCTAATCAGAGGGAAGATGTGATGAGTTTACTAACCCATTGGTTTAGGCCTAAGCTCATTAACTTATGACAAATTCTCAAAGGCAATAAAAGACTGAAAACTCAAAAACAAACAATAATCGTCTCCTTCGGGATTCTTTTCTCATCATCTTCACTCATAAACGAGAACTTGCTTCTTCCGTCCAATGCAAGACAGTTCGCACCTGAGCCAGACAGGTCATACACTTGAGCATAGGCAAGTAAGCAGTTCACAAGTCAATTCATCTTTCAGTCTCTTTGGGTCGAACTACGGTGTTCTGACTTCCTCATTGCACGAGAGGATACGTAGGCATAACTTAACGGTTATCGAACAAAAGTCTCTGTACATTCCCCCTCTTTCCAGCTTCATTCTTTAGCCTCATGATCTTGAGCATCTTATTCTTGTTCCTGCACCGACACTGTATATATTGCACTTCACTTACACTGACACCTGTACATTTTGTTTTCCAGCTCTTTTACGCACAAATTGCACTGACACTACCCCTTTAAAACACAAACCTTTCAAGCGTGGATCCCGTCGAGTACGGCGGACAATCTGGGTGCTAATACCTTCCCAGGTTGTAACCAACCCCCTTTCTCAGTCTCTCTGGTTCGCAACCGTCTTATCCATCTTTTTCTAGGTTTATGCAGCATTACCTTTCCTCCGGGACAAAAATGCCTAGCTGGCGACTCTTTTCATCTCCAGTGAGTTCACGGCTGTGTGTTCTCACTGTTCCCTTCGCCGACCGTTCGCGTCTGTACCTTCATCTGACCCCATTTCATTTGTCGGGAGCGACACCAGGGGCATATGCTTATGGGGCATTCTGCTTGTTTCTCTCGAGGTAGCTCATTTCAGATACTTCCATCATGGTATAATTCATCCTCAACCAAGGGGCAATGCTTTCTCTTCAAATCTAATACCCGGAGCGCATATGGTCCATCACAATTTGAAGACACATTCCTCTCGTTGTATTACCTTGATATTGGATTCTCAGCTGAAACCATGATGGAAATTAATTGTCTACGCCAGTAGTATCAGATGGTGTCAATATCATGTCTTCAGATCCAGCTATGAGGATTTCAGGGAAGGTATTCAGGAAAGTTAAAAATTTCAGGAGCTCCAAATCCAATTGGTTATACACTCTCGAAGTTGAAACGTTTCTGTTCTCAAGTTCAGCTTTACTTTTCCCTCTGAATCCAGATTTACTTTTACCCTATTTTACATAAGCGAAACGTCCATTAGTTGGGTTTGAATGCATGTGTGCTTAATATGATTGATGTTTACCAGAAATGCATAAAAATGCAGTAATAGTATTTACTAAGGACGAACGAGGGAAGGATTTCAACGAAGCTTCACTGGTTCATCTTTACAAAACAACTACAAACCCTCAGTAGGACAAATCCATCTTCATAAGGTCACATCTCCCCTGGAATTTATATCCATCTCTTTTATCCTCATACGGATATACGGGAATTTACTTTCCAATAAGAGTACGACGAACGAAGACGGGAGGTTATATCTACCCTACTATCAAACGAAGACAAAGGTTATGTATACTTTACTACCCCTAGCAGACGGGAGGTTATCTATACCTTGCTATCCCCAGCATACGGGAGGTTATGTATAATATATTATCAAACAAGATGGGAATAAGTTCCTCATATCCTTCAACAACGAATCGGGATTTATTTTCCCTGGCCAACAGTTGTTATACGAAGATATCCAGACGCTTCAGGCAGCATCATTTCATACATACATCATTTACATCATACCATAACATACATATCCATAAATACATAATACATTTACTTAGGTGCATCATACTATGCATGCATACATATAACATAAACTAACATTCTCCTTGCAGGAAGGTTATATGCAGATAAAGTTATATCAACAATTCACAACAGATCAGAAGTGATCCATACACTACTCAAGATGTCCTTGAATAGCAGGCAAATGGTCTGTAAAAAGATCCATTCCCTGGTTCAAGACATTCCTCAGAAGAACAAATCCTGACGTTCTTTTGAACCTTAAGAGCAAATCCTGACGCTCTTTTGGCCCCTTGTTCAAGACTTTTTCAGAAGAACAAATCCTGACGTTCTTTTGACCCTTAAGAGCAAATCCTGATGCTCTTTTGGCCCCTTGTTCAAGACTTTCTCAGAAGAACAAATCCTGACGTTCTTTTGACCCTTAAGAGCAAATCCTGACGCTCTTTTGGCCCCTTGTTCAAGACTTTTTCAGAAGAACAAATCCTGACGTTCTTTTGACCCTTAAGAGCAAATCCTGACGCTCTTTTGACCCCTTGTTCAAGACTTTTTCAGAAGAACAAATCCTGACGTTCTTTTGACCCTTAAGAGCAAATCCTGATGCTCTTTTGGCCCCTTGTTCAAGACTTTCTCAGAAGAACAAATCCTGACATTCTTTTGACCCTTAAGAGCAAATCCTGACGCTCTTTTGGCCCCTTGTTCAAGACTTTTTCAGAAGAACAAATCCTGAAGTTCTTTTGACCCTTAAGAGCAAATCCTGACGCTCTTTTGACCCCTTGTTCAAGACTTTTTCAGAAGAACAAATTCTGACGTTCTTTTGACCCTTAAGAGCAAATCCTGACGCTCTTTTGGCCCCTTGTCCAAGACTTTTTCAAAAGAACAAATCCTGACGTTCTTTTGACCCTTAAGAGCAAATCCTGACGCTCTTTTGGCCCCTTGTTCAAGAATTTTTCAGAAGAACAAATCCTGACGTTCTTTTGACCCTTAAGAGCAAATCCTGACGCTCTTTTGACCCCTTGTTCAAGACTTTTTCAGAAGAACAAATCCTGACGTTCTTTTGACTCTTAAGAACAAATCCTGACGTTCTTTTGACCTTGGAGAGTAGGCAAACGGTCTGTATAAAGGTCCGCTCCCTAATCCAAGATATTTCCAGAAGAGATAATCGCCACGAAGATTTATTTCTACTGGTCCATTCAACAAGTCAAATCATGTTGCATAAATGATTCAGAGACGGCCTATACAAAGACCTAGTACTGAGATCCAGTATCAACACAAAGCTATCATCATATCCAGTTCTTTAGATGGCATCTCTAAGCCCATCTCCAGTTCTTCCAAGTGGCATCTTTAAGCCCAATCAAGTATATTCAACTAGCCATCTGTATTACTCTACGCACTGGTGAGTGCAAATTTTTGGGCTTTTGTGTTCAATCCCCTTCAACCTTCCAGGTCACGACTGGCAAATATACCAATCTAACCCCTCAGGTTTCAGAAAATTGAACAGGGGCAGCTGTTGCACCCCAAACTTTGCCCTCACAATACAAGATTTTGTGTGCTAAGAAGGTTCACAAGTTTCCCAATGTTTACAAGACCTTTCATGAGGTTCATGAAGTCTACAAGTCACTTTATGAAGGTTCACAAGGTTCACAAGTTTCCCAATGTTTACAAGACCTTTCATGAGGTTCATGAAGTCTACAAGTCACTTTATGAAGGTTCACAAGGTTCACAAGTTTCCCAATGCTTTCAAGACCTTTCATGAGGTTCATGAAGTCTACAAGTTACTTTATGAAGGTTCACAAGGTTCACAAGATTCACAATGCTTACAAAACCTTTCATGAGGTTCATGAAGTCTACAAGTCACTTTATGAGGTTCACAAGGTTCACAAGGTTCACAATACCTCCCATGAGGTTCACAAGACATTTTATGATGGTTCACAAGGTTCATAATACCTCCCATGAGGTTCACAAGACATTTTATGATGGTTTGCAAGGTTCACAAAATTCACAATTGGTCAGAAGAGTTGACAATTCCCTCAGACAATGCACCTCCTAAGCAGTGCATCCAAAACTAGGGTTTTGACTTTAATCAGGCTAAATGGACTTCCAAGACTTCAAGTGAGCTTCATAACATCTTATATGTGTGTAAGAACCCCCATGACAAGTTTCAAGACTTTTCTCAAAAGTTTGCTCAGTCAGATGATCAGATAAGTCAAAATCAGTCAATGCAGTTAAAAAGTCAAACTGAGGTCAACTGTGGTCAAACCAAAGTCAAACTTCATGATTTTTTGCCAACATCAAGTATATGAAGTAAAATTCATCATTTGATCAAGGGTTGATCATGATTCATCAAGGAGATTCCAGATCATCAATAATCAGGAGTTTCTAAATTAGGGTTTCCTTAGTAAAAGTCAACTGAACTTTGACCAGCCATAACTTTCACATACTTCATCACCAAGTCTCCACTCAAAGCTCATTTTGAAGGAAATTGAATTCTCTACAACTTTGTGTCTCACAAGCCAAGCCCAAAAATGCTTCATTTGGAAGGTATGAGCTAAGACATTATAGGTCCTTTTGAAAGTCAACAAAAAGTCAACAACTTCAAAAGGGCATAACTTGATATTGGTAAATGATATGGACATGAAACCAGTGGGGTTGTTTATAGGACTCTTCAAGCTTTCCAAAATGTCCAAGAACACCCTCATAGCATTAAAATTGAAGGATATGTTCCCTTGCAAAGTTGGGAAATTTTGAGTTGGTTTATGATGAAAAAGGGGGTCTAAAACCAATTTCTTCCAAATGGGCTTGCCAAATGATGACCCAATCCATACATTGACTTCATGCACGACCCAAATGATTAAAAATCATAATTTTTATTATTTTATTTTTATTTATTTTGATTTAATTCATAAAAAATCATTTTAAATAGAAATAAAATATGAAAATATGTTATTTAATGGAGATTTGGTTTCTAGAATGTCTTCAATATTGATTGGAATTGAAAGGGAAGGAAATCATAAGATTGATCCAAAAATAGCAAGCCTTCATACACAAATATTTGAATTTTAAGACATGATCAATTTCAATCTTTTTGAATCAAAATTTCCACACAACAATTCAATTTTATGACCTAAGTTCACTCATCTATAAGTACTAAACATAATGCAATCATCAAAAAAAAAAAATTTCTGCCTCCCAAGAGTAAGTTTCATAAACCAAAAAACCTCTCAAAAACTCACATTCGGTTTCAATCTTCCAGGACATTTGAAGGTAATTTGAGAACACAACCATGATCCTTGGACCTCATTGAGTGGAAACCAACACTTATTTGCATCCAAAACACTCCATAATGCATGAACCGAATCATCCATGTGCTTCATATATTTTTTTCGAATCATCATATTTACTTATTGATAATGAATTTTAATGATATATTGATGTTTTTTATTGGCTATAGATGAAGTCTGGATAGTTTGGTGAAGAGTTATGGCCGAATCATGAGTATACCATGTTTAGGGTTTAAAGCTCTAAATTAGGGTTCTTCAATTTACACAATGTAAATGAATTTGGTTGACATGATTGGATTGTACAGGTTGCAAGGAAGTTAAAGATGTTTTTAATTTGATAAAATTGTGTTGTTTGAATAGTGTTTGATGTTCGCAGGTTATATTGGTAGGAATAATCGCAGGAAAAGTTGTAGATAAATTCGCAGGAAAACCTGCGAACCCAAGGTTGAAGATGAAGATCTTCGCGCGCTTCAGATTTTTGAATTTTGATTTGTATATTTATTGTGTTGTTTGTATATTATTTCATAGGATGATAAGTGGCCTGGTGGTTAGTACGCGCATGAAAGAAGCTAAAGACCCTGGTGATATGGCATGGGTGTTGTCAAGCAAGGCATCCTGGGTTCAATCCCTGCCCCAGGTAAGTTTCAATTTTTTTTATTATTTCATTGTTTTGTTAATTATATTGTTATATAATCATGTTTAGTATTTTTAGATAATTTTATAAAAAATAACATGTAAATGTTTTCTAATTCTAAACTTAGTTTTTATAATTATACATTTAAAATTAAAAACATGTATATAATAATAATTAGATTTATATTTTGTTGTATATAAAATTTAATTTATTTTTGCAAACTTTAATTTAATCATAATATCTTTTTAAAACCCTAATGCAATTTTATAAATTATTAAATCCTAATTATTTTCAAAACCCTAAAATATTTTTCTAAAAAAAACCTAATTGTAATTCTTGTTTATATTTTAATTAGTGAATAAAATTTTATTATAATCTTTAAATTTGTAAATATAATTGAATGATCATATCTTCATTCATGTATCTATCTTATTAAATTTTGTAAATATAATCATAATTGATCCTATTTTTATAATATGTAAATATGACTTGCATTGTTTATAATTTAAAATTTTGTACATAAAATCTAAAAATTAAAATGTTTAATTTATTTATTTTATAATATGTAAATATTCTATAATTGTTTATAATCTAGTTATGTATGTAAATAATTTTTTAATATATGTTTTAAAAAAATAATTAAAACTTGTTAATTTAATATAATTTATTTTCATAATATGTTTATAATTAACTTAATTTTTATAGCATTTAAGACTTTATGATAATTAATTGTTTATATTTTCTTCGCAATCTTAAATAATAATTGTTCATAAAAATTTGATCTTGTAATTATTATGCTAATATTCTTATTTATTTTATCATTAATGCTATTTATTTTCATATTTATTATTATTATTACTAACCCCATTTATAGATATTGTGATTTATTATTATTATTATTATTACTAACTCCATTTATAGATATTGTGATTTATTATTATTATTATTACTAACCCCATTAAATTTGATATTATTTTTATTATTATTATTTTCACTAACCCAATTATAATTATTTATTTATTTTGCTATTTATTTAATTTGCTTTATTATTATTATTGTAATTGCTCCTGGATGTAATATTTTGTAATATTTAAATTATTTATTTTTATGTCATGGTTAGTAAAAATAGGGAGTGTAAACATGTATGTTATTTAAAATTAATTTAGATCACTAAATGTAAAAGATAAATAAAATTGTACACTCACACACGTAAGTCGATCTTTGATCGCCATCTCACTTTCTAGGGTTACCTCTCATGTTGCCTAATCAAAAAGGTCAAGTAGGGTGTATAAAGCAAAAGTCCCTCAAAATAAAGTCATCTAGTCCCTTAACAATAAAAGATCAAGTCCCTTTTCGAATGTGTCGCTCCCGGGATTTTCATCCTAGTACAAACGCGAAAGTGGCGCGGAAAGGTTAGAGTCGCCAGCCAGACATTTTTATCCCGAATGAATGGGAAAGGTAATGTTGCACAAACTTGAGGAAGAAGGAAAGGACAAGGCCTTGCGAACCAAAGATCTGAGTTCGGGAGTCGGTTACGAATTGAGAAGGTATTAGCACCCCAATCCGTCCGCCGTACCCGACGGGATCCACGCTTGCTTGTTTGTTTCAAAGGGTGATAAAAGCATAACTGCTGCTGAATAAAACCGCTAACTGGAATGGAAATGAGAAATGAGAAAGGGAACTGAAAATGAAAACTAAACTAAAGAATGGGGAAAATGTAGGGAAAATAAAGAATGTGCTCGAACGGGCCCTACCCCGCTGCCTACGTACCTCATCGGGATAATGAGGATCAGAGTCGACGTAGTTCGCCTAACCTAGGCTGGAACTATTTGTTTGTGTTTTTTTATGCTGGAACTGCGTATGTCTATGCTCAGGTGTTGCAGGCTCGTCTGGTACGAGTGCGTTTACCGTCTTGCATGTGAGACAAGTCGCCGCGAGTTCGCGTTGTGAGTGAATGAGATGAGAAAAGAAGTTCCCGCAGGATAGTCGGTTATTGTTTGTTTTTGGCTTTTATGAGTTTTGTATGAATTTGGCACAAAGAAGTGAATTCAAACTCTTTTCCATGGAATGTACACTTGACTCTACATTCCAAGATGGAATAATAGAACAAGCATACCCAGCAAGGAGAATTTATCCAAGACTGGTTTCCTAGGATTAGGGCTTAAGTTCACTGGCTTGTTGAACTTTATTAAGTGTTTTTGTTGCTTTTGTGAAGAAGTGTCTTTTAAGTTTTTCTTTGTGAACAACTCCTTGATGAGACTTGTGCATCATGATAGACAAGCTTACACCACTCCAAGATGGAATGAATGCAAGTGCTTCATGGAATAAGGCTATACACAAGGAATCCTTTCATTTATTTATTAAGTGTTTTTGGATTTTGTTTGAAGATGAGAAGAGAATGACTCAAGTTGATAAAAGGCAAAATCTAATGGGAACTAAGACTCAATCCTAAGTTTATTTTTTTATTTACAAGAGATCTTATGGTTAATGGAGTATTCTAATCCTAAGAAAGAAAAGGAAAGGAAGAAAAGAGAGTTAGAAACTAACTTACTTCCTAAGGAAGTTAAGTTGTCTCTAAAGAAAGGGAAAACCTATAAGCAAGCACCAAGTACTAAGGAAAACACATTTAGAATGCATAAAAGATAGGAATGAAGTGAGGCTTACCTCAATCTTCCCCCTACAAAACAAAGATTAGCATGACAATGCATATTGAAAGTAAAATCGAAGCATGAAAGCGATTAAGTACCATAAACATCCTAGAATGGAACTAGGGTTCAAAATAAGACCTAAGTCTAAAGGTGAAGGTACCTAAAGGTCACATGACTTTTAAAGTCAGTAGCTACATGATATAGATCCCTAAGGATGCTAGGATACCCCACAAGATCAAACTATGTCAAACTATGTACAAAAAGTTCACCTAAGTTCACATAAATGCAAATTAGGGCTTATGGATGAAGTATGAATGTGTATGGCTTACAAGCATGAATGAATACATGAAATGAACATAAAAGTCAGTAGTGAATGCTTATGAATGAGGATGAATGAATATACAATCATGGATGCAATGGATTAGGCATATGGAGCAATGAGAAGAAGATATGAGAAGAAACGAACAAAAATCGCATAAGATCGCACATGATGAAAGTTAAGGAAGAATGACATGTGAATATGCATGAAATGATTATGGGTCAGTAGCATACAAGGTATGAGATGCACTTAGAATGCATGACTAGGCATTAATGATTTCCACATAATTGAAGTTATTATTTAGAGGAGAAGAGAAACTAGTTTAGGTTAAAGTTGGTTTACATAAGTATGCACTTTAAAGCACCAAACCAAACCAAATGGGTATGGTTCAAAAAAATGACCTATGACTGGAATTAAAGACATATAAATGACCTATAATCAACTCCTAAAAGTTAGCAAAAAGTATTCCAAGCAAATGGCATGAATGCCTTCTTAACATTTAGGTTATGGAGCAAATAAACACATATTTGGATCTATAATATAAGTGACATGGAAAAATAGAAAAAATGTTTTAAAAATTATGAAATTAAATCCCTGGAATGATATAGTCATTATCTTACATGGTATAAAAGGATTCCACAAAATTATGCACCAAAGTGCCAAAACAATTACTTGACTAGCAAGGTAGCAATGAATGATCACCCAAAAAACGACTCCACAAAGTGGATCAAAAAGGGCATCTAAAATTATGAAAAAAATGCCTAAGGAGCATAAAAATGTCACAAATTACAGTAATTAATCATACACAAAAAATAGGTCTCACACCTATGGGGAAAAATCGATTTCGGTCCCTTATGCCAAAACCTTCCTTTTTGGGACAGCTTGTGATCTAAAATCCAAATAAAATATTGAAACCACCCAAATCTGGAAACAAAAAATATGACAAATTAATTAAGAGGATGAGGATCACTCATAAATTTTTCCAGAATTTTATCACACCTAAAACTATTTTTAATAATGCGACGATACGGGCAAAAACGATATTTTAAGGGAAAGTGAAAGGAATCGAATTCTCTAATCCGTAACCTAATCACTAAACTCCGAAATCGACACATATCAATATATATCACAAATAAATCCAATGCCTCAGGTGGGAGGGCTCAATATGCACCTTAAGTTATATGATCCTAAGTCGCATACAACTAGAATGATGCATTAAAGTAGAGAATCGAGATTACTTACTTGGTCGAAGTGCCGATTCTTTCACATAAAAGAAATCCAAAAAAACTTCAAGCCAAGCCTTGTAATCTCCCATGAGCAAAATAAATGCTCATCTTCCATAATTTCTTTGTGAAGATCCCCCATAATCGAAACAAAAACAACGACACAAAATATCATTTGAATCCAAAGGTATCCCACAAATAAAGTGGAATACCAACCAAACGACCGTCGTTAAGATCTTTGCGAGAACCTTGCATGAACTCAACAAACACATTAGAAACAAAAAAGAGGTGCAACCGGAAGTTGCACCTATGTCTCACAACTCAAAATCAAATAGAAAGATGAATGTACGAGTCATGGACATGCATTGAAATTTACGTTTCAAAACGGGGCAGCACTTATGCTCTAACATAAACAACATGCAAATTCAAACCAAAATCAAATAAATTTACATGCAATGAATGGAAAATGATCAACAAACATAAGTACAAGTCAAAACAAGATCAATGCATCAAAATTGCACCAAACCGAACTTAAAAAGCCTTAAAACGAAAAAACGCGTCAAAAATCACCGACTCGGAATTGAACGAAAATCGCATGGTAACTTGCAAACGTGCCAACGGATTCAAATATGCAATCGGATTTTGAAAATTCCGCTCGGAAGTGGTACTTTTTGGCCGATTTTATCGGCTGGCAGTAGCGAAATAGCCGAAAAAAATTGTCCGAAATCAACTAAAAAGTTCACCAATGGCTCCGGAATAATCAACAAAGTCAATTTACATTATTCACATTCGCGAAAACGCGCTACGGTTAGGAAGTTACGACCAAAACATATTCTCGACACGCGATACATTAACAACATCAACAATTAAGCCTCAACCTATCCTATTTCAAATTTGCATATTGAAACAAGCAAGAATTTAAAAGTCAAGCACTTCAATCAATATCAAGTCACAATAATTAACTCTCTTAAGAATTTTATCAAACATCTAACATGCATCGATTAGTCTATGTCAATTTTAACAATCATTTCCAATCATGCACCACAACAATTATTAGGATAAATTAATCAAGAATCGATCAATAATCAAATCATGAATCAATGCACATAATCTCCACAAGATTAATTCAACTTCAAAATTCAATTCAAGAAACAATTCAACAATTATTCATGAATTAAAGTTTAAGAAGCTTACCGAATGAAGAATCGACGAAGAAATTGCGAATTCGAAGGAAGTGAGACGCGATCATGAACGGAGGAGAGGAGGAGAGGCCGCGCGGCTGCCGGTGGCGGAAGATGGTGGTCTTACGGTGGTGAAGTTGACCGGAGGTGGTGGTTCGTGGCGGCTCGGCTACCGGAAGCTTGATCGGAATTGTTGTGTTCTTGAGTTCTTGATGAAGTTGTTGTTGTGTTCTTGAGAAAGAATTGTGAGAATGAACTTTGATCCTTTAGAGAGAGTTTGTGAGAGTTTTTTGGTGTTTGTAAATTATGATTGAAGTTATGAGACAAATTGTGGGTCAAAAGAATATATAGTGGAGTGTAAAATGAAAGGCAAAAGGTAGAATTTCGGCTTAAGTGAAAATAACAATATCTTCGGCAAGAAATTTCGACTCTGAGCCTTTCACAATACCGTCCGCCTCTGAATCACGGTTGCAACGCAAAAAGAACGAACGTCATACGATCAAAATCAAGTGCGATCGATACGTTTAAGCTGCAAGATGTCATTGAATAAGTTGTTTTTTCGGCTTATTTGGTGTCCGCTACTCAAAAATGTGACGAGGTCAACCTCTTCGGAGCATAATCTCGACTCGACTTTGTCAGCAAAGTTGTAGATCTATGAGTCAGTGACCTGGTGTTAAAATGTAAGCTCAACCGGACAAACGACGAGGGAGATATGAATTTTCTCGTGAAACCACTTTCAGCATTTTTCTTCGGTTCAGCACTTCAGTTTTGTGAAATAAACCAAAACGTCAATCTTTGGAGTACCGTTCGAACTCGCGTTTGTATTTGAACTTAAAGAGGATAAAATTTGTGAACCAACTCTTCAAGAACGGGTGAAATCCGATGAAAATTGACCGAGTTATGAATTTTACAAAATCTGACAGACAGTGCACTGCATCAAAGAACCTTACTGGTAATTCGCATTTTCGAGATCCTTCCGCTCGGACCTAACCCAAACTGAATTCACATAATGAAGATAACATCTAAACGGAATTTTAGGCACCGAAAAGACATCAATTCGATGAACGAGCCAAGAGTTATGAATTTTTTAGTGTTCAAAACTCACCGGTTCAGCACTGTTTTTCACTATGTCGACTCTAAAGACTCGCACATTCTGAGATCTTCTTCAAAGAATTAGTTCTTGGCCAAAACCCAAAAGTTGGAAAGGATATCAAGACGGAACTTTTGGCATATGAATCTCTCAGACATGTTAACCCAATCAGAAGTTACGAACTCTCGAATCCCGCTAGCACAGTTAATCGGCGAAACCGAAATTTCAGAAACAAATAAATCCCGCCATTTTCCTTGATGAATTGGCCTCCGAGCCGAACACAAAAGTTGTAGAGAATAATGAAACGGTCTAAACTATTGAGTTTCAAGCCAAAATGAGTTTCCGAGCATAAGTTACAACTTTTGCAAACTGCACCATAAAACTGATATTCAGCTTAAACTCCTCTGAATCAACCGAGAACTTTTGACTTCTTCTGAGATTATTGTGCACGTGCCGCATGAAGAAATAAAGGCCAGTCGCAACCTGTGAAAGCTCAAATGGAGATGTATATTCATGTATGTTTATGATGCAATTGTGATCTAAATGCAATGCAATGTATGAAAGGATATGCTAAATGGCATGAAAATGAGAGGGCAAATTTTGGGGTGTTACAGCTGCCCCTATTCAATCATCTGCAGACTTGAATGGATAATTGCAACAGCTTTTAGACGTTCAAGGTATGGAGTGATTGAATACTCGAATAAAACCTGATAATTTGCACACTAAGGGCAACAGAAATGCCATCTGCCCATTTATTTATTTATATATTTTTTGTTTTGACCTCTGAATAGGTAGCGAAAATAGAACCAGGTGGAAATATGCTGGGAAGAATGCCATCCTCGAATGATCACTCATATGGGATCCTCGGATCCAGTACTAAAACCATCCTTGAATAGAAACACGATAGTATATCGGCCGCAAGCGATAACCATCAACAACAAAGACTGACCTCGGACAGACTTTGCAAAAGAGAAAAACTGACCTCGATCAATAAGCTCGAAAAATGAACTACTATCCTCGAATAATAGCCACACAAAAAAAAACAAGACCAACCGCAGAAGGACTTGAAGAAAAGAAATGCCATCCTCGAATGACAAATCAAAAGATCCTCGGATCTAACACGAAACCATCCTCGAATGGAGACGCAGAGGTATACCGGCCGCAGGCGGTAACCAGAAACAAAGAAAATAGGACAAGATGGAACGGGATCGTTGTACATAAACGAGAGCCCAAGCAAACAGGACCATTGTACAAAACGGGAACCTGCAACGCGACTGTTGGGTAGGACCAAGTCACAGAAGATGCCTGTTATCGAAACAGGACTTAACGCAACATCAACCAATTTGCGACTCAGATAAGATCAACCGATCTAACACGGAGATGGTATCAACCGATCCACCCCGAAAAGCGAGAATGTAATATCATCTGATTTACAGCTCGAAGAGAAATGATATCAACCGACTCATGACTCAAATAAGATCAATCGATCTAATATGAAAATGATATCAACCGATCCATTATCATCGCACTGAGACGAGATCAAAAGGAACAGGATCATTGTACTTAAATGATAACCTGAGACGCGATCGTTGTACTTAAACGGAGACGCGAAAAATGAGATTGTTGTACTAAAACAAGGCTCAAAGACGAGGCCATTGTACTTAAATGGAGACTCGAAAGGAATGGGATCGTTGTACTTAAACGAGAGCCCAAGACGCGACCGTTGTACTGAAACGGAGATGCGAACAAATGAGACTGTTATACTGAAACAAGACTCAAAGACGGGGCCATTGTACTTAAATGGAGACTCGAAAGGAACGGGATCGTTGTACTTAAACGAGAGCCCAAGACGCGACCGTTGTACTGAAACGGAGACGCGAAAAAATGAGACTGTTGTACTGAAACAAGACTCAAAGACGAGGCCATTGTACTTAAATGGAGACTCGAAAGGAACGGGATCGTTGTACTTAAACGAGAGCCCAAGACGCGACCGTTGTACTGAAACGGAGACACGAAAAAAATGAGACTGTTGTACTGAAACAAGACTCAACTGGGGACAACAACAAGACTTGGTAGAAGTAACCACCTTGGGAAACGAAGTTGCATTCTGTGGGGAACACTTCAATCTGATTGGAGATGTAACGGGTCTTATGTGATATACCTCAAAACTGGCCCATGCTGGTATGCATATGTTTGGATTTATGGAGTAATGCTCCATGATGATGGAAATGCTACGCTTTGGAGGATGCAGACGTAGTGATGAATATGCATATGCCAATGCAAGGAGATCTCCTGATAAGGAGACTGCAGGCATCCCAGATAGCTTGACTGGGGAGAAACGATGATCACTGCATTGATCTGGTTTGTCCTGATGAGGAGGAAACAACTCTGCGGGGAAAGTTGTTAATAATTCACTGGCTCTGAATAGCCGCCACTGCCAAAAATAAATTGGACTTTGAGATTGGAGTGCCAAGACCCTGCTGGAGATGGACTCTTCTTGAACTCTGGTGAGGAAGTGAGGACCTCCTGACTTGGCGGAGAACCAAAGGCATGACACTGTTGAGGAAACTCCTTGCTGGGGAGGAAAGAACTCCTTGTACTGTTGAGGATTGCCCCTGTCTGAAGGGAAACTTCTACTTGGGGATGACACCCACATTCTGCTGCCTTGCTGGGAGAGATTTCAACTTCCACTTTACTGGGGATGACATATAATGTTAATGATAAAGCTTCCCGATGAAGATAAGAGCTCAAGTTGCCACTTGCTGGGGATAAAAGATAAATCCTCTCATGTTGGGAATGAGAGATGTAAGGCGTCTCATGCCGGGGATGAGAGACGATGATATCCTTCTGCTCAAGAAGTAATCTTCCATTTGTCGCACTACTGGAGAAGGGATTGTCTAATGAGACTTGCTAAGGAATTTTGATCAATGAAGCTTGCTGATGAAATAACTCTTGAAGTACTGTGCTGACAATGGCTTTGCCCCTAGCCCCGGGTTGATAGGTTGTCAACTAATCATGAGTGAACAATGGTTCTTTGCAATTTTCAACTCGCCTCAGATTAAGGTCCATCAGAAGTAAATGTCTCAAGAGGATTTTACAGAAAACATGGCATATGAAATGCCTCAGTGTCTTCAAACTCTTGGAGAGATTCGTTGGATCTCGAAATAACTGCCCCAGACTGCATGGTCTGCGCAAGAATTTTCCTCGCGAGGATTCATGAAAAACCTCATATCACTGTGAGATAGTGTGTCCTAGTATTTTGAACCTTGGGTAGGTGCTTCTGATTAACCGTCTTCAGGAGAAAGTAACTTCTAGTGCTCTTGGGGTGGCCTGCCCCAGTACAAGTCTTGAAGTGATCACCTCTGAATGACTGCTTTGAAGAAAACACCCAGATCAACTATTCTTCGAGAGATTGGATCTCGAAGTGATTGCCCCAGTTTGGCTGAAATTTGAATAATGCTTCCGCCTGATGGCTCTTTGAGAGATTTGAATCTTGAAGTGATTGCCCCAGCTTGGCTGAATTTTGAAGAGATTGCTCGACATGATTGCCCCGGATTAGTTGGCTCTTACCAGGAATGTTGGGAAAGTCCCTACTCGATGGAGTTTTCTTAAAAAGTGCACCTCGACAGATTGTCCTTCGGAAGTTTCAGACTTCTCAACTTGGCAAGATTAAGCTTCTGGACTGAAGTTTCGTATGTGAATTTTTATGATGCCCAACAAATATATGCAAGCAGAAAATGTTTATTCTAAGAATGAAAATTCTAATGCAACACACATGTTAATCTTGAAGTTTTACTGTAAAAAGATGTCGCCAACCTTTGTGAGTGAATCACTGGTTAAGATACGACATTGATTTTTGATGAATGAAAGCATGCACATGCAACACCAACAAAGAACTTTTAGCACAACTCATAGGAGTTAAGAACGCGATCTTGTGGTAGTACGCTCTCAAAAATAACCCTGTTTCAGTTAGGACTTTTAAGGGTTGTATCGTGGCCTGGTTCACGGTTATAGAAACAAAGGATACAGGCTCAAAATTTATTTGTGCCCACCCATCTTCGTGATGTTCTTCATTCCTATTTTCAGCTAGCTTTCACAAGCGCTCACTTCTCAAAAAGGGTTTTGTGATGGTTAAGGAACCAATCACACTAACAGTTTAAGCACCAATTAGGTTGTCATTTGTCACCCCTCTTATCTTTGGTGTCTGTGCCACACGACTCTGTACTTGTTCAAGGATCTTTCTGGTGTAATCCTTTTCGTCTTTCGCTTTTGCATTATTTGATTATCCCTAACTTTTGCCTGGACTGATTCTTGTGAATCTTTGATTGTGAAGTCCAGCGGGATGCCCTAATTTTTGCCTAAGTCGCTTGTTTTCAAGTTTCGACTTAGCGGGATTTCTCATTCATTTTTTTTCAATTCTTCTTTTTTTTTGAACAAATCGTGTGACACTGTTTGTCTTGATTGCTTTGAAAGGGTCGTGACTATCCCACTTCTTGGTTGTTGAGGGATAACCATTGTGGTCTCCGGTATTTGGACCTCTTGATTGGGATAACCATTGTGGTTCCTGGTCATTGGACCTCTTGATTTGGTACAATGAAAGGTAATGGATCCTCAGATTTGCACTCCTTTTCGAAATTTGAACGATCGGTCCAGCTAGCTGACACCTACCCTGCCCCTGGGTTAAATGCAAGGGTTTTTTCATGCGAAAATAAACTTCTACTTCAAGGCTCAAATGGGTTGGCGAGGGTCTATCTCCCTTATATCTCTGGTGTTTAGGACTTGAAACAATGCCTGTACATCGTCAACAGGGTCTTTCTCAAAAGCACACACTTAGAGATTTTTGCGTTTTCATTTCGTCGTCCTCCCTGATAGAGTTTAATCACAACAGTTGGTATTGCAATGCACATACACAAAATCATGAGTGAGTACGAATGGATTACTTCAAGAGAAACATGTGCATTTTATTATGGTTATCATTCAAAAACAAATAAGTTTCATGCATGCATACAAATGTTTAAACAAACAATATAAACTACAAATGAAAATGCAGTAAAGAAGCTGAACATTGCCATCATTGAGGAGACTTGACTCCGTCTGGACTTATTGCTTCTAAAGATGCCCTTGCAAACTAGGATGCCAATTTGATAAGGAGATTCCAATATGTGAGCAGACCTTCTGGCATGATGACCTTTGAGTCGGCCAAATTTTGCATCTTGTACTTGAACACATCACAGTTGTCAAATGGTATGCCTAAATGCCCCTGAGTGGTACTTGCATCTAGCATTTGCATCATGGTTGCCATTATTGAGGAGGCCTGACTCTGTCTGGATTTATTGCTCTCGGAGACTTTCAACAGCCAGCAGTCTGGATGTTCATTCCATTACAGTTTCGTGTCAGATTCCCACTTTTACCTGGTGTGAACACAATAGTCTTGGAGTCCATCAAATTCGGGACCTTGTCTTCACCTTTGCCTCTGAAAGACTTGCAATCTTAAATTAAACGACCAGGTGCCCCAGAATGGTAATCATACTTGGCATTGAAACCCCAAAGGAAGCTTTGTCAGAGATGATCCTGATGCAACTAGCTCAACCAGCTTGAATCTGAGCAAATGAGGAAACTTGTTGCGCGTAGGGAATCATAATATGATCAAACTTCTTCTCAAGCTGTTATGGACTTTACCTTATGCTCTGCCCCTAGGATTCTCTTGGGAAGCTCAGGTTGGATGCTAACAAAGGACATCTAGAAGGAAAAGGCGGATAAAGTTAATATATAAGGTTGCTCGGAAAGATCTTGCACGATCTCCTGCCTACGTATCTCCATTGACCAATAGGGAATCAGAGCAGCGTAGTTCCCCTCAATAGGGATGAAAATAGCATCATTTCCTTGACACTGCATTCAG
Source organism: Lathyrus aphaca (assembly GCA_963966055.1). Lineage (NCBI taxonomy): Eukaryota > Viridiplantae > Streptophyta > Magnoliopsida > Fabales > Fabaceae > Lathyrus > Lathyrus aphaca. The sequence goes on along the minus strand of OZ014525.1, from coordinate 75,305,559 downwards.
GATTTCTATAACCGGCTCTTCTGAGTCTTCATCTGGTTGACTTCCTCTTTCAACAATTTCTGATTCTGAAATAAAGCTTGTACCTCGGCCCTAAATTGCCCCAGTAGGGTCTTCCTTTGCTCACCTCCGCCTGGAGTTGCTTCAAATATATACCTTGATGACTGTGATTCAAGTTGTCCATTCTAATGAGAAATCAAGTCAAGAAAAGAATCTTTCTCTGAACACCTGTCAAGAATGCAAGGATGTATGCAAATGCCATGTTCAATTATTTTTGAGGAATCTATATGCTTTGATTCAAGTTTTGATACAGAAAAAACCAACAACACGATTCAGATGTGTGATCCTCAGAAATAACTGAACATGTGTGAAGAAATGCTATGATGTCATGTATGCAACAGGCGTGTGATCAACAATCTGATGTTAGTGCCGGTCTTGAGTAATGAGTCAAGTGTCTGAATAGAACCATAATAGTAACACCATCTCTGTATAGAACCCCATAACTGAGAACCCAATAACTGTAGAACTAGATCACATAATAGAACAATCACTGATGGTATTGAAGTTGAACAACGAGCCAAGTGTCTGTGGAGAGTCACAATATCAAGGTCACAATGGTAATCACAGTAAAAATTTCTCTGAATAGAAATCCCGGATCTCAGAATCAAAGAACCATATAGCACCAGATGATATCATAAAACAACACTGGCAAAGCGGGTATGTTGAAGTTTAGGGTTCCTGCAAACCTGTAAACCCCTCCCAATCTCACAGGTATGCTACTCGGGTCAAACATCACGGACTCTCGAGGCCGAATAGCAATAATACGTTCACCATTTCCGAGAAATGGCTCATTACCAAATCAGGGAATCGGTTTGGCATTATGTACTACTCAGGGAGGTCTCAGCTGAGTCCGGAAAAACAAGCATCCCTCACAAGTCTCCAGCTTCAAGCACTGAATCGAGAAACAATAGTACATTCATCCCGAAGGGTACAATACTATCGTCATACAATCAGTTTGCTTTAACTGAATTCCTATGAGAGAACCAGGCCATCCTATGCGAGTTCCCAGTGGGCCCTCGGATGCGAGTGGGTTTGCCAACAAATGTGGTCTGCCACTGTCATCACTGGAGAGGGATGTTTCCACAAAGGTTCTCAATGATCGGTCCCCTGACTGCACATAACTATCAAGGTAGCGCATCAACCCAGAAAGATTCCGGTATCAATACATTCCCGAGAAGGTCGCAAGTCAAGGTGTGGAACTCACTACTACCAACATAGCAAGATGCCATGAAGCCAAAGTGGAACCACTCTAAGTCCTAGGGTGCACTCAAGCCGGGTAGTTGGCTTATCTCACAGTAACTCCCAACCCACAGAAAAAATGAAAACCAGCACAGCCAGACAGTCCAGTATAATATGATGCATGGAAAATAAAATACTGAAAGCGGTAAATAAATGCGATAAAGTAAAGCTATAAATAAAACTGTAAATAAAAACAGTAAAGCTAAACTAAAGCACACAACATCAAACAGATAAACACCCAAAGAACAAAACCAAACAGGCGCTAGGATTGACTCTACAAGGGAAACCGGAAGAATCAGGTTAATTCCCCAGCAGAGTCGCCAGCTGTCGCTCCCGGGATTTTCATCCTAGTACAAACGCGAAAGTGGCGCGGAAAGGTTAGAGTCGTCAGCCAGACATTTTTATCCCGAATGAATGGGAAAGGTAATGTTGCACAAACCTGAGGAAGAAGGAAAGGACAAGGCCTTGCGAACCAAAGATCTGAGTTCGGGAGTCGGTTACGAATTGAGAAGGTATTAGCACCCCAATCCGTCCGCCGTACCCGACGGGATCCACGCTTGCTTGTTTGTTTCAAAGGGTGATAAAAGCATAACTGCTGCTGAATAAAACCGCTAACTGGAATGGAAATGAGAAATGAGAAAGGGAACTGAAAATGAAAACTAAACTAAAGAATGGGGAAAATGTAGGGAAAATAAAGAATGTGCTCGAACGGGCCCTACCCCGCTGCCTACGTACCTCATCGGGATAATGAGGATCAGAGTCGACGTAGTTCGCCTAACCTAGGCGGGAACTATTTGTTTGTGTTTTTTATGCTGGAACTGCGTATGTCTATGCTCAGGTGTTGCAGGCTCGTCTGGTACGAGTGCGTTTACCGTCTTGCATGTGAGACAAGTCGCCGCGAGTTCGCGTTGTGAGTGAATGAGATGAGAAAAGAAGTTCCCGCAGGATAGTCGGTTATTGTTTGTTTTTGGCTTTTATGAGTTTTGTATGAATTTGGCACAAGGAAGTGAATTCAAACTCTTTTCCATGGAATGTACACTTGACTCTACATTCCAAGATGGAATAATAGAACAAGCATACCCAGCAAGGAGAATTTATCCAAGACTGGTTTCCTAGGATTAGGGCTTAAGTTCACTGGCTTGTTGAACTTTATTAAGTGTTTTTGTTGCTTTTGTGAAGAAGTGTCTTTTAAGTTTTTCTTTGTGAACAACTCCTTGATGAGACTTGTGCATCATGATAGACAAGCTTACACCACTCCAAGATGGAATGAATGCAAGTGCTTCATGGAATAAGGCTATACACAAGGAATCCTTTCATTTATTTATTAAGTGTTTTTGGATTTTGTTTGAAGATGAGAAGAAAATGACTCAAGTTGATAAAAGGCAAAATCTAATGGGAACTAAGACTCAATCCTAAGTTTATTTGTTTATTTACAAGAGATCTTATGGTTAATGGAGTATTCTAATCCTAAGAAAGAAAAGGAAAGGAAGAAAAGAGAGTTAGAAACTAACTTACTTCCTAAGGAAGTTAAGTTGTCTCTAAAGAAAGGGAAAACCTATAAGCAAGCACCAAGTACTAAGGAAAACACATTTAGAATGCATAAAAGATAGGAATGAAGTGAGGCTTACCTCAATCTTCCCCCTACAAAACAAAGATTAGCATGACAATGCATATTGAAAGTAAAATCGAAGCATGAAAGCGATTAAGTACCATAAACATCCTAGAATGGAACTAGGGTTCAAAATAAGACCTAAGTCTAAAGGTGAAGGTACCTAAAGGTCACATGACTTTTAAAGTCAGTAGCTACATGATATAGATCCCTAAGGATGCTAGGATACCCCACAAGATCAAACTATGTCAAACTATGTACAAAAAGTTCACCTAAGTTCACATAAATGCAAATTAGGGCTTATGGATGAAGTATGAATGTGTATGGCTTACAAGCATGAATGAATACATGAAATGAACATAAAAGTCAGTAGTGAATGCTTATGAATGAGGATGAATGAATATACAATCATGGATGCAATGGATTAAGCATATGGAGCAATGAGAAGAAGATATGAGAAGAAACGAACAAAAATCGCATAAGATCGCACATGATGAAAGTTAAGGAAGAATGACATGTGAATATGCATGAAATGATTATGGGTCAGTAGCATACAAGGTATGAGATGCACTTAGAATGCATGACTAGGCATTAATGATTTCCACATAATTGAAGTTATTATTTAGAGGAGAAGAGAAACTAGTTTAGGTTAAAGTTGGTTTACATAAGTATGCACTTTAAAGCACCAAACCAAACCAAATGGGTATGGTTCAAAAAAATGACCTATGACTGGAATTAAAGACATATAAATGACCTATAATCAACTCCTAAAAGTTAGCAAAAAGTATTCCAAGCAAATGGCATGAATGCCTTCTTAACATTTAGGTTATGGAGCAAATAAACACATATTTGGATCTATAATATAAGTGACATGGAAAAATAGAAAAAATGTTTTAAAAATTATGAAATTAAATCCCTGGAATGATATAGTCATTATCTTACATGGTATAAAAGGATTCCACAAAATTATGCACCAAAGTGCCAAAACAATTACTTGACTAGCAAGGTAGCAATGAATGATCACCCAAAAAACGACTCCACAAAGTGGATCAAAAAGGGAATCTAAAATTATGAAAAAAATGCCTAAGGAGCATAAAAATGTCACAAATTACAGTAATTAATCATACACAAAAAATAGGTCTCACACCTATGGGGAAAAATCGATTTCGGTCCCTTATGCCAAAACCTTCCTTTTTGGGACAGCTTGTGATCTAAAATCCAAATAAAATATTGAAACCACCCAAATCTGGAAACAAAAAATATGACAAATTAATTAAGAGGATGAGGATCACTCATAAATTTTTCCAGAATTTTATCACACCTAAAACTATTTTTAATAATGCGACGATACGGGCAAAAACGATATTTTAAGGGAAAGTGAAAGGAATCGAATTCTCTAATCCGTAACCTAATCACTAAACTCCGAAATCGACACATATCAATATATATCACAAATAAATCCAATGCCTCAGGTGGGAGGGCTCAATATGCACCTTAAGTTATATGATCCTAAGTCGCATACAACTAGAATGATGCATTAAAGTAGAGAATCGAGATTACTTACTTGGTCGAAGTGCCGATTCTTTCACATAAAAGAAATCCAAAAAAACTTCAAGCCAAGCCTTGTAATCTCCCATGAGCAAAATAAATGCTCATCTTCCATAATTTCTTTGTGAAGATCCCCCATAATCGAAACAAAAACAACGACACAAAATATCATTTGAATCCAAAGGTATCCCACAAATAAAGTGGAATACCAACCAAACGACCGTCGTTAAGATCTTTGCGAGAACCTTGCATGAACTCAACAAACACATTAGAAACAAAAAAGAGGTGCAACCGGAAGTTGCACCTATGTCTCACAACTCAAAATCAAATAGAAAGATGAATGTACGAGTCATGGACATGCATTGAAATTTACGTTTCAAAACGGGGCAGCACTTATGCTCTAACATAAACAACATGCAAATTCAAACCAAAATCAAATAAATTTACATGCAATGAATGGAAAATGATCAACAAACATAAGTACAAGTCAAAACAAGATCAATGCATCAAAATTGCACCAAACCGAACTTAAAAAGCCTTAAAACGAAAAAACGCGTCAAAAATCACCAACTCGGAATTGAACGAAAATCGCATGGTAACTTGCAAACGTGCCAACGGATTCAAATATGCAATCGGATTTTGAAAATTCCGCTCGGAAGTGGTACTTTTTGGCCGATTTTATCGACTGGCAGTAGCGAAATAGCCGAAAAAAATTGTCCGAAATCGACTAAAAAGTTCACCAATGGCTCCGGAATAATCAACAAAGTCAATTTACATTATTCACATTCGCGAAAACGCGCTACGGTTAGGAAGTTACGACCAAAACATATTCTCGACACGCGATACATTAACAACATCAACAATTAAGCCTCAACCTATCCTATTTCAAATTTGCATATTGAAACAAGCAAGAATTTAAAAGTCAAGCACTTCAATCAATATCAAGTCACAATAATTAACTCTCTTAAGAATTTTATCAAACATCTAACATGCATCGATTAGTCTATGTCAATTTTAACAATCATTTCCAATCATGCACCACAACAATTATTAGGATAAATTAATCAAGAATCGATCAATAATCAAATCATGAATCAATGCACATAATCTCCACAAGATTAATTCAACTTCAAAATTCAATTCAAGAAACAATTCAACAATTATTCATGAATTAAAGTTTAAGAAGCTTACCGAATGAAGAATCGACGAAGAAATTGCGAATTCGAAGGAAGTGAGACGCGATCATGAACGGAGGAGAGGAGGAGAGGCCGCGCGGCTGCCGGTGGCGGAAGATGGTGGTCTTACGGTGGTGAAGTTGACCGGAGGTGGTGGTTCGTGGCGGCTCGGCTACCGGAAGCTTGATCGGAATTGTTGTGTTCTTGAGTTCTTGATGAAGTTGTTGTTGTGTTCTTGAGAAAGAATTGTGAGAATGAACTTTGATCCTTTAGAGAGAGTTTGTGAGAGTTTTTTGGTGTTTGTAAATTATGATTGAAGTTATGAGACAAATTGTGGGTCAAAAGAATATATAGTGGAGTGTAAAATGAAAGGCAAAAGGTAGAATTTCGGCTTAAGTGAAAATAACAATATCTTCGGCAAGAAATTTCGACTCTGAGCCTTTCACAATACCGTCCGCCTCTGAATCACGGTTGCAACGCAAAAAGAACGAACGTCATACGATCAAAATCAAGTGCGATCGATACGTTTAAGCTGCAAGATGTCATTGAATAAGTTGTTTTTTCGGCTTATTTGGTGTCCGCTACTCAAAAATGTGACGAGGTCAACCTCTTCGGAGCATAATCTCGACTCGACTTTGTCAGCAAAGTTGTAGATCTATGAGTCAGTGACCTGGTGTTAAAATGTAAGCTCAACCGGACAAACGACGAGGGAGATATGAATTTTCTCGTGAAACCACTTTCAGCATTTTTCTTCGGTTCAGCACTTCAGTTTTGTGAAATAAACCAAAACGTCAATCTTTGGAGTACCGTTCGAACTCGCGTTTGTATTTGAACTTAAAGAGGATAAAATTTGTGAACCAACTCTTCAAGAACGGGTGAAATCCGATGAAAATTGACCGAGTTATGAATTTTACAAAATCTGACAGACAGTGCACTGCATCAAAGAACCTTACTGGTAATTCGCATTTTCGAGATCCTTCCGCTCGGACCTAACCCAAACTGAATTCACATAATGAAGATAACATCTAAACGGAATTTTAGGCACCGAAAAGACATCAATTCGATGAACGAGCCAAGAGTTATGAATTTTTTAGTGTTCAAAACTCACCGGTTCAGCACTGTTTTTCACTATGTCGACTCTAAAGACTCGCACATTCTGAGATCTTCTTCAAAGAATTAGTTCTTGGCCAAAACCCAAAAGTTGGAAAGGATATCAAGACGGAACTTTTGGCATATGAATCTCTCAGACATGTTAACCCAATCAGAAGTTACGAACTCTCGAATCCCGCTAGCACAGTTAATCGGCGAAACCGAAATTTCAGAAACAAATAAATCCCGCCATTTTCCTTGATGAATTGGCCTCCGAGCCGAACACAAAAGTTGTAGAGAATAATGAAACGGTCTAAACTATTGAGTTTCAAGCCAAAATGAGTTTCCGAGCATAAGTTACAACTTTTGCAAACTGCACCATAAAACTGATATTCAGCTTAAACTCCTCTGAATCAACCGAGAACTTTTGACTTCTTCTGAGATTATTGTGCACGTGCCGCATGAAGAAATAAAGGCCAGTCGCAACCTGTGAAAGCTCAAATGGAGATGTATATTCATGTATGTTTATGATGCAATTGTGATCTAAATGCAATGCAATGTATGAAAGGATATGCTAAATGGCATGAAAATGAGAGGGCAAATTTTGGGGTGTTACAGAATGTTGCCTTCGTAATGATCTTGTCCCTTTCGAATAAAGATGACAGTCCCTCCAAAAGTGCTTAATACACCCTACAGTTGCCTACATTAAACAGATGACCCTTACTTGTCCCACACATCCAAGGTAATGACTACCTATTCCTTAATAATAGGGATAGTCTTACCACTTAAAGGATAAAGAACAGAAAAGACTTAAACTTTAGGGTAGGTACCTCCTAGTTGCTTGCTCACTTCATTTCAAATTTTCAAACACTTAACAAATTTCAAACAAATTTTCAAACACAAGTTTTTACGCATCCGTACATGGATCATTATTAACTCATATGAAAATTTTCTATTCACACACTTCACATTTTCAAAAACAATTCAAAAGTGAGCTAAGTAACTAAGAGCCCATGGATAACCATGGATGTAAAGGGTGCTAACACCTTCCCTTTACATAACCTACCCCCCGGACCCAAAAATATCTCTTAAGGTCTTTCCTGTTCTTTTATACCCTTTCCTTTTGGATAAAATAAAAGTCGGTGGCGACTCTTGCTATCCGCAACATAACTAAAGTCAGTTCTCCCACCGTGTTACACTTGGTCACATAGTTGACTAATGCTAATTAGATTGGCAGTCAACCCTTTTACAAGTAGCACATTGTCAAGTCTAGGTACTCCTGAGCAGTCTAGTTGTCCAATTCCCTTTATTTCTCCTTTGGCTCTATCACCACAAGTGACAAAACTAGTAGCATGGAGTCTCATATTCACCAGCAGATTAGTGACTCCTGTCATATGTCTTGAACATCCACTGTCTAAATACCAGTCACTTTTTGCTGAAACTCTGAGAGAGGTATGAGTTATCAAGTTGTTGGTACCAATCTTAGGAGTCCATTGCTCTATGTCCTTAGGTATGTTCTGAATTAGAACATGTCGAAGGACAAGCTTAGGATATCCGTAGAGTTTGAAACTGTAGGGCTTTAAGTGACAAATCTTTCCACAATAATGACACCTCCATTTATGGGAATTTCCTCTTATGTAGGCAACAAGTCTTCTTTTATGATGTTGAGACACATGATGCAACATCTTTGGTTTGAACTCAAAGGAAGCAAGATTTGAGACAGGTTCTTTCCTTTTGTCAAACCCAAGACCAATCACATCTCCAGATAAATTCTCAATTTGTAGAATCTCATCTAAAGTCTCTAAACTACTATTCAACATTCTAACAGACTTGTTCATTTGATCAAGTTGGGAGTTTAGTAATGTTACCTCATTTTCCATCTTGGAGATGGTTTCCAAATGCTATTCCTTTTCATTCTCCAGTTGTGATATGGTTTTCTTCCGTTCTTCTGCTTATTGGCAGACTTCTTCATTTTTGAGACATAATTCTCTATAGAAAGTAGCTAGCTCATCATATATGACTTCATCATCACTGAAATCAGAATAATATCTCCCAGTTAGAGCAGTAGCATTCTTAGCAGATTCTTCTCCAACTTCACTTTCAGTATCTTCATCTGACCAAGTCATAGTAAGACCCTTTTTTTTATTCTTGAGATGTGTGGGACATTCAGATCTGATGTTCCCATAACCTTCACATCCATAACACTTGACTTATTTTCCTTGAGAAAAGTTCTCTTCAGCCCTTGTCTTTCTACCAAAATCATTTGACCAATTGATGTCAGGTGAGTTGTTCTTGACATTTGATCTTGACTTCCTATCCATCTTTTGTATAACTTTGTTGAATTGTCACCCAAGAAGAACTATAGCATTAGATAGACCTTCCTCATTATTAAAATTATAATCTTCTACTCCATCTTCAGTGTTGGAAGAGAATGCAATATTTTTGTTTTTCTTGTCAGATTTGTCACTTATGCCAATCTCAAAAGTTTGAAGAGATCCAATTAATAATTTCACCTAATCTCATCATGCTAATGTCATGAGCTTCTTCTATGGTTGTGACCTTCATGTCAAATCTCTTAGGTAGAGATCTGAGAGATTTTTTTACCAACTTTTCTTCAGATATTGGTTCTCCAAGAGCACTTGAGGCATTAGCTATTTCAAGGATATTCATATGAAAATCATAAATACTTGCATCATCTTTCTTCCTTAAGTTTTCAAATTTTGTGGTGAGCAGCTGAAGTCTTGACATTTTGACTTTGGAGGTACCTTCACGAGTTGTTTTGAGAATATCCCAAGCATCTTTGGCAACAATGCAAGTATTAATCAATTTGAAGGTGTTTTTGTCAATTCCATTAAATATGGAATTCAAGGCTTTAGAGTTTCCCAAAGAAAACTCATCTTCCTTGGACCAGTCCTCTCCAGGCTTCAACTTTGCAGTATCATTCCCATCTTTGTCCTTAACAACAAAATGTTTCCATCCTCTTAGAACAACTTTCCAGGCCTTGTCGTCCAAAGACTTCAAGAAGGCAACCATCATTTGCTTCCAGTAATCATAATTAGTTCCATTCATAATGGGTGATCTGTTCATAAACCCACCTCCTTGTTCATTATACTACAAAATAACTTCTCTAGATCTCACCTAGATACAGAGCAGGATGTCTGCTCTGATACCAATTGAAACTCTAGTATTAGATATGTGATGTTGAAGGCGACATCACAACATTACTATCTAAGAATTAACAAGATAAAAGTAGTATAAATAACAGCATTAAAAATACACATGATTGCTAACTTAGTTTGCTGCAAACACACCTACTTTGGAGGCTACCAAGCCAAGAAGGAAATCCACTATTAGTAGAACAATTCAAAGCCTAAACAGTCCTAGTTTACAACTTCTCACTTGAACCTACCCAGTGCAACTTCTACCTAGAAATCAACATCTAGATATGAGAAATCACCATCTCACTTCCCCTCAATCACACATTGTGATAAATAACCAAATTAAAGAAAAACAGAAGAAAACTCTTTCAAAACATAACACCTTGATCTTGCTTAAAAGCTTTAATCAAGAACAAACACTCATGCTTAAAAGCTTAGAGTGTATAGAATTACAACTCAAAAATCAGTCAAATTCAAACATCTAGGTGATGTATGAATGACTCACAAAAAAGACACGCACAAAGAAATACTCTAACACTCAAAAGCACTCTGCTTTACAATCTAATATTTTGTACATAGAAATTAGGTTAAACATCAATAATATAAAATTCTGAATGAGTTTGGATCTGATCAGAACCTTCCTAAAAAAAATCACAAGAATCAAGCAAGAAAAGATCTTCAATAATCTCCAAAAACTAACACATAACAACTTCTTTTTTACAGCAACACTCCCCTGATTTTCGCACATCCTAGAGCAAAACAAAAGACCAAAAACCTACTAAAAATTATACCGAAATTAAATCAAAACTTTATGTATTCAGAAAGTCCCAGAACTATCAAGACAAATGTTACAACATCACAACAACACTGCACACCAGAAGATCTTCAAGCATGTCAAGGACATCTTACAAGACATCAAGGAAAATGATAATGTTTTTCTACATATGCAGCCAAACCAAGAACCTTCACACCAAGCGCATCAACACCGTTAGTAACCACTTATAGGATTTCATTAAAGCCAAATTGAGATTGCATATGTTTTCTCCATCGAAGTTAATTCTTGTCGTCAAGAGTTGGAAGGGAGTTTGGTAAATTTCCATTACCATTCATCTTTGCAGCGATTCATCAATAACCCACGATCCCGAAAATACGATCTCTGACGTGTGATTATTGAAAACACGATAAAAAATCCAACTGGAACTCTAAATACCAAATATTAGTGCGTGAGACACTTTTAGTGAGGAGAGAGAGAGAGAGAGAGAGAGAGAGAGAGAGAGAGTAATGAAATAAAAATTGGTATTATTGAATGAATAAGACTGAATTTTAAAATGTCTATTTTACATCTAAATGACTTGACTATTAAGTAAAATAATAAACTAAATAACAAATCCTAAACCCTAATTAACTTTAAACTTGAGTCACATAATACAACTTAAATTATATCTAAACATCTCAACACAAAAATACACTTTTGAATTTTCAAACTATTTTCGGATTTCATTAGTGTTTTTCGACTACTTAATATGGAAAAACAATTACCAAATATTTTGCTCTGGTTGCAAATACACAAGTTATAGCACTACTCCAAGAAGAAACATATAGTGGCCAAACTTAGTTACAAAAAAGTGAAATTACTTTCCAATTTCTCATGCTATGATTTGTTAGTAGTATAATATGGATTGAAACAATGAAAGAAGTTAAATATAAATAAAAAGAAATGTGAAAAATGAATATGAAGAAATAAGGCTGGAAATAGTAACCATTTTTCAAAGGGGAGAACATGAAATAAAATACACTGCATATATTACACCCCTATAAATTTACAACAAACCTATAAATTATAGATATGTTATCAAAAGCTGTGAAGTACATAGTATTAGCTAGCTTATTTTGTTGAAGTTTGAATTTGAGATAAACACAATAGTATCCTTTTACCTAATCAATTTATTCATAAACTTAAGCAATTAAGACCTATATCATTGCTAGACACTTAACCCATAAGAGTAACTATTCTAACCATAAATCACAGTTTCTAGGATATTTAGGACACTATATATTGGTGAAGTAAAAGAAAACAAGTTACCAATACTTTTCGGGACAGAAATTCTTGCAAGTATACAAATTTTATTTTGCTTGTTAACATTAGAAGAAACCATTGGCATTGACATTCATGAATGATGAATCAAAAGAGGGAAAAGTGAACGGCAACTTGATGGAAGGATAATAATGATGACATAAATATTTATAATTGTTGTAATTCAACAAAACTTTAACAAAAAATAAATATAATTTATTAACTATTAAAATAAAAAAAGATGGGTTAAAAATATTTTGATTCTATAAATATCTCATATTTTATTATTAGTCTTTTTTATCCCTACAAAAATGTTATATATACAGTTTTAGTCTTTATTATTTTTTTAAAGTAGTTATATCATTATATTTAATTATTTTATAACTAATTTTAAATTAAAATTATATAAAAATTTAATACGGTTTATATTTTATATGCGACAGTATTAAAGAATTGATAGACGCGCACATGTGTCCAGTATCCGTCTGAACGTTAATTTATTATAATATAATAATATTTTTAATTATTATATCTACATGCACTTGCAATATATTCTAACTGTTAAGTATTTATCTTAGATTTTATTCGGTAGATAATTTTTTTGATTTCTTATGAGCTTTGCTCCCTTTTTTTTAAACTTGGTTTGAGTATAATTCGTACTCATTTCAATGAAACTTTTTTTAGATAACAAAATTTTAAAAATCACCGATAAAAGCTTTGAAAATAAACACATGGAATGACTATTTATTTTTCTTCTCCACATGACAAGGACCCCATCATTCTTATACTTTATGCAAATCAGAACTTCTTGCAAAAATTCTCTTCATAGCAAAAATTCAGTACAATTCTAGATGCACTATATGTAGCAATAGAAAAGCAACCACCATTGTTTGTATAAATTGTTTTTTCTTTCTTTGTCTAGCAATCATAATCAGAAGAAAAAAGAGCATACTCCCCAACCACTTTTCCATATTTGTAAACCATGTTTAATGATTTTAAATAATTGTCAACATTCTTCTTGTACTCTTAGGTATGCATCACACAACATAATATATACATTCTTCTTTGAAACATAAAAACCCTTAAGCTAGTAATAACTTTAATTACAAACTAAAATAGATCATGACTCATTCAACTTCTTCAATCTCATCCAAAGCATAATTGTTTGTTGATACGTTCACATAGTTAACTTTGTTGAATCTAACCACAACTGGATACCTACTCTTTGGATCCTACAAAATTCACACCCAAAGCAAATTATTATAATCATCAACTCATAACAAAGAGCAACCTCTCCAAAATCTTAAGACGACTCTGATATTAACCGTAGTCGATGAAATTATAACAAAGTGTATTTTTGGGATGTATTAGAAAACTAACCTGATCAACCGCAATAACCGAACCAATACCGTTAAACCAGTATGATTCTTCTCTAAGAACCTTAACCTAATCGTAGAACCAACCAACAAAACAAATAAATATCATAAGAAAATAAATGAAGTTTCATCCTAAACTAGTGAAGTGTTACATAACATAACTCACCCACTAGTAGAAATGCACTGTTTTCCTGCGGATTTACCTGTGGATTTTAGAAAAAAATCCGCAGAAAACACGTTTCCTGCAACTTTTCCTGCGACTTTTCGTCCCCAGCTAAAACCTTCGTGGATAATATAAATCCGCAGGTAAGGTCGCAGAAATCAAAATCCGCAGGTAAAGTCGCAGGAAAAACCCGCAGATAAATGCGCAGGAAAGTCTCAAGTCGCAGTAAAATCCGCAGGAAAATTCGCAGGAAAATAAAAACCACAGGTAATTCCGCAGAAAATTTTTCTCTAATTTTTAAATTTTTTTTGTCTAATTCATTTTTTAAATATTATAATATGATAAATATCAAAGTAACAATAATATATAAATTAAAATTTAATTTACAATCTACAAAATTAAAGACTGAATAGCTCAGGATTTACATATCAATTTTCTGAATATATTACATTATAACAGAAGAAAAAAATACAGAGAATTATTCATACTGTTATTTTGGGCCAGAAAGACGAATTGCAGAAAGATAAACATCACTATTACAATCTGATGGACCAGAAGAATTTCCTCCTTCACTGGATGATTTAAACATAGTGGAATAAAGTCTAGAACCCAAATAAGAACTAGTTGGTGGTATAGGAACAGTACAAAGACCTTCCAACATTTGAACAACCTTTGTCATTGATGGTCTCATTGACATGTCTTCTTGTATACACCACAATGCAACCCTTATAGCCATTTATCCAACGAGTTATTTGCCATGTACTCGTAAACTAAAAGCCTGTGAGTTCCGTCTGCGCAAAATCCTTTAAGCCTTACCAAATTAAGATGATGAATGCTTCCGATGATGCTAACTTCAGCTCTGAACTCTTTTTTCCCTTGACCGATACCTTCCAATTGTTTCACGGCTAATTGTGTTCCGTCGGGTAGAACTCCTTTATAAACCGAACCAAAACCTCCTTGACCAAGCTTCACTGAGAAGTTATTAGTTGCAACTTCGAGATCTTTGTATCGATATTCGAGATCTTTGTATCGATAACGGATGGGCATATCGGTTAAATTCTCCAAGAAATTGTCCTCTTCTGAATTATCTCCTACAGATTCAGGTAACCTTTTCTTTTTCCTGTAGTATCTAACCCCAACACAGATCATAACAGAAATCACAAACAAAGTTAATACGACAATTATTTTTGACGTTGTTCCAAGTGTTATAACATCTCCATTAGCAAGATTCATTGGATCTCCCCAATGCCTACTACCAGTGTCAGGATGGTTGATTGACTTAGAATTCAAAAGTGTTCCATTCAGGCTACCCATATCAACCAACTCCCATTTCAAATTCTGAAAAACCAAAATCAATTTTAACAAAAATTATTACACAGACATATACAAATCTTATAAATAAAAAATCCAATTACAAGTCTAAAAGAAACAAATAGCGCTTACATCCAAATTCCAGTTGATCAAAGCATGCTTTCCCGACACTTCCGAGTCCTTGATCAACAAATCACTAGGAGAAACCCTTCCCAACGTCAGCGGGAGACGAGAGGGATTTGTCGACTGAACAGACCAACGTTGTCCACAAGAAGGACCACTGATCACCTCCAAAGTAAGACTTTTCACAAAACAAGAAATGATAAAGACACAACAGAAGATCCATTTAGAGTGGCATAGGTAATCAGATAATGTGACACTGTAAGACTTGCAAGAAAATTCACATACCACCCTCCTCTGCTAACAGTATCCTTTTCAAATGAAAGCTTCCAATCTTGTCGATAACCTTCCATGTACAATTCTATTATCTTAAGACCTGCCTGTAGTTAACAGCTAAAATTAAAACATGTATCTTTTGTATAGTTAACAAAAAAACTTCAATTATAAGTGTATACATCACTCAGCCATTACTTTCGGGGTAAATGTGGTTAAAACTCCAGAAACAAATCTTAAGGCCTCATATGACGTTTGAGCAGGGTCTGCATAATTAGGGATTGTTGAAGATGTGACAATAGAGAAATGAAGTAAAAACTTACAGAAAACTGATTTGCTAAAACAGGTTTCTCTTGACAAGCTAGAGGGAAGAGCTGCCAACGCTGAAACTCACCTTGAAAACTTCTTCCGATGCTTCCGGCACTGTTTGAAGAGAAAGAAGAGAGTGAAAAGTATGTTGTTGATAAATAATAGGGAGAAGAGAGTGAAAAGTATGTAGTTGATACTTTTCAGAACCGCACTTTCAGCCGGTTCCACACCATACACCTAGGGGTGAAACGCGACTTAAATCATAGTTAGCATAAATATAAATAAATCATTACAAAAACGTGTTCATGTATTCACTCTCAACACAAAAAAGTATGCAGGGAAACAGACCAACCTTGATTTCTGAGTTTTTCTCCTTGAGGAACTTCCCAGCACCTGTTACAGTTCCCCCAGTTCCTATCCCTGCAACCAAAGCATCAATTTTCCCTCCGGAGTCTCTCCAAATCTCAGGGCCAGTCGTCTCATAATGAATCTAAAACAAAGAAAAATCATCAGTTACTGTTTTTTTCATCTCATCGACCAAATTAGAAAATCTGAACTTCAATACCTTTGGATTGGCAGGGTTTTCAAATTGATTGAGCATAAAACTATTAGGCGTCTTCGCTAATAGCTCGTCCGCTTTCTGAAAAACACCATCAATTCCTTTGGCAGCATCTGTCAAATAAACCTCAGCTCCGAAAGCTCGCAGAAATAAAAAGAAACAAAAAACATAGTTGACATACATAAAAATTAATTGACATGTGTCAAGTAAAGAATTTAGGGTTTGGTGAAAACATTTTGTTGAATACCTGATACTGTTCAAGTAGAAGATGCCCAGGAAGCTCTGGGTCAGCTGCTTTTTCAAACTGTAAATCCAAAACTCACAAATAAGCATGAATTAACAAAAATTGAGCAGTAGGGAGATTATAAGATCCACCATGCAATATACACAACATTAAACTAAGCAGAAAAGAAGATGATAATTAATAAGGAATGAGCTCTGAAATACTTGGACAAACAATGCATTTTTTTTAGACAGAAGAAAATATGTTTAATTGTGTATGGTTAAAAAATAAATACAATTACTGATAAGAATTAAACATAAGAAAGCAATTATGGAGGACAGAGGTCAAAGGCCCAGAGGCATATGAAAAAGACACTACAGAGAAAAGACAATAAATCTTCAGTAGAATTATGCTCTCCAGTGCCTTTTAATACCTGTCAGAGAGACTCGGTTAAGCATACCATTTTCTGAACATCAAAAAGATGCCCAAAACAGACCCTGCCTCATACCAGAACTACAAAGTGCGAAGAAATCATGAAGATACACACACTTCCCCCATGTCAAAAATATTAAATCTAATAACGAGAATAATAGTAAGCAGGTGCCACCCTAAAGCCCCTTTTTTTTTTTTTGTAACAACCACTAAAACTAATAACACAATGTTATAGTTATAGGGGGGAAAATGACACTGGAAAAACTACAAATTAGCTACAAGAAAAGAAGTATTCAAGGAAAGCATGCATAGAATAAGTGCATCCATCATATTTCACAGAAAACATACTACCTTATCCACAATAAGAAAACATACTACCTTATCCACAATAGTGCCAAGAAGACTAACGCCTACTGGCTGCATGTTCTCAAACTGAATTGTGCTAATCTGATGAAAGAAAAAAAAAACAAGGGTGTGATTGATTCTAATATATCTTTAGTATTTCAGAAGAACAAAAGGTAAATTATTCACTGCTCCTATATTCTAATTGGTTGGCAGTACCTGATAAGCAAGTGATATTAACTCTTGCAAGTGGAGAACTAGCCAATCACCAGGGGACTTTCCACTAGCATGTTCTTTCCTTGCCACTGCAGTTCATCTTAATTTAATCCACAAACTTTGCCCACACCATCAACAAATATTAAGCAATCATCGCAACAGTAACTAGAATATCCATTCTATAATCTTAACAAACCAACTTCATTAAAAACCCTGTTGATTTAAACCAAGCAAGTTAGTTTCCAACTTCCATATCCAATTCAAAAGTAATAATAATAAAAGGTGCTTGAATCTAATGATTTAAATCCCATCAATGAGAACAACATCAATGGAACATACTAGACAGAAAAATTAACAGTAACAGTTTCACAATATTTACTGATGTAGAAGTGAACCTTGGAGCCTTTGAAATCTTCTTTCGTCAATTCTTGAGCCTGCCGAGCAAATAAGAGACAACATAAATCAAAAAAAGAAAACTTGGAAAAAATTAAACCCTAACCATAAATCATCCATAAATCATGTTTAACATAAAACAATACCTGTATTTTGACAGCATTTGAGAGACAGGGCCACATTCAAATGTGTATGAAGTCAGTACTACCTCTTCTGTAATCTCCTCATGCTGTAAAAAAAAGTAGAAGGATCAGTATACTAGAATGTTAAAACAAGGTTAATTAATAACACTAATTAAGTAGGCCAAAGATAATAAGGATTATTGTACCTATAGTATCAAGAATTATTGTAGGTACAATACCATCTTACATTAACCAAAACCGTATTTTCTAAATCTTTATGATCACCTGCATCTACAGCTCCATTATCTATAATAACACTTCAAATGAGAAGTTGTTCTTAGTAGCTTCTCTAGATATATAGCACGTGTTTGGTTCTGTGGTGAAATAATCAAGACCGTAATAATAAGCAATAAATAATCCTACTTGCTCACTGTCTAAAAACATTTCAATTCTTGTTTTATATATGGGTGGTAGGAATGACATTTGGTTATGAATTAGCTTAGCTAACTTATTAAGCATCATCAACAACAACAATAACATGGAAAGAGATTTCAAGATAATTCAAATTCAACATAATCATCAACAATTTCACACAGACAATGGAAACAACTACACTAAACTAACTTAGGTCTGAATACGATATTACATAAATACAGGAAAAAAAAATAACAATGGCATCACACATATACATTCATATAGGAATCAACTGAAACAAGATAACCTACAAAACAAAAATAAAACCCAAAAAAAAAGCAAAATCAACATAAGTAAAGTCACTGTGGCATTTCAACAAACACCTTGTTTACAACAAAAAAAAAACACCAAAGTTTATAATCAATCTAACTTTAAATCAGTAAATGTAAGAGACTGAAGCTCACTATTGTTTAAATAGAAGAGATGTTCACCATGGAAGAGTAAAACTGCTAATTCCAGAGCAGAAGTTGACTTAAATAGGAGCCAAAATGCAAATTTGAGAGAAACAATACCCTAACTTTCCCCTTTTGAATTTCATGGAGAAAACGAACTTCATTCGAGAGCAAATGCACGATTCTGAAACATGGCTTCTATGGATAACGAGATATGAATAGAGTGATTCAAAAGTTGAGCGAAATTGTTATACGATCTACGATCTGAGCTTCTAGATCTATTTTGAGAGAATTCTGAATCTGTTTTGAGAGAGAGAAAGATATAAAAAAGTTTGATGGAAAAAATTAGAGAAATCACAGTTTTTGTTTTTATAAAATAAAATAAAAAATAATAATACGTCTTATGTCTTATATGTTTAAGGATTGAAGTAAATATTTGAAAAACTTACTTGTTTTTATAAAAAAAATCAATACGTGTCTTATATGTTTTTATAAAAAAAAAATTGATTAAGTTAACAATGTAGCATTAATTGATTGGAGTATTAATTGATTGGATATAACTTGTCATTGTCATATGATTAACGATTTAAGTAAATATTTGAAAAATATGTATTTTTTATGTTTATTATTTTTAACCAAAGAATTTTCATACAACTCTAAATAAATAAAAAAGTAAAAAAAAAATATATATATATATATATATATATATATATATATATATATATATATATATATATATACTATTATATAACCAATAAATTATAATAATTATTTTAATTAATAATAAATAATTAATAAAAATGATAGTTTCTTGTGTATTAGATATTTATTATAATTAATAAAAATTATACAAATTATTTTATTTTATACATAGATAATTACCAATAAAATTTAGGATTTAATTGATATGTGACAGTGCATATCAATTAATCCAAAATTTATCAATAAACTTTGGTATACACTTTGTGCAACCTAATTAATATTATCAATAAAATAAAAATAAATATTTAATAAGTTAATTGATTATTTTATTTTATTCTAAGAAATAATTAATTAGAAATATAATAATTAATAAGTTAATTTTTTATTTTATCCTAAGAAAAATGATTAAATTATTAATTTTTCTTTAAAAAATAAGAAAATAATTGATATAGTAAAAAAATTAAAAATATAAAAATAAATATGGAATTAGAATATAAGGTAATGTTTTATAATTGTATTTATAATTATGAAAAATTTATAAAAAAAATATTTAAAAAAAAATAGTATTAATATTTCGTAGCAAAAGTTGCAGCAAAAGCCGTAGCAAAAGTTGCAGTAAAAGCCGCAGCAAAAGTCGCAGCAATCCTGCTCTAGAGAATTTAGATTTTTATATTTCCAGCGAACAAAATTGCAGTAAAATCCGCAGGAAAATGTGAATAATATTATAAAATCCAAAGTCGCAGGTAAATTCTCAGGAATTTCTGCGAATTTTGCTGCGACTTTATTTTTTTAGAAAACAAGTTTTTACATCAAAAATCCGCAGCTAATGTCGCAGATATACCTGCGGATAATTTTCCGCAGGAAAATCGTCTATTTCTAGTAGTGACCTTAGCACCTCTTTTAGGACCAATTGGTGATGGCTTAGGTTTTGTAGTTGTCTCACTCTCACCTTCAACACTTGGTGTTGTTACAGCCTCATCACCTGCCCTAACAACAAGTCTAGAATTAATGTTTTTTGTTGTAGGGTACCCATACATCACCATATTGATTCTAGATGCTAATGAATCTGTGTTTGTGTTGTTGCATGAAACATTATGGGACAACACAAACCCTGAAGCTGCTGATGCCATGTTGCAACTTGCCATAGTAGTAGTATCTCTATTTCTGTTTTTGATGATAATCCAAAGTGTGGAAAAATAATAATTAGTATTAATCTAAAACAAAAGAGACAAGAAGAAAGATTGAGAGGCTTTGGATGAATTAAATTTGTTTGTTTGTTTGTTTAGGAAAATTATCAGAATCATTTCCTCCATTGTGATAATGCCACATATGCATCATATCTCATACATTTGGATAACATATGTAAAACGATGGGCTGGACATTGAAATGAATTGTTGACCATTGTTAGAAAATTGGATTTTCTACCCTCTCTTTAATATCTATACCTCTAATAACAATAATTGAACTCTGTACCACTCTGTTAGAAAATTGAACTTTACACCCCTCTTTTGCACTTTTCTCCTCTAATAAAAACAATTGGACTGCTACTAATCTTGAGTATACTTTAGCCCAAATATCTCTTGATATGGGCCTCTAGCATATCATAATTTTGAGGAATCTTTCTGCCACCCCTCAATCATATATATCTGGTACTTCCATTAAAGACAAATAGTCCATTTTATCCATGCCAACTACGTTGGATTTTTGAAATTTTCGGATGAATACCGAATATTTCGACCAATACCAATTTTTTCATTAATTTGTATGGCGTTCTCCTGAAATTTTCGCTTGTACAGAATATTTTGAAAATACCGGTAGATTCTATCGGAAATTTTCAAATGATCGGTATAAATGAACTGATATTTTGAATTTTACAAAATAATTTGAGTTTACCGGGGATTTGAAATATCCGGTATACCGGAAATTTCAGCTAAAATGAAATTCCCGATAGCAGTCCAGAACTTGAAAAATATGTGAAACACCTGTAATTTCCATTTCTTTTTCCCTATAGTGCATGATCAACAATAACATCAACAAGGATACATATAAAATGTAGATGATTTGCAACGGAAAAAAAATACATGACATCAACAAGATTACATATAAAACTACTTTGACTTCTTAATTTCTTCCTCTCAGTGTCTAATTCGTCCTGCATATGTTGTTTCCCAGACGCTTGCCTCTTCAATACAGTTCTATCTCCATCGGGTTATGACTGGAGGCAAAGGACTATCAGGTTTTAGTTTTACCTAAAGCTAATGATTGTTGTTTACAAATCCAACAACAATCATTTTATGCCCACTTCCAAACGTAGATGGAGCTATGGTAAGAGGAAGGTTTGATTAAATGTCATTAAAAGGGAGACAAAAACCAAATTGTACCTGGTCGCAATAGGATAACCCATATCTGGAATCAACATTCATTTGTCTTTACCCTGTGCACCCAAGTGTGTTACTTTTAAGGAACTTTGAACCACATCCACGGTGTCATAAAACAACTTGGAAAACAATTTTGGTTATTGATAAATTTGAGCATCCAATTGAGTTTGAATCAACGCTTAAGACTCTTCACCTCATCCAAGTAATGTTGCAATAGCCCGAAAACCACAATTTCCATCGTCACCCACATCAATTATGTCATCAATGTAAGGATGCATGAAACGAGGAAACTGAGACAAGTATTTATGTCTAGAAGATACAACGGACGGTTGATTAGAATGTTGACTTCCTATTGGTTTTGTGCATGATGTCTTTGTACTATGACTCCCCTGTGAGGCCTCACCATACTCCCACTATGAGGGATCACGACGCACATCGCTCTCTTCACCCTTTATGCTCAACATAAAACAACTTAAACTAATTCATAAACTTAAACAAAATCCACAAAGACAAAACATGCGTTCATCCCCCCAAAGGGCTACGTATAAGAGCGACAAACACCAACTCGAAGCTACTAAGTACTGGACTCTTTGTTACCTGCACGTTACCAACAGAAGGCAACATTCAAACATAAGGGGTGAGATATCGAATAACATAAACAAGATACGATAATCAATATGTAAATACGACAATCATATAATCACACCACTTCACACAACCAGTAACATTAACATACAACTTGCATCCAACAAAATGACATAAATAATATGCAACTCAATACGACTCAACTTATATGCATGTGGTACCATTTGGAGTAAACTCCTAACTTAAAACATTGCCAGTTTATCGAGGCATCATCAACTTATTGCCAAATCCATGCCAACTTGAATCGAGCATAGCTCCAACTTGAAATATGCACATGTATGCAACTATGAATGGCATACTATAACAAAAACATAATCAACAACTTAACAACATAACAACTTGAACAACTCAGCAACATGAATCAACATTGGTCATAGGACCTACAACATATTAATCTTCCCCAAAATCGGGACAACACAACTTATAACGACTTCAACGCGAAAAACGACAAAATTACGGATTAATCGATTATATTACTAAAATTATCATTTCAAATCTTCCAATCTACTATAGTTAACTTATTTCATGCCTATTTTAAGTCTAAGATCAATCCAACTCGAAATGGATGCGAAAATAGGACGAATTGCGAAAAAAACTGCATTTTCCTGCACATGCCCTGCCCATACGCGTATAGCCACCTTGATACGCGTATTGCCCTTGAATGTTAAGCGTATGGCCTGCATATAAGGGTCTTGTTACGCGTATTGCCTTGCCTGATACGCGTAACACCAAATCTGTTACGCAAATGGCCATAATGCCTCTAATTCCAACTCTGCTACGATTTCTCACAATCTCATCACTCTGTTCAATCTTAATTGGGTTTCTACATCGATTTTACTCTCAAAAACTCATGTATCTATTCATCTATCAAATTCTATGATCTATTTTTATTTACCCTAACTTATTCTACATGAATTCTTCAACACAGTCCAACAACAACACAAACAACATATACAACAACGATTATATTAGCAATACAACAAGGACAACATGCTTTTTCATCATATATCAACACAAAATCGACAACAATAATCATATCATAAAACACAACAATGAAATTACACTAAAATCCCAACCTACATATGATCATCTAGTCCCAGTTATGGAATTCGAACCCACCCTTACCTTGGATTGAAGGCAACTCGAATTCACCACAAAAATTCCCACAAAAATCTTCAACCTAGCCTCTTCTTGATCTCTCTCTAAGACTTATTCTTCCTCCTCTTACAATTTTTGATTATTCTATCTAATTAGGTTTCTTTTGTCTAATCCTACTAATTTACACTAATCAACCTAATTACTAACGGGCCTAAAACAACACCCCCAACTTACTACTCTTACACCTCAAAACCAAGCCCACTTAATATTACCTCATTTAATGCTTATTTTATTCGACTTAACTAATCCGACTTATTTGACTTAAAAAACATAAACACAACTTAACCTGCAACATACAAATCAACTTAACAACTTAAATGACTTAACAACATAAACGATAAAACAACACTTAACAACCTATAATCGGGAAACACACGCAATAATATTTAATTAAATTAATTAATTAAATACGGGTGTTACAGTGGACACATAAAAGACGTGGTTGGATAAGTCAGCTCTCTAATTTTCTTCTTCAACACCCTCTGACCTACAATATCCAAAGAATTGAAATATGTCTTCAAATCTTCACATTCTGCGTCTAAATCCATCATTGAACCACTATCCTTTGGACCGTCAATATGCTCTTGAATGTGTAATTTCTTCCAAAAAACATGTATTTCTTCTAAAGGAATATATAGACCTTGTATTTGAAAACCAGCAAGTTGACACGCACAGGGTAAACCATGTGTAGATCTAATGAAGCAACCACACATATCCTTGTTTATACCAACAAATTTGACCCATTCTAGCTCCTTCCCTATGTGTTGTATACATTGCCTTGACACAAAATCATGCAAGTTGGTGTAGAATGGAGTGTTATACTGATGCTCAATATTCACAATACTCTTTTAAAACGACGCTCTAATTAAGCCTAACTAAAACTTCAACATGGTGTTAACAGCATCCTAACTACGGCATAAATCTCCTCGACTATGTGACAACATATCTTTTAGTCTCCATTTCTCATACTCCACCCTAAACCGCAATAATTAAAGCACAATTAGTCATTAATTATTCTAATTACTGAAATCAAATAAGATGTCGGTATACTTGTTCATTGTTGTTTTTCCCATATGAGTAACTTTGTTTGTCCATGCAGAAACAAACTTTTCTTTATACAGTGTCAACCATGTTACTTTCACATATTTAACAAACAAAGGTATATCAACACAAATTTTCTCAAAGTGCTTCAAGTGAATGAGATATTCACACTCTCTATTAGCATACATGATGTTGTTTCACAGCTCCATGACATGTTCATGTCTTTCTGATTTAACATATTCCTTACATTTCATGTTAACATTCTTAGAAATGTGGAACACACATAACAAATATATTGAATTAGTAAACACATCTTCAAGTGCATTCATCAAGGCTAGTTCTCTGTCCATCACAAGAACATTTGGTAGCAATTTCTAAAAAAAACAACTATTTCAGCTTCTCCATTGCTCATTTGAAATTATCCTCCCTTTCGTGTTCCAAGTAGTCAAACCCTACCAAAAACGTCAACTTTGTTGACGTAACACCAATAATCTCAAGCAGCGGTAACCGGCACCTATTGGTCTTGTATGTGCAATCAAAAATCAAAACCAAATGAAACATATTCAACAACTTTACTGAATCAGGACGTGCCCAAAAATATCAGCAACAACATTCGAGTCTTCCCTATTTCTTGTCCAACACATGTACTTTTCTTTTTGAATAAGACTCAACAACATTTTCATTTCTGTCAATGAACCTCTCTTTGTTTCATGGTACGTAGATCTAGCTTTATATACTTGCTCGACACTCGTGAGGTTTTTCGGATCTTTGTCTTTCAATGCGGTAACTATTTGTCTCAGATGCATGTTATACTTCGTCATGTCATTCACAAATTGTCTCTCTTGAGGTTTTAGATGGCCCGATATGACATGTCCTGATAAATCCTGACTTATTCCATGATTATGAAACTCACATATAACGCTCACCCTCCATCCAATACCACTTGGCGAAGACCTCAGACGTGAGGGACATTTCACTTTCATACTAGCGGGACCATCCTTCTCCGATGAATGACTATTTTAAGACTTTTTCCTTTTATAATTTCCTCATCTCTCACAACCCATTTCCTTCCTCGCTTTCCAGTTGCACTATCAGAACGAATTGTGACAACTATAATACCAAGTTTCTTTCCAATATTTTGTGCCCAAACTAATACGTCGACTCGACTTTCAAAAATTTGTCGATGAAAAACATAACAAGTTATAGTAACACAAAACATGAAATCAAACGAAATAATATTATCTCTAGGTATAATACATACTTTGTCTATAGTGAAGAATTGAGTGTAATCGCTACACGAGTCGGTAGACGATCCTGACTGTTCTGGAGTGCAAATGGCAAGCCTTTTTTAAGACTCTGTCCTATTACCAGAAATTTTATGTAAAAATGAAATTCCCGGTATACCGGCCATTTGGAATTCTCGGCATGTGTGTGTAAATTGATACTTTTTCTTTTGAAATTACCGGTATTTTTTACTCGTAATTTTGGGATATCCGGTATTGATTATTGGTAATTTAAAATTCTAACTACCGAAGATTTCGTTGGCGAACAAATCCTACCGGGAATTTCAAAGATAACTACCGTAAATTTCGTTAGTTTTGGAAAGGAAAAAAAATTGGGTTCAAAATGTAATTTTTTATGTAAATAATACCAGGGGTGAAATGAGAATATTGAAAAAATGGGGGTGCCAGGTATGATTAGGGGTGACAGGAAGATTCCACCATAGTTTCCTTTTGTTTACAAAAATGAGACCTATACCTCAAAATTATATGAAGTTACTAAAATACTTATAAGATTTTAAAATCAAAATTTTAATATTTTTCTTCTAAAAAGAATTTATCTTAAAAATAACCAAAGTTTTGAAAGATCCGATTGAGTTTTGTATTTTCTTATTATATAATATTTATGGTTTGAATATTGTATTGTCCAAAAAAAAGTACAGGTGTGTGCGTGTTTCCGCTACAAGGGAAGGGAGACTCAGAGGCTCTAGTAGGTATATTATACGAATGGGGTGATTGTTAGCTCACGGGGGAAATTAATCATGTACAATGGTTTTGAGGTCGCTTAAGGGACCAATTAACATGAGGTGAGAGGTCAAGTTGGAAGTCAACACTATTGGGTTGATGGAAGGAGGTTAGAGTGATGTTGTTAGGGTTACTCAGAACTGTTTATTCTTTGAGTAACGTTGGGTTGTAGTAAGTGTGTATCACTTGAGTCCATTACCCTCTTGACGGATGAAATATTTATAGGGATTCATGATTTCTAGGACTTTCTTAGAAAAGGTCGCCTCCCACCCAGACAAAAGGTCGATTATTGAATGCATATTTCCAAGGGATACATGGTTTAGTAACTATCTTGACTTTTCCATTATCCTAGACATGTCTTATTCCACGTTTCTTTTTCCCATAGGCAAGGAAAGTGTCAGGGCGAGACAATACTTCCCTTCGGGCGACCTTGTGTCGTCGCTCCTTTCCTAGGACGGTCCCAATTTCTCGCCATATGCAGGATTATTTGCAAATATAACACTACAAAGTCCCTCATACACGAGTCCTTTGGGAATAGATGAAGTGTTTTTCACCCTCGATTAGTTAGAGTATTCCAAGGACTGACGTTTTTTCCCTTAAAAGGCTTTTGTTAACCTTTAGGAATTCAATATTTTGCTGACCTATGGCCATACGACTTAGTTGCTGAGGAGTTGATCCCCTCAACTGTTATATCAGACAGCCTGGTAAGGGAGACGATGAGTCCCTCATGCGGTCCATCAATCTTTTCAAGAGGAACCTCCATCGATCCCTCTAGAAAGACTTGACACAGAGTCTCTAGGACTTGATATAGGTCGCCTTCATTTAGGCATGATTTCGAAAGTTATCTTACCCAAGGAAGTAGTGAGTCCCTCAGGTAAATGTTTTTTTCGCTCTTGGAATTCTAAGTCCCTCAAATGTTATATCATGTAGCCCGATTGGGGGAACACCGAGTCCCTCAAATGGGTTGTAATCTTTTAGGAAGGACCTTTATTTATCACTCTATAAAGACTTGATATTAAGTCTTAGGGGCTTGATATAGGTCACGTCCATTTGGGCATGACATCAGAAGTTATCTCTCCCGAGGAGATACTGAGTCCCTCAGGCGAGGTTTTTCTTTTTGGGGAATTTATGTCCCTCATATGTTATATCATGTATCTCGGTTGAGGGGATATCGAGTCCCTTAGGCAGGTCATTAATATTTTAGGTGGAACCTCCCTTGAGCCCTCTCGCAATAATTGATATTAAGTCATAGGGACTTCATAGATCGCGCCCATTTGGACATGACTTCTATGTCTTGGTCCCATCCAAAAAAGACTAAAAGTACCCCAGACATAGAGTTTGGATGAGTTTTATTTATATCGCTCCTGGTGGTGGAAAGAATCCTCTGATGGGAGTCCATTGACCATGTATTACCTTGAGAGGCAACAAGGATCCTTTTGTGAAGGTTCATAATGTTCATACCTTAATATTTGCATGGCGGGCTATATAGTCGGAGATAAGCAGAAACCATAACTTGGGCAGTCTCACAGTATATTGTACCCGGATCAATCATCACACCAAGCCCGCCTCTTATAAGGTCGGGCACTTAACCACTCTAAGTTCGGATTTCGGGCATTCATGCATTTATCAACCAAAAAGATGTAATGGTTATGATGCATCAATGTCAACTGTTACTAAGCCTTCAACACAGATAATGATGAAGAATGGTTACGAATTGAATGGCCTGCAACAGCGAAAGGCCAAAAGGCTTCTCTTAATGGCCATTATTCATTAGGACAACCATAAATGGGGCTTCCTCTATAGGAATAAGCAAGACACATTTATCTTGAGACTTGCTACTTCAACACAGCTCTCGAATGCCCCAAAGTATTACACAATACAGACGACACAACTCTCCATGATCAGAAAGGGGAGGGCTAGCACCTTTGGTATTCTAACCAAATTTGGTTAGAACATATGGTGCCCACCGTGGGGCTTGGTAAAACTTTTCCCATTCCACAATAACTATTATCAATATGTCATACGATGGGAGTGATCCTCCACCTATCGTGGCTTAACTCTTAGCCATGATGGAGGAATGCGTCAGCAAAACGAATCACTACAAGACAATGTACACACACTAAAACAAAATACTCAAGTTAAATAAGATATGAAGAAGGAAGTACTCGAGCCACAACATTTATCTTAAGAAATTTGGGATGATCACATCCCAGACAATTTCAAGGCATCAACAATAGTAACATACGATGGCAAGATGGATCCTCAGGATCACGTTATAGCTGTGAACAATCAAATGGATATAGTGGCACCCCTGAATTCACTAAAATGTAAACTCATAGTAGGTACTTTTAAGGACGTAGCACCCAGGTGGTACATGAGTCTTCCACCCCTCTCTGTTACAAGTTACCAGGACCTGACCAAAAAACCAGTACAACATTTCTCAGCAAGCAAGTGCCGAAGGGTGTCACCACTACTCTATTTAGTGCTCATCAGAGGAACTTTGAATCACTCAGGGAATATCTCATCATATTCAATGAAGAAACTCTCAAGGTATCCCATCCTAATCAAGAGTTGTTCATGGGAGATTTTTAGAATGGATTACGAGTCGGACAATTCAATAAGTCCTTGGCTCAAAAGTTGGCTACTCATATGGATGAAATTAAATCTCGGGCCGAATGCTACACAAGGGTGAAGAAAGCAAACAAGAAAAAAGGGATTGAAATGGTACAAAAAAAAACAAGAAAGTCCAATCCGAAAGAAGGAGTCACCTCGATCATCTATCCAAGAATGACATTCCCCCATACGGTACAAACCAACTCCCGCGCCAGACAGAAACTACACTCTGCTGGACACCCGGAGGGGCGACATTTTGAAAGAAGTCGGGCATATGAACTTATAACATGAGCCTAGTCTACCTAAGAGGGAAAATGAGATCATGGGAAGAGATCCAGAGGCATGGTGCAACTATCATAGAATAAAGGGTCATTATACGGAAGATTGTCAACAATCGAAAAGAGAAATTGAAGCCTTAATCTAGAGAGGACATCTTTTATCCTATGTGAAAGATTCACGTTCATAGAACAATAAGAGGAGTCCTTGTCGAGATGATTCGGGCTCTGAGAAAACATCACAAAAGAAGGGTCCAGGCGTCAAAGAGGGTCATGAAACGAAGGTTGCTCGTCACACCCTAAACACTATAGCTGGAGGCTTTTCAGGGGGGTGAAACCAATTCGGCCAGGAAGAGATACACAAGGGCGGTCATGCACATTAACTAATACCTACTAGAGAAGATGAATGAGTATCCTGTGGCAGTTGCGTTCTCCAATAAAGAGGCTATGGGGATTCTAGCTCACGAAAATGATCATATGGTCATAAAAGTAGTGAAACGAGATTGGAGTGTGAAAAGAGTATTAATAGACCCCGATAGTTCAGTAGAAGTGTTGTACTGGGACTCCTTACGTGGAATGAGACTTGACACCACCGAGCTATTAACATTTAAGGGGAGTCTTATAGGATTCTCAAGAGAACAAGTACAAGTACTCAGACACTTGGCATTACCAACAACCTTTGGCAACACCGACAATGCAAAAATTGTCTAAGTCAGATATCTCATTGTCAATGCTGCCTCACCCTATATCATTATAGGAAGACCTTCATTCAACACTCTGGAGGATTCACTATCAACTTTATACCTCACCATGAAATTTCCACTTGGTGAAAGTTGGGTTGGAATAATTAAAGACGATCAGGGGTTGGCAAGAAAGTGTTATAAGGATAGCTTGAAACTAAGGAAAAATGAGCCACATAATGAGATGAGTTCCAAAACAAACCTTAAGGTCCATATGGTTAAAATATGTATACATGAAAACTTAGAAATTGAGCCCATTGAGGAAAACTCAGGGTGATCACCACTATTGGAAGCTCCTGCTAAGAGCAACTTAATTTCCATGAAATCTAGTCCAAATAAGGGGCTTATTTCTCAGAAAGAAGCACAAGAAATCGAGGGAAAGCTAAAACTGGTTATATAAGAAGAGATCCTTAGTAGAGGGGTACCAAGTAGAGTTGTGCTCCCTAGAATTGAAAAACTAACATCAGTATTTTCTCTATGTTTAAACTTTCAGGCTCATGGTTGTAACTCCCCATTTCTACCTGACGATTATATAGAAAATCAGAGTATTAAAATTTCAACCAACAAGTACACAAACATGATGCTACATTTTTCAACTTATGAAAACTTCATTTAATTTCAGGAGAATTGATACATAACACCTTTGGTTCAGAATAAACTAAGAACAACAACTTTTATTTATTTTTGAAACCAAAATAACTTTTTCAACTATGCAGCGAATTCTCAATATTATTCAACTAAACAAGTACAACATGTTATTCAACTTAAAATAACCTAGTAAAAACATAATTATACTAAAATAGCTTAAAAATAACAACAACACAACTAAGCATCCATTCCCCGAGTGTTATGTATCAGAGCACCGACACTGACTAGAACTACTAAAGATAACCATCTTCCTGCAAGCTACCTGCACGTTACCTTCATAGGGGTAAAATTCAAACAGAAGGGGTGAAATATCGATAATTATAAACGATATATGATAAACAATACTTAGATAAGGATCATAAATAATTCACCACTTCACAACATCAACCAAAACAACAACTTAACAACCGTCCACCTTTTATCAACTTATTTTACTACTTATTATATCCATTAACATTTTCTACATAAACCACATAATCATATATTTAACACGAACGACTTAATCATCCTAATCAACACAAATCACTTAATCAGCTTGGAACAACATAAACAACTTATCAACTTGAACAACATAAACAACTAATCAACTTGAACAACATAAACAACTTATCAAATTGAACAGCATAAACAACATAACCAACATAAATAATGCAACACAAATGCGACTCAACTATGCATATACATGTGGTACAATTGGAGTAAAACTCCCAACTTAAAATATACCTGGTTATCGAGGTATCTGCAGAGCATAAGCCTTCAACTTAATAAGTTTTCCAATTTACCGAGGCATCAAGGCATAAGCCTTCAAATTTCAACTTAGTTTCAATCCAGGCCAATCTGGTGTGAGCAACGACTTCGACATAATATGCAAATGTCTTATATGGCATACACGACTTTACAACACAAGCAACATAACAACATCAGCAGCACAACTAGCTTATACAACATAAACAAATTAAATCAATGTTGGATATTAAGCCTCCAACTTGAACAACACAACACTTCGATAGCACAAAACAACTTAGACATCATGAGCAACTTAAACGGCATAAACCAACAACACAAACAACTTATACGACTTGAACAACATAAATTCAACATTGGCTTGTAAGGCCTCCAACATAAACAACTTATAACTTTCCGCAAACCAGAACGACTTACCAATTCAACCTGTATCTTCAACTCAACTTTTCAATATCTTTTTAACAAAACGACACACCAAAAATCAACTATTAAACTACCCGACTTACCCTGACGATTTTCTTTAAATTTCGGGCAACTAAGTTTTTTGCCGAATTCGGATAAACCAACATTGCTTTTATCATTCTGAGATTATTACGACTTCTTCTAAATTTTTTGTCAAAATTATTATTTTTGGTAAAATTTTTACTGTCATAAGCTTATATTCACGATTCTGTTTTTCTGTTAAGACCAGACACAATATTACTACCAATTTTCTGTTTTCTCCCCATTGTTGTCATTATGCCAATTTCTTTTGATTTCAAAACTTCACACTACTTCTAATATTTAACAAAAACCTGGTTTATGTATTTAATATATAATTATAATTAGGTTCACCAAAATTATAACATAATTTTTAGGTATTCAAGTGTCTAAGTAAAACCATTATTTAATTAAGTAATGCATGGAAAACTGGTAACTTCTTCCTAAAACAGGGTGACGCAACCCATTACCACAAATTCAATGTGGCTAGTGCCACACTCCATGTTGGTGGCCACATTTATGTGGCTCTCACCACATGTAATCATGGCTTTCACCATGGGGGTATTATGGGAGCCTGGCTCCCGCCACTTTAAGGTGGCTTCCAAAACATCACATGTGGCTTCCGCCACATGTGCTCTTTCATTTTTTGGTACCGAGTTATCGTCCCCAATCTAAAAAAAATAAAAAAATTACATGACGCAACAACATAAATAAAACTATCATTTATGGAAACAATTGATTAACATCTAATTATCAACAACCAATTCAACAATTACACAGAATAATCAACAATTTTATCAACACCACAATATAAGAATCAACAAAATTCGACATCGACATCAAATGAAACACAACACATGCAACCACCCAAACCCAGTATCATTTATCATACCCAGTTATAAAGATCGAACCCCACCCTTACCTTAATTAATGGTCACTCGAATCTCCGACCGATTTTGCTTTCCGACGGCAACTTCTCGTATTTGTTTCTTCACTTTTCCTCGTTCTCCAATTTCACGATTTTCTCCAATTTCTCTTCATTCCTCTTTTTCTCAACTTCTACTTATACTTTTATTTTTCTGACTACTTCTTTATTTTCTTTCTTTTTATTAAAATAATAATCCAATATAACAACTAATGGGCCTAAGTCTTACAACCCCATTTAATTGCTAATTCCGACGCAATCCAAGCCCATTAACCAACATGCTCCAATAATCAATAATATCCATGATAATATTATTTTCTCAACTTTATGACTTAATATTCCGACTTAACGACTTAATTCTTTGCAACATAAAATCAACCGAATAATAATTCGTGACTAACTACTTACTCCCGGCTTAATAGATTAATTTCCGACTATCAACCAAATGGTCCAAACAATCCTAACAACATATCCAACAATACACGGAGAATATTCCATATCGTCTTCCAAAACTTATATCAACTTAATTAATTAAATTCGACTTAAACCAACTTATAACCATCAACATAATATTTCGATAAATTTGGCCATCAACACAAATCGACACAATTCCACACAAAGTAACGCAAATCGACAAAGATACTCAAATCAATGTGAATTACCACATCATACCATAATTATATTTAATTAAATAATTAATTAAATAAACGGGCGTTACAAATCTCCCCCACTTAGAATATTATCGTCCTCGAAAATTTATCTGATTCAACTATTCCAACTATTTACTCCATCCGACTAATCAACTTTCATCTCCGAAGGCAACCCACGTATATTACAAACAATAATTCACAACTTCAATGGTAATGAAAACACGAAGAACCCTCAAGCAATACACTTGAAAAATATTAACACAACACAATGAGTAACCAACTTACGAATTCACTGGTTTAAGAACTCAACACAACAACATAGAAACACACAACTTAAACACAACGTTAATACAACCAAACTACCAGCATTGTTGTCATTCACATAAGAATAACTACACTACACCACACATTTGTTGCGCACTCTGATTTCTTGCAAAATACCAAGTCTACCAAGTTTAACTCCAACTTCCAATCACCAAAATTTACATATCTATAAAGCCTTCGACTTGACCCTTCGGAACTTTGTTACAACATGTATTCTAACTCTTTTGTAGTTACCAAATGCTTCTATCTTAGATTCGTAAAACAACGACTTTGAATGTTCAACAAAATTACAACTGCGACTACTTCCAAATCTTGGATAAGATATACATCTACTTCACAATTATCCACATCACAACTACAACTTTACCATCTTTTAACAACACGTCCTTCACAAATCATCTTAAACACACAACATTGTTGCAACAACATAAGGTACAATGGTCCAACGAATTCTGACAAGATAACTTATATCCTTCACTTCCGACTGATTCAACATACCGAATCCTCGATTCTTACTCATACCAACACAACCTTCCATAAATTCTTATCTGGACACAACCAAACGACTCTTCTTGTCCCAACCAAATATTGCACTTTTAAAAACAAACTACAAATTTACTTCTCTTAATACTTGCAGCTCAACTCTATCCAACATTCTTGTCAATCATGGTCCTACATTCCATATACTTTCCTCTCGAATCATCTCAAGAAAACTTCAAGTCCCATGCCACTTAATTCATCACCAAACAATATTCCCATTACCAGAGTTCAAATACGAATTTCCTCATGACTATTAATCCAAACACAACTTCATGCTATCATCTTTAAATCCAACTAAAACTCTCATACAATAACCTGCATCGACAAAACAAACAATACTCAAGCACTCAGCTTATCTTCAACCAATTCAACGTACATACTATACTAGTTGGCATGACACGTCTATCCATCAATTATGATTTTGTCTACTATCAACAATAGATTAAGGATGGTCAGTTCCTCAATTTGTCAATAGACATCAGGAAACCATAACGGTGGCATAAATTATCATTACCCAACACAATAGCGTACTTCAACTTGTGCCTGAAGCCCGTAAGCACAATGCTCTGCCAACTCTTTAAGGCTTATCAACTTCTTCTTAGTCTCCTTAAATTCTGACTTCGTCAATTATACCAACGCATCCAAAATCCGATACACAATCTCTTATACACGCTCGTATCACAACTCAACTTTAAATATTCTTCTAACATCGGATTCACCATAACATCAAGTATAATCCAATTTGGTTCGTATCTAGTTACAACTATTATCCAAGTTAAAATTCTTAACAACGTTAATTAAACATTTGTCTTCCCCTCAACATTACCATCATCTAGCATCAGCACTTAACCGTTCTCATTCGACATAAATCACATTTTTATGCATTCTACGATACCTTCGCATTCCTTCTAATACCAACATATAATTCTTTATCAATATTCCACACTCGTCTTCACCTTTCTAATTTTCAGCAATGAACGCTCAACTTTGAACATAATTATCTCTTCCAATAAAGACTCTCAATCACAAAATTATATTCCAACGTGAAGAGAAGTTTGTGCATATTTCAGAACTTCAAGAATCGCTTGAATCCGACTAACGAATAAAAAGTTATCCACCTTGCAATGGGACTGATCAACAATTCCTATATGCAGAACTTTCCAAAAATCAACAGCATAACCAACTATTAAAACACACTTATCTCCCTCTTCATAAACCTCCCTAAGGCAAATCTTATATGCAAACTTTAGGGAATTTCGTAAGCTTTCTAAAAAGTCCAAAACCGCTTCAATCCGAATCACGGGTAAAAAGTTATGCCTCTTTACTGACAGCTGCTCCAATAATTAGAAAAACAAAATTTGAGGTTGATGAACATAAGTTCCATCCCTCTCTCTTGATTCCAAAATCTACCAATAATCTTTGCTTTTCATCCAACTTCGAAAGTTACTCGACTTTAATCCAACTACACTCAAGGTGTAACAATCTACAAACTTGGTTCATCAAATTATCATATCCATTGGAATAATTCCTTATTCTCAAACAATTACTATCCAAAATCTACGCACTTCTCAAACCCGATCGATACGAATTCATGAGTCCATGCTCTCGCCGGTCCGTAACAACCTCGCTTCAACAACATTGCACTCTTGCAATCAACATCGGCTTTGAACTAACTTCGACATTCCAACAACATCCCGGGAGTGAGCCTCTCCCCCAATTAAATTCCAAACCAGCACCTGTAACCCACGACTAAAAACCAACAAGTACTGATAGTGTTTCACACACATGCCACGTACTAAGGAATAAACGACATTAACAACATTGGTCAGACGTGAAGGTATAAAAACACAAGAAATGAGGGGTTTGAATTGTAGTTTTCAAAAATAATGCGAACAACACTTTGATTTATCCTGGTTCATTTGAACTTAAACTACGTCAAGTCCACCTGCCAAGGTGATTTCGCCTCTCTCAACAAGGTCTTAACCCACTAATCAAATAGGATTATAAACACTAAGACCTATTGTCAAAGTCTTCTTGAGTCTAATGACTACACTTAGTTACTCAAGGAATATTACACTAAATGATAAACTAAGTTGTAACACAAAGTGCTTCTATTTAGCAATTATCACTACTTTGATAGTTTTTAGAAATTTGAGAACGAGATTAAGGAATTTTGATTTGCTTTTGAATTTTTACGCGCGAAAGGAGAGAGCTCAAAATTCTTCAAGTGTTTCCTTTATATAGATTTTAAAGAAATGATTCATTTGAGACATCTTATGCTATTTTTGGTTGTTTGATAAATGCCATTAAAAGCTTCCAAAAATATAGATCTTTGTCTTCACCCGTTATTCCCGATTCTTTAATAAATGTGTCTGATTTTAAGAATCAGAACTTGTGTAGTCTGTATCAGAGTATTTACTTCACAAATAATCTTACGTAAATCATGATATCTTCTATAGGCTTTCGATCAGATCTTCTTTGTAGTAGAAGCTTCGCTTTAGAAGATGTTAAACTTAGAATATCCTTCTCTTTACAAGAACTTTTGATCCTACACAAAAAATAATAATTTTTAGGTATCATATTTTGTTCTTAAATTAATTTTTTTCATCAAAACTTTATTAGAGAGGTGGAATCAAAATCTTGTTCTTACAATCTCCCCCCTTTTTATGATAACAAAACATTATATTTTGATAAAGTTTAATTAAGAACAAAGGTAATAGAAAACTCCCTTTGAGATGTCTTGAGTTGATCCTTCAGAATTTTCTATGAGAAGTTCTTAAAGCAAAAGCTCCCCCTGAGTTAAATACTTATCCTATTCTTAAACATTAAAACAATTTTATCAGAGTTTTAGGATGTTTGAAGCTTAGCCTTGGTAAGATGTTATGGATCAAAATAGTTTACGTGTTCTCCCCCTTTTTGTCATTATTCAAAAAGCAGATAATCAAAAAAAGAAATCAGACAAATAAACGAAAATAAACTTCTTCATTAAGCATTTTAAGCAAGTGAGCACATCAGCAAAAACAAAAACATCAAACAGAAAAAACAAAGAAACATGATCTAAGGTTGGGGGTTAAGTTTTGTGAATAACGCTTCCAGAAGAGTCTTGATCTGAGAAGTTGATTCCACATGTTGACCAATCATGTTCTTGAGTTCAGAGTTTGTCTTATCTTGCTTGTCCAATCTAATTTTCACAACCTCATTCTCTTTCTTTAGTTCTTCCAGATTTTTCAAAACCAAAGAAGTTGGAGGAGTTTCTTCAATAGAAGTAGTAACTTGATCTGAATTTGGAGCAGGAGTTACTTCACCAAAGGATGACTCAACAACCATTTTCCCTTTGTCTTTAGCAGAAGGTGAAGCAAAAATTTGAAGTTCAGAAGAGAAGTCCTTTGGTTCTAGTTCAGTCCAGGGTTCAGAGTCTAGAAGATGCTGAGTCTTCTTCTCCAAGCAGCTGAGAACTTCTCTCAGGTTTTCGCAGAAGTTTTGTTGAGCAATATCATAGCAGATATCCTTCAGCTTCTTGGACTAAGAGGTAAACCATTTTCTAAATGAAGTCCAAAGATAATCTGAAGCTGCGTCATCCAGATATTCTGCACAAGCAGTCTTCAAGCTGTCTAACTTGTGTTTCATCTATGCTTCAAAAGCCAGTAACAAGTCACCAACATCTGATTTGGTTGGTGTTGTTTTGGGTTTTGGAATTGCTATTTTCTTAGTGATGGATGCTAATTTTTGAAGGGCATCAATGTCAATGACTATTTTCAGAGGATCTTCTGGTTCATTGGTGGGAGTATCTGGAATGGTGATAAATGTTGTTGATGTAGGAGGAGTGGATTCATAAGAAGATAGATATTCTTCTGCTATAGAAGGGGTGTCAAAAATAAGTGTGGATAAGGTTGAGTTCAGTGGGTAGTTGATGTCAGGAATAGTTTGAGTGTTGGTAGGTGGTGGTACATTAGAAGTGTCGGATTGAGAGGTTGTAATGTAGGGTGGAAAAACATCAATGTCAGACAGAACTTGTTGAAGTTCTGAATGAGTTTCAATAAAAGAGGTGGTGTTGAGATTAAATGGAGGAGTTCGGTCAATGGGCATGTCAAAATCATCTAGTGTTTGTGGAGAGTGGTGTTCATATTGAGAAGTTTGAGAAGGAATGGTTTCAGGTTGGGTATTTTTGGTTGCAGAATTTCAGATGGTGGAATATCTGATGGGGGTGGAATTTCTGGTTGATGATTAATAGGATTTGGAATATCAGAAGATGGGGCTACAAAAGTGTTTGGGTTTGAGGAAATAGGAATATCAGAGGGAGGATTTTCAGAAGGAAGGGTTTCTGGAGGAGGTTCAGATGTTGATGTTGTCAATGACTCAATAACATAAACAAAAGTTGAAGGGTTACCTTTCTTTTTGGCAACCTTTGTTGTCTTCTGAGAAGTTCCCTCAGAAGTTTTCCTTTTCTTGGATTTCTTCATAGCAACTTCTGAAGCATGTAACGCCCATATAATATATATCTAGAATAATATCATACAAGTGTTATTTTTGGTATTGACACCATCATAAGTGCCTAATAACATAATTCACATTCTTGACCAACTATAAAAATTCTATACAACAATGGTGCAAGACATGGAAATTATGCTAACACAACAAAACTAAAATCAAATACAATATCCATTATTGTACAAAGATACAAAAATACACAGCGGAAGACTAAATTTATGCTTCAATTGAAACATCCCGAGCATAGCTCCACTTGTAAATCAAACCTGCAAAAGAAACCTGAAAAGCAACAACAATAGTGGGGTGAGATAACAACATCTCAGTGGATTCCCTATCTTAGAGTTCTCTCGGCTCTAAAGCTTCTATCAAAACCTAACTCAAGTCTTTATAAAAAGGAAAACGACCTTGAGTTCACACGCCTCTCACTCATTGGAACCACATCCAAGAGTTCTACAAATCCTACTATTACTAGTTAGGATATCACCCTTGTACTTCTCATGGGACTCGATATAACACCCATCTCAAACGGCTACCATGCTTCCCGTGGGACTTAGTGTAATACCCACCACAAGCTTAAAACAAGTCTGATGCTTCCCTTGGGACTCAATGTAATACCCGCCACAAGACTTACTTAATGCTTCCCGTGAGACTCAGTGTAATACCCACCACAAGCCCAAACCATACTGATGCTTCCCGTGGGACTCAGTGTAATACCCACCACAAGACTTACTCAATGATTCTCGTTGGACTCAGTGTAATACCCACCACAAGCCCAAACCATACCGATGCTTCTCGTGGGACTCAGTGTAATACCCACCACAAGACTTACTCAATGCTTCCCGTGGGACTCAGTGTAATACCCACCACAAGCTCAAACCCTACTAATGCTTCCTGTAGGACTCAGTATAATACCCACCACAAGACTTACTCAATGCTTCTCGTGGGACTCATTATAATATCCACCACAATCCCAAACCATATCGATGGTACCTCAAACCTTTATGGATGCTTCCCATGGGACTCAGTGTAATACCCACCACAAGACTTACTCAATGCTTCCCGTGGGACTCATTATAATACCCACCACAAGCCCAAACCTTACTGATGCTTCCCGTGGGACTCAATGTAATGCCCACCACAAGACTTACTCAATGCTTCCTGTGGGACTCTGTAATAACCACCACAAGCCCAAACCATACTGATGCTTCCCGTGGGACTCAGTGTAATACCTACCACATGCCCAAACCATATCGATGCTTCCCGTGGGACTCAGTGTAATACCCACCACAAGACTTACTCAATGCTTCCCGTGGGACTCAGTGTAATACCCACCACAAGCCCAAACCATACCAATGGTACCTCAAGCCTTTACGGATGTTTCCCGTGGGACTCAGTGTAATACCCACCACAAGACTTACTCAATGCTTCCCGTGGGACTCAGTGTAATACCCACCACAAGCCCAAACCATACTGATGCTTCCTGTGGTACTCAGTGTAATACCCAGCACAAGACTTACTCAATGCTTTTCGGAGGATACTACGTATTACACGTCAAGGATTCGCAACGACCTAGGATAAACCTACGCATCCCACAAGTCATATCATTTAACAATTTCTAGTCACAATACTAGGCCACACTATCGGTTTAAGGTAAGTTTCCTCACTCTTTCTCCATTCTTGATGCTTTTAATTATATAGTTCTCAAACATATAACTCTAACATTCTAGTTTAATTGTCACCATCAAGCTAATCCCACGATGATCTCATTGTCTCTATTCTCAATCAATTCTCATGATTAATATGTTATCCACAATTGGATTAATACCACAATTCCTTAACTAACATAGTTATGGTTAATCGGAAAAGTTGGGTAAAATTCGGGAAAAGTCGGGTAAAAATAATATCTTTTTCCATCATTAATTTTTAAATGTTTTTAGAATCGAATTGATATGCGGAACACTAAAAACGGATACCCGGATCAAAAGTCATGAAAAAAACATAATTCAGCTGAAAGCCACAGTTCGCGGGGCAAACTCAGAGAAATTCCTACAGATCGCGGCGCAAACTCTGTTCGTGGGGCGAACACAGTAAAATTCTGCTAACCCAGCTACGGGAAACCATTCCCAAAACCCCCAATTTCACAAAAATTCACCAAACCAGAGGAATCCAAACACAAATATGCCTATAATCATATACTAAACATGATACTTACTTTTAATAGAGTTTTTAACCATTTAATCTTTCGATTTCAAGCTTTTCTACCAAAATCTCTAAAACTCATAACTCAACCAAAACTCCAAAGAAACGTTTCTAACTATGAACCCACCTTGCCAATCAAGAGGAGTTTGATGAAGAAATGGTGATGATCCAAGCACTTCCTCTCTTAGGTTTTTCTTCCTCTTCTTATCTTCTCCCTTTCTTTCTTTCCTTTTTCCTTCTTTCTCTTTTCTTTCTCTTACCAACTTTCTTTCTTCTTTTTTCCTTTTATAACACAAAACCTTTCTTTCTTTCTTTTAAAACCAAACAGTGTATAATATATCGATTTAGAATAGTTAGTATTCTAACGGGTCCAATCTGAGAATATCCAGAAAAATATCTCTGAGTCAAATATTTATTTTAATAAAGCCTCTGAGTCAGATAATACTAATTATTCTTAATTAATATTATCTGGAGCGTTTTATTAAAATACGGGGTATTACATCCTCCCCTCCTTAAATTGAAATTCATCCTCGAATTTTCTTTGATCCATAACAATGGCAGTTTACAACACTGTCTTAGATCCATACTTATCCTTATTTCTGTTACATGCTCTGACATATTCAAATTCCAATCTGACTTCGCGGCTCAAAATCTTTGTTTCATAATAAATCGAACCTTATGTCCTTATTCATACGCTTGTTCCAATATTGGTTAATTTTCAACTTACTATGTCCACAACTCATCTTTTGCTTCATACTTAATCACTTAGTCTCATCCCTCCTTCGAAGAAACATACCATGCTAGACCCTTCCACTGAGTTACAACATAAGGCATAACACTCCAACTTGATTTCAGAACCACAACACTCGATAAAACTCCACAAGTATCTTAGTGAAATCTTATCTACACACCATTTCCAACAAAAACTCTTATTAAAATCCTTCAATTACTATAACTATCTCAAAAGTTGTCAAACGACTTCTTTACTAAATGCACTTGTCCGACGTCACACACTGTAACTATTTACATCCGATAATCCACCCTTTCAGTGTCTTACCATAGACAACACACTTAGAACAAAATTCTCTTACTTCAACACTTATAAATAATTCTCTTCTGATTCTCAATAATCCGACTGAACTCTTTCATCTATCTCCTTCCATTATGCTTTCAAAGCCTAACAACGGAGATACTACGAAATCTCAAACAATACCAAGTAACTAATAGTCTGTGGGGAAAACACTTATCCATTGGAGTTCTTTCCCAATTGTCGCTCCCCCGAAAAGACACCGGGTCAGATAGGGTACAAGCGCGAAAGGTCGGTAAAAGGAGAAGATGAAAATGAAGGTGAATTGAGTCGCCAGCTAGGCATTTTTATCCCGAAGGAAAGGTAATGCTGCATAAACCTAGAAAGATATGGATAAGACGGTTGTGAACCAGAGAAACTGAGAAAGGGGGTTGGTTACTGTCGCTCCCGACAAATGAAAACTGGATCAGATGAAGGTACAGACGCGAACGGTCGGCGAAGGGAACAGTGAGAACACACAGCCGTGAACTCACTGGGGAATGAATAGAGTCGCCAGCTAGGCATTTTTATCCCGGAGGAAAGGCAATGCTGCATAGGCCTAGAAAAAGATGGATAAGACGGTTTGCGAACCAGAGAGACTGAGAAAGGGGGTTGGTTACAACCTGGGAAGGTATTAGCACCCAGATTGTCCGTCGTACTCGACGGGATCCACGCTTGAAAGATTTGTGTTTTAAAGGGGTAGTGTCAGTGCAATCTGTGTGTAAAATAGCTGGAAGAAAATGTACAGGTGTCAGTGTGAGAAGTGAAGTGTATAATGATGTGTCAGTGTAAGGAAAGAGTATGCTCATGATCATGAGGCTAAGAGAATAATGCTAGAAAGAGGGGGAATATACAGAGACTTTTGTTCGATAACTGTTAAGTTATGCCTACGTATCCTCTCGTGCAATGAGGAAGTCAGAACACCGTAGTTCGACCCAAAGAGACTGAAAGATGAATTGACTTGTGAACTGCTTACTTGTCCATGCTCAAGTGTATGACCTGTCTGGCTCAGGTGCAAACTGTCTTGCATTAGACGGAAGAAGCGAGCTCTCGTTTATGAGTGAAGGTGATGAGAAAAGAATCCCGGAGGAGACGATTATTGTTTGTTTTTGAGTTTTCATCCTTTTATTGCTTTTGAAAGTTTGTCATAAGATAATGAGCTTAAGCCTAAACCAATGGGTTAGTAAACTCATCACATCTTCCCTCTGATTAGGGGTAATGAGAATTACCTTAAGTGTGAAGTCAGATTCTCACACTTAATCACCTTTGATGTAGGGTTAAGATCATTAACCTACTTGTGATTATTTAGATGTTTTTGCTGTTTTTTGTTTAGTGTTGAGTAATGAGGTTAAGCCATAATCAAGGATTAAACAGACCCATTACACCATCCTAAAAGAAGGATAATAGATGAGAATGTTTAAGCTGAGGAAAACTTCTCAACTTAATCCATGATTAGGGATTAAACCCATGACAAAACAAGTCTTTGATTAAGTGGATTTTATTTAATGGTATGATGATGAAGTGAATTTTATGATTTGTAAGACAACTTGAGGGGGACTTGTCCATTAACACTAGGGTTAGTCCTTCTCAACCAATTAAGGAAGAATTAGAA
Source organism: Lathyrus aphaca (assembly GCA_963966055.1). NCBI lineage: Eukaryota > Viridiplantae > Streptophyta > Magnoliopsida > Fabales > Fabaceae > Lathyrus > Lathyrus aphaca. The sequence goes on along the minus strand of OZ014525.1, from coordinate 75,261,652 downwards.
CCCTAATGCAAGGCCCAAGTTACAAGTGTAATGCCTTGATATTTATTAAGTGAATTGATTAAGAGATTTCAACACCTTAAGGGTCCAAGACTTAGGATTAAAGTTATACACTCCATCCTAAAAGAAGGATGCAGGCATGATCTTAATCACAAAGTCTTAAAGCCTTGAGGGTTTAATCCCTGATTATGAGGTGAGAAGAGATGACTCAAAGAGAGACACAAAGGTAAAAACTATGGGGGGAACTAATCAAAACCCTAATTCATTATCATGCTTGGTTGGTCCTAATGTTTGTGAGGTTTCAAGAAACAATCTTCAGATGAACCACCAGGAAGCAGATGAACAAGATCAAGAGAAGCAAAGTGACTTGCTTCATTCAAGAAGTCAAGTCACTTGAAGAAAGAAAGTGGGAGAAACAAGAATGAGCAAGCTCAATCTCAAACACATATAGAAATGCAGCAATGGATGCAAGAGAGATGAAAAGAAAAGTTATGAGAAGTGAAGGCAAATTCACTTCCCAAGTTTACTTACCACCTGCAATGTTAGAAACAAATGCAATGCAATGCTAAATGAAATGAAATGACATGATACAAAGAAAAACCAGGAGCATACACATGATGATCATGATGTTATGAGGTGCTGCAAACATGAGGCAAGACATGGGAATGTTCATACAAAGATCATGGATGCAAATGATGCAAGTTAAGGAGCATGAACAAGCATGAAATGTCATGAGGCATACAAGACAAATGGCATGGCAAATGTGTAATGTAATGATCAATGATGCTTCATACATGTCTTAAGATGTTAAATGAATCATAAGAATGCACAAAATGCAATGGCAAGTCAAGTCATGCAAGGAAATGCAAGAAGGATGCAAGGGAAAGCCCAAATTAGGGTTTATGAAACAAACATCAAACACAAACTCAAAACAGAAGCAAACCTTAAGGTAAAAAATGGAAAATGGTACCCAAAGAAACCCTAGACCAATGACAAACCACTGCCCAAAGGGGAGCTCTCAACTCTCAACCAAGCTCAAGTTATGATTTTTACAAGTTATTAGGGTTTTTTAGGGTTTGTAACAAAAGAAATGCCAATCAATTAGAAAATGCAAGATCAAATCTTGGCCTTTTTATCCTTGAAAGTACATGTCAAATGGAAAACAATGCAAAAAGAATCAATGTCTCAACCCTCACCAAGAGGCAGAAATGAATTTTCAAATATATGATCAAAATAATGCATCAAAAATGATTTAATTCAATGAAAAATTCTTAAAATGCATCAAGATCAAAAAAGAAATTTGGTTTGAAGGTTGGACAATGTTTCTAAATGTCTTAGAACATTTCATGAATTTTTTTGTAATTTTTAAATACCTAAAAGTATTTTTAATTAATTAATTCTCATTAATCAATTAAAAAATAATCTTTTAAATATTTAAAAATACTTTTTTAATGATAAAAAATAAAATAAAAATATTTTTGTGCCATAAAAATTAATAAAACCTTAAAGAAAAAGTTTCATAATTTTTATGATTTTTAAACTATTTTAAATAAATTGTACAATTAAAATGAAAACAAATGAATTAAAAATTGAATAAAATAAAAGTAAGACAAATGAAAGGCCAGGATGCGCTCTGGATTCAAAGGCGTTGACTGCGCGCCAGAATGAGGGGCCAAGATTGCTTCAGATTAAATAAATTAATTATGATTAATTAAAACCTAACACGTGGATTAGGGCTAACTGCATTGATCTGGGCCATTGGAAAGGGAGGGAAGTCAACAATGTCAACGCATCTGAGGGCCAATATTCAAACTGACATTAATTATGGGATTAAACCCTAATTAATCTCAGGTGGCCGGAGAAGACCTCCGGTCATCTTCTCCGGCCAGGGGGTCACCTGAAAATCACCCAACTCCCTAAAAACGTAAGATAAATGAAAACTAAGACCAGGGAAATGATCCTAACACTCCCACGAATCAAACCCCTAACCTAAAACAAATTTATCTAACCTAAACAAGCTGAATCGAAGCAACTAAGCTCTAGGGTTCGTAAGCTTCAAACTGAAATTAAACTCTCAAAACGCAACCATTTTCAAAACCAATGGTACCAGAATGATCAGCAAGGCATGTAGAGCAAGTTTGTAACAATCAAATTGATTTCTGGAAAAATTAATTTGGAGCTACCTGAGATTTGTAACCTTTGATTTTGGAACTTTCAGGCCTCTTCTCCTTGCTCAATCTACTCCTTAGAACCCTCTGGTGATGTTGGAATACCTTGGAACAATTTAAGTAAGCTGGATGGTGAGATTCGAACGCTCCTGCTCCAAGCTCAGTCAACAATGGCAGATGAGATTCTGGTTGATTCAGGCCATGGTGATGAGTTGTTTATGACCTATGAGGTGTATTGAGAAGGTTTATGGTGTTGGTTGAAGTGTTTGTGGCTTGAGGAAAGAGATTCGAATGAATCTGCAGAATGAGGGTTGGTGATGGCAGTGAGGGTTTCTGGTGATTTCAGGCTTTGGCTTTGGGTGCTTTGTGATCTATGAAGTGTATTTAGTTGAGTGATGAAGAAAGTTTTAGTGTTTGATGTTTGTGTGAGCAGATTCGAATGAAGTTGCAATGTGGGAGGTTTTTTGTGTAAATGATGAATGGTAATGCTTTAGCCTTGGTTGCTTAGTGTTATGGCCAGCAAAATGAATGAATAAACAATTCTGATTGGTTGGCTGATGTGACTTGTGCAGCTGTGATAGGTAGTTCACTTTTTGCTCAAAAACCACTTTATGTGTAAGATAGGGTATGGCTTGATCTAGGCTTGGTACAAAGCTAGGGCTGGCGCAGCATGGTGTGGTGAGAGACTATGGAAGGTTCAGCAGCCAATGTTGCAAGTTGTGAGGAATGATCATGAGTGTTTTGCAACTTGTTGTACTTTTGGTTCACATGTGATCTTTTGGCCAACCAAGCATGAAGTCATGGGAAAGCTTAGTCCAATTCTGATTTTATGGACTTAGAGAATGTTTACAAGATGGTTTGACATGAATTTGAGGCAGCAATTTGACTTGATTCAAGACTTTGCAAAATTTCCACTTAGTGCATGACATGAAAAACAATGATTTTTGGTAACTTTAACACACCATAACTTTTGATCCAAGAAGAGTTAGATCATGTTCTTGTACTTTTTGAAAAGGGAAAGATGAGATCTACAACTTTTATGACCAAAGTTCTTCCATTTGAAGCATTTTTGGATCAAGAATCAAGGCTTGAAAATTGACCTAAAATGAGGCATTCTTGAAAAGTCAACAAAACCCAAAAAGTCAACTCTTGCAAAAACCCTAAATTCTTGGTTTTTATGAACTTCAACCTTCTTCCATGATCAAATAAAGATCATATACACTCAAAATGATGAAGATCACCCATTGGTTGGGTCATTGGGGGCCTCAGATGCCCTGATTTTACACTGACTTGTCTGAAAAGTCAACTCTTGATCAGATGACTTCCCCATGGAATTTCTTCATGAAAATTGATATGCATACTCCCTATACCATATAGAGGTCAATGGAAACAAGAATGACCAAAAATTTTGGTGTTATGGCCTCTGAAACCAAAACCCTAATTTTCAGTCAACTGTGCAGTTCATCCTGGCTCTGCATCCACTCAAACCCTAATTCTTGTGATTCCTCTGCATTTTTGACTTTGTGAGGATGTAATATGACATAAGAACACACATGGACCCCTTTGAGTTGATTAGTGGCCTTTGGAATGGCTCAAAATGCCCTGAGGTTGCTCAGATCAAAAACCCTAGGTGCAGATGCCTTAGAAGCTATGCAGTGAATCAAAATGAGATGTGAGATGATATATTTTGTGTATATGCATATGAGATGATCACAAGCCATGTGTGAATGAGTGAGGGCAAATTTGGGGTGTTTACAGCTGCCCCTATTCAAGCATGAGTTAGCTGTGCAGGTTGTAAGCGGCGGCTTAACAGGCAAACAAGATAACTTGTGGTTGAATACCAAAGACAGTCCAAAATTTGCACTCACTGGGGAGAAGAAAAGGGATATAGATTGTAAAAGAAAAATAAAGTATATCGTAAAGTATGGGCGACGGAGGACGACCGTCGAGCAGAGGACGACTGCTGGGTAAAGAGCAATGACGGGGACGGCCGACCTGCTGGGAAAAGTGTGCAAAATAAAGCAATGACGGGGACGGCCGACATGCTGGGGATAGAAGGTAAAGCTAAGACGGGGACGGCCGACTAGCTGAGAAAAATAAAATATCATGATGGGGACGGCCATCAAGATGAAGCTAACGTTCTCTGGGGATTAATGAAAAATGACGGGGACGGCCATCAAGTTCATAAAGGTAAAGTAACCAACGATGGGGACGGCCATCGGGCTAAAAAGGAAAAGGGACCACGACGGGGACGGCCATCGGGTTAAAGAATGAATGAAATAAACAGATGATGGGGTACGGCCATCAAAGGTGAAGGACGACCACCTAGCAGGGGACGGCTGCTCTGTTGGGCATAAAAGAAAAATGATGGGGACGACCATCAAAGGTGGAGGACGACCACCTGGCAGGGTACGGCTGCCAAAATATCAACGATGGGGACGGCCATCGGATAGAAAAGGTCAACGATGGGGACGGCCATCGGACGAGCATGATGGAGGACGACCATCAAGAAGTGGAGGACGACCACTCAGCAGGGGACGGCTGCTCTCGAGGTTTATCATAACACAGGACGAGTGTTATATAACCAAAAATCAACAATGGGGACGGCCATTGGATAAAGTGATGAAGGACGATCATCAAGAGGTGGAGGACGACCACCTAGCAGGGGACGGCTGCTAAAATCAACGATGGGGACGGCCATCGGATGAGCATGATGGAGGACGACCATCAAGAAGTGGAGGACGACCACTCAGCAGGGTACGGCTGCTCTCAGGGCTATCATAACACAGGACGAGTGTTAGATAAAAAGAAAATTTGTTGGCAATCTACTGGGGAGATAGTAAACACGGACGAGCGTTTACATCCAAGAAACAAAAGGTATAAGTGTTTGGTATTGTGTATAGATTAAAGATGCGGACGAGCATCCTTAAGACTATGATACGGACGAGTATCATGTAGAAACAAACATGACACATGTTCAGAGATGATGATACGGACGAGTATCAACTGGTTAACAAGGAACACGGACGAGTGTTGCATCTGAAAGAAACCCTTCTGGGAAGAATAGACACGGACGAGTATCTATATTCAAGAAGACCTAAGTGTTTGACACGGTGTATGGATTAAAGATGCGGACGAGCATCCTTAAGACTATGATACGGACGAGTATCATGTAGAAACAAACACTAGACGCAATGTTCTGAGATGATGGTACGGACGAGTGCCAACTGGTTAACAAAGAACAAGGACTATTGTCGAATCTGTGGGGATATGAGTGATGTATACAAGATACGGACGAGTATCTGTATAGGTGTACCAATGAGTAGTGAGTATATAATGTATAGGTGAGTGTTTATCTGCTGGGGATATGACACGGACGGGCGTCAGGAAAGGGTATATACAAGTATAGGCGACCACGCTGGGGATATGACACGGACGGGTGTCAAGAAAATGTATAGGTATATGTAAGTGCAAAGAGGGTGTCTTTGGCTTTCTGCTGGTGACACGACACGGATGAGTGTCAGGATGTATCTGCAATACTGGTGATCTTGATTTGTAAGGTGTATTCAGGCAACCTGCTGGGGAATGGTGATACGGACGGGTATCAAAAGGAGATATGCACTGGTGTTTGTGATATGGGGCAACTGCTTTTGCTGGGACTCTGATGGGGATGTATTCTGTATGCCGACAGATTGTCAATATTTACAAGTGTTCAAATCACACCATGACTTATGATTATGCTATGCATTTGATTTTTTGCCGTAATGCTCCGTATTAGACGGAATGCTACGCTTTGAGGGTGAATATGATGCGAATGCTATGATTATGCAAAGAGGCACCGATCCGGGATTCGGATCCCGTTGCTGCAAAGATCTCTGATCGATCTGCTTGAAGTGAACATCCCAGCTGGGGATGAGATCATTGATAGATCTGTAGTTGTATCTGCTTGGGGATATACGTCATTGGTTGACATATCCTTATAACACGGGACCCAGCCGGGGTTTGTAGAAGCTTTCTGTACTCTGTTGTGACTTCTTCGTGCGCTGCTCTTCTGAATAGAGGCTGGAGCTCTGTGGGGATGATTCCCTGATTCGTACTCAGCTGAGGGCGAGATGACAACTCGGCTGGGGAGAGAGAGAGGCATCACCGAAAGATCTCCCTAGAAAATCTGTTACGGTGACTTCTTAGCTCCGCCGGGGATAAGGGCATCTTCTGTGATACCTGCCCATTCTGATGGGGATAAGTAATAAGCGGCCAACTCAGCTGGGGAATTGTGAGAGGCGACTCAGCTGGGGATAGAGCATTCCCGATGCTGTATGTTGATTTGGCAACTTGCTGGGGAAGTGGGCACCTCCCAGGGCCATGTGAGTTGACAACGATTCGTCAGTTTGCTGAGACGTAACTTGCATGCCCCAGGTTGCATTCTGGATACCTGCAATCCTGCAAAGATAAGGAAACGCACGAAAAGGTCCCGAGGTACCCCTTACTGGATTCCGTCATAGGAGACAAGCACTTTCGAGAGTAAGTATATTCCCTGTAAGCATGTGTTTTTATTTTTAGAGAGAGGCATCTGTACTTATGCAATTGTATTTTTAGAGATATCAGACAACTCTTTACAAAACATAAATGTAAAAACGAAACATGACTGAAAATTCGACTTTATTAATTTGTGTGCCCTGAATTGGCAAGATACAGTCAGAAAAACATATCTCCTGAAATGAGGAGGTTGTTACAAATTGAGAAACAAAGTGCTGGCGGTGTTGATGACGCTTTGAGGAGCTTCCTCTTCTGCTATGACTCGTATGACAATGACGTTCTTCTCGTCTTGCTTTCTGGAGAGAGTTGATTCTGATTGCAGCTTGATCCTTTGGAGCTTACCAAGTTGTAGGTGATACAGACGAATTCAGAATGCAGTTGTTCGCTTATTCCCTTATTTTGCATGGATCGCCCTTTCGGGTTTTCAATCCATCGGGATACCCATTTTTGCCTGAGTTGTCCAATGCGGCTTTTCAACTCAGCGGGTGTACATTTTGTTTATTTCCCTTACTTTTGCCCGAGTCTTTTATTCTGTTTTTGACTCGCCGGGATGCCCTATTTTTGCCTGGACTTACATTCTGTTTTTATGTCCAGCGGGTCATTTTATGCGAAGTATTTTTTAACTGCATCTGAATTCACAGGGGATGGAAAATCTTCACCATCCATGGTGCTGAGCATCAGTGCTCCACCAGAGAAGACTTTCTTGACGACGAATGGTCCTTCGTAATTCGGAGTCCACTTGCCCCTGTGGTCCGTATGAGGAGGGAGGATTCTCTTCAGCACAAGATCTCCCACTTGGTACTCTCGGTGCCTGACTTTCTGATCGAAGGCTCTCTTCATTCTCTTCTGATATAACTGCCCGTGGCAGATTGCAGCCAATCTCTTCTCTTCGATCAGACTCAGTTGTTCGTATCGGGACCGAACCCATTCTGCTTCACTCAGTTTAACATCCATTAATACCCGTAACGAGGGTAGTTCCACTTCAACAGGTAGGACTGCTTCCATACCATATACAAGCTGATACGGTGTTGCCCCAGTGGATGTTCTGATTGATGTGCGGTACCCATGCAAGGCGAACGGTAGCATTTCATGCCAATCTTTGTATGTGACTACCATCTTCTGCACAATCTTCTTGATATTCTTATTTGCTGCCTCAACAGCGCCATTCATCTTTGGCCTGTAAGGAGAAGAGTTGTGATGTTGGATCTTGAAGTCCCGGCATAGCTCTGCCATCATTTTGTTGTTCAAGTTGGAACCATTATCAGTAATGATTCGCTCGGGCACTCCATACCGACAGATGATATCTCTTTTCAGAAATCTGGCTACCACTTGCCTTGTGACATTTGCATATGAGGCTGCTTCAACCCACTTGGTGAAATAATCGATGGCGACCAGGATGAATCTGTGGCCGTTCGAAGCAGTTGGCTCAATTTTGCCAATCATGTCAATGCCCCACATAGCAAAGGGCCATGGTGAAGACATGATGTTCAGAGGGTTGGGAGGCACATGCACCTTGTCTGCATAAATCTGGCATTTGTGGCATTTTCTAGCGTAAGCACAACAGTCTGCATCCATTGTGATCCAGTAATAGCCTGATCTTAACAACTTCTTAGCCATTGCATGTCCTCCAGCATGGGTACCAAAAGAGCCTTCATGCACTTCATGCATCAGTAGATCTGCTTCTGTCTTGTCAACACATCTGAGGAGTACCATATCAAAGTTCCGCTTATATAGAGACCCATCAGCGTTCAGAAAGAAACTTCCAGCGAGCCTCCTCAAAGTCTTCTTATCATTGGAAGATGCCCCAGGTGGGTACGTTTGATCCTCCAAGAAGCACTTGATGTCATGGAACCAAGGCTTATCATCTTTAACAGTATCTGCTGCAAATACATATGCTGGTCTATCGAGTCTTGATACTGAGATCTGAGGTACAAAGTTAGCTGCTTGAACTTTGATCATGGATGAAATGGTAGCAAGAGCATCCGCAAACTGATTCTCGTCCCGAGGGATATACTCAAGCTTGACTGTTGTGAAGAAAGTCAATAACCTTCTTGTATAATCCCTGTAAGGTATCAGATGATCTTGGTGGGTGTACCATTTTCCGTTGGTTTGATTAACTACCAGAGCTGAATCTCCGAATACGGTCAATGTCTTGATCCTGAGGTCAATGGCTTCCTCAAGACCCATAATGCAAGCTTCGTATTCAGCTTCGTTGTTAGTGCAGTTGAAAGTGAGTTTTGCCGAGAAAGGCATATGAACTCCTTTGGGTGTAATGAGTACTGCACCAACACCACGGCCATTCATGTTGACAGCCCCATCAAACATCATAGTCCATTCTTCCTCCGGGTCAGGCCCTTCAGTGTGAATAGGCTCTTCATGATCTTTTGCTTTAATGAGCATGATGTCTTCATCGGGGAAATCGAACCTCATAGGCTGGTAGTCATCAATGGGTTGCTCAGCAAGATATTCAGATAGTACACTGCCCTTGATGGCTTTCTGAGATGTGTACTGTATGTCGTATTCTGTGAGAATCATCTGCCATCTTGCAACCCGTCCGGTAAGAGCTGGCTTCTCAAATATGTACTTGACTGGATCCATTTTTGAGATCAATAGGGTAGTATGGGTCAACATATACTGTCTCAGTCGGCGAGCAGCCCACGCTAAAGCACAGCAAGTTTTCTCGAGCAGTGAATAACGTTGTTCACAGTCGGTAAACTTTTTGCTTAGGTAGTATATTGCATACTCTTTTCGACCAGACTCGTCATGCTGGCCCAGCACACACCCCATTGACTCTTCTAATACTGTCAAGTACATTATCAGAGGTCTTCCTTCAACTGGAGGCATAAGGATTGGAGGTTCTTGTAAATACTCCTTAATCTTGTCAAAAGCCCTTTGGCAATCTTCGTTCCACCTGACCGTTTGTTCTTTTCTTAGCAGCTTGAACAAGGGTTCACAGGTTGCTGTCAGGTGAGATATGAACCTTGAAATGTAGTTCAATCTACCTAAGAAACCTCGAACCTCTTTCTCAGTTTTCGGTGCAGGCATCTCTTGGATGGCTTTGACTTTATCAGGGTCAACCTCGATCCCTTTCTCGCTTACAATAAAGCCCAGCAGTTTACCGGATCGCACCCCAAATGTGCATTTGTTGGGGTTTAGCTTCAGCTGATACTTCCTCAGACGCTTGAATAATTTGAGCAGATTCACCAGATGGTCTTCCTCTGTAAGGGACTTGGCAATCATATCATCCACGTAACATTCTATTTCTTTGTGGATCATATCATGGAATAATGTCACCATAGCCCGTTGATAGGTTGCACCAGCGTTCTTCAGTCCGAATGGCATCACTTTATAACAGAACGTGCCCCAAGGTGTGATGAATGTTGTCTTCTCCATGTCTTCAGGTGACATCTTGATCTGATTGTATCCCGAAAATCCATCCATGAAGGAGAATACCGAGAACTGAGCCGTATTATCTACCAATACGTCAATGTGAGGTAATGGGAAATCATCTTTCGGGCTAGCTCTATTCAGATCCCGGTAATCAACACACATCCTTACCTTACCGTCCTTCTTAGGCACGGGTACTATGTTAGCAACCCACGGCGGATAGCTAGTCACAGCAAGGAACCCGGCGTCCCATTGCTTTTGTACCTCTTCCTTGATTTTCATAGCCATGTCTGGGCGAGTTCGGCGTAGTTTCTGTTTGACTGGAGGGCACTCCTCTCTCAAAGGCAGCTTGTGCACAACTATATCAGTATCCAACCCTGGCATGTCTTGGTAGGACCAAGCAAACACATCAACATACTCTTGAAGCAGATCTATCAGCTGTCTCTTCACTGAGTCTTGCAGGCAGGCCCCGATTTTGACTTCTTTCACGTTTTCCTCCGTACCAAGATTAATCACTTCAATCTCCTCCTGATGAGGAGTAATAACCTTTTCCTCCTGTCTTAACAACCTGGCTAGCTCTTCAGGAAGCTCATATTCTTCATCAACCCCTTCATCAGCTTGATTGATCGGATTGTCAAAGTCATACGATGTCATAGCTGTGCTGTTGTCGGTGCAGTCTGGAAGGCACTCTCTGCAAGGGTTAAGTCGGTTTATTTTAGTGATTGATTTTAATCTTGCTTTAGAAAAAAGTGAAATGAAGTTATCATTTTGAAAACACCGCCATTTATTTTTTGTACAAAAAGAAAAATGGAAAAACAGTGAGCAGAAAAGAAAAAAGACTCGTTTGCAAAAAGATGTCTGATATTTCATTAATTTAATCTTGTTTGCACAAAAGTACAGATGGCCCTGGTTACAAAATGAGTCTTGTCATCTTGGGCAAGATGCAAGACTTGGATGCATGCTATAAAAGATACAGGAAATAATAATTACTCTGCTCGAGTAACATTTATAATTCCCTGGGAAGACCAGTTCGAGACACTGCTCCCCGGGACCTTTGGACGAATCCAATTCTCCAGGTTGCGTTCCTCTTCCAGCTCGTCTTCCAGACAGTTGATAGCATCGGGGGTAAGCATTCCCCCACTGACAAAACCAGGCTCTCCAGCAGCCTTCTCCTGACGCTGAGTTGGTCTGTAACCCAACCCAAACTTGTCCTTCTTTTCCTCCACAGCTAAGACCTTGCCCCAGCCTAGGGCAGTTCCTTCCTCAACAACCTTCCGGGCTTGTTGGTATGACGACATGGAGATCCCCGAAACAGCAGATGCTTCATTCACATTCAAGGCTTCAAAACCTTGGCTCATGGTTTCAACGATCTCTCCATCCATTTCAATATACTTGTAAGTAGCCAGATGACTCACAAATATATCCTCCTCCCCACAGATTGTGACAACTTGGCCTTCCCACTCGTATTTTAACTTTTGGTGAAGGGTAGACGTTATAGCGCCAGCGGCGTGAATCCAGGGTCTACCCAACAAGCAGCTGTAGGCGGGCTGAATGTCCATCACATAAAAGATAGTTTTAAAAGTCTGCGGGCCAATTGTCACAGGCAGTTCAATCTCCCCCAGAACCGACCTCTTCGAACCATCAAAGGCTCTTACCACCAGGTTGCTGGGTCTCAATGCCAGTCCATCATATTCAAGCTTCACCAGAGCCTTCTTTGGTAGGACATTCAGGGATGATCCTGTGTCCACCAGCACATGTGAAAGGACAGCTCCTTTGCATTCCATGGTTATGTGCAAGGCTTTGTTGTGATTGCGGCCATCCACTGTCAGGTCAGAATTGGTAAACCCTAGCCCATTGCTAGCAGTAACATTTCCAACCACGGTTTCCAATTGGTTGACAGTAATCTCCTCGGGCACGTAAGCTGCGTGCAGGACTTTTAGTAGTGCATTCCGATGGGCTTCGGAGCACATAAGCAGTGAGAGGATAGAGATTTTGGATGGCGTCTGGTGGAGTTGATCCACAATTTTGTAGTCACTCTTTTTGATGATTCTCATAAACTCATCAACTTCCTGATCAAATGGAGTCTTCAGGGCTCCTTTGGCAGCTGGATCTTCCTGCACCGGTCCTTTACCCTTTGCCTTGGCAGCAGCTTCTGCTTCGGCAGTAGGTCTTTGGACTTGTGAAGCAAAGAGACGTCCGCTTCGGGTGAAGCCTCCGCCTCCGCCCACATTATCAATTTGTGGTGCAGGTGCTGATGTTTCAAGAGTGATTCTCTTTCCCTCGCAATACAAGTCAGAGCCATAGTGCCAAGGGATGGCCCTATCGCTTTCATATGGTACAGGTCCAGGCACCGTGACAGTGACCGGACTGATTGCTGCTGCTGAAGGGACTGTTATTGTCTGTGGATCATAAAAGATTGTGACTGGTGCTCTAGTGGGAGCAGCACCTTCTGAATGGTAGGCGGAGTTACTTTCTGGATCGTAGAAGATGGTAACAGCAGAGACATCTTCATGATCGTTTGCTGGAGTTGTAGGAGGTCCTGATGGAAGGACTGTTGTTGTTGTAGATGGAGAGTCGAAATGGAATGAAGCTGATGTTGTAGCAGGAGAAACTGTTGAAAACTGGTCATTTGGAAGGACAGATGAAGTACTTGCTGATGTTGCTGATGAATTGTTGGGAACAATTGTTGCTGTATTTGTAGGAGGATCTGAAACCATTGCTGATGAAGCTGCCGGATGTGCCGGAAATGATGTAGTGATTTGTAAGAGGCCACTCTTGATAAGGCTGTCAATGCCATTCCTCAAGTCTTCACACCCATTCCATGAAATATTGCAATAAGGGCACCCCAGCTCACACCCTGGAAATATTTGATTTTCACGGAGTTGAGCTTTGATTTCCACCAATGGTGTCCTGATCTGATCCACACTAGTTATCAAATAAGACTGTTGGTCTTCTTCAATAGCATTAATCCGGGGACCACCATGGTGTGGCATTGGGTTTTTGTTGACGTTGGGCGGAGGTGCAAAATTCAAAGCCTTGGAGTCTACCAAGTCTTGTACTTTCATATGCAGAGCCCTGCATTTTTCTGTACTGTGGCCAGGTGCGTTGGAATGAAAAGCACACCTAGCATTGGAGTCATAGTTTCTTGGTAGACTGTTGGGATCAGGAGGTGCCAACGTTCTTAGCTCAACTAGGTTGAGTTTCAGAAGTTGTGGCAGCAAGGCAGCATATGGCATTGGGATCGGGTCAATCACTCTGTTAGCTTGAGAGGGCCTCTGTTGAAATGGCCTCTGTTGATTGTTGTTGTTATTGTTGTTGTTGTAGTTGTTTCTTGGAGGATATTGATTCTGATGATACTGAGGCTGTTGTTGGAAGCTTTGTTGCGGAGGTTGATAAACGGGCTGAGGATGAGCTGGAGCAGGGATTGTGACTGCTGCTATTGTTCTTGGAACATACTGGGGCCTGCCCCTGTTGGTGTGAATGGCATTGGTCTCGCCAGATCTTCTAGGGCCTGCAAAAGGCTTTCTTGTACCACTGGACGAACTAGCACCATTATCAGATATCTTACCCATCTTTAATAGGCTTTCAATTCTCTCCCCGGCTATAACAACATTTGCGAAGCTGGTGGAAGAGAAAGCAGCTAGCCTATCAATATAGGTTCCCTGAAGGGTATTCATGAACATATCAGCCATCTCTCTTTCAGACATAGGTGGCTGGACAGCAGCAGCAAGCTGTCTCCATCTTTGAGCATATTCTCTGAAGCTCTCTCTTGATGACTGTGACATTCCCATTAGGAGGGTCCTATTGGGTGCCATATCCAGATTATACTGATACTGTCTGATGAAGGCCTCTGCCAGGTCCTTCCAGCATCTTACAGTTGCTCTTGTCAGATGGGAATACCATTCCCTTGATGCTCCAGTCAAGCTATCTTCGAAGTAGAACATCCACAATTTCTCGTCCATGGTGTAAGCTTTTAATCTTCCGAGAAAAGATTGCAGATGGGTTCGAGGACAAGAAGTCCCATTATACTTTTCAAAACATGGAGGCTTGAACTTGTGGGGAATCCTAACCCCGTCTACTAAGCCCATATCCATCACGTCAAAACCCAAAGAATTTTGAGATTCTAAGGATCTTAACTTCTCAGCTATTTCTTCCAATCTCCTGTCATATGTTTCCTCTCCGGCACCCATTACTGTATACTGGTCCTCCTGAGGATCTTCTTGAAGTACTCTGGCTGCAGTTGCTGTTCCTTGAACGTTTGCAGGAATGTTAACCTCAGGATGTAGATGTGGACCAAACACAGGAGGGTTAACATGCGGTTGCACCCTTTCGTTGTTGCTTGTGCCAGCAGTTCCTACATGGGGGTCCTCTTGAGTTCTTCCCTCTACCAAAACTCTAAGCCTCTCCTGACTCTGAGCTAAGTTATTCATCACTTCCATGAATTGAGTGATCTGGGTTCTCATCTCCACCCTTTCGTTAGCCATCTGGGTTCTGGCCTCATTGAGGTCTTGCTGCAACTGGTCCATCTGGATGCCCGGAAGGTTGTTTCTTGTAGGGTACCTGTGAGGCCTGTTGAGAGGGAATAGCCTGCGGCGAGCAATAATTCCTGAGATTCACAACAGAGGTTAGAGACAATAAAACAAAAACCTACAAAACAGAAAAAAGGTTAGCATGCAATGCAGTTGTGCTTATTTGCTCTTAAGGTATCCGGTTTGGCCTCCAGTTTTGACCCTTCCAGACCCTTGAAGGTGATGCTGTTGAAGTTGCTTTTGAAGTGAACCCAGATGGAAACAAACTACAAATATATTACAAAGGTAAAATAATACAAATTGTTCATTTTTCACAACACCAGCCCTCTAGGGGTCAAAATACATAATCAAAAAGCAAAAGTACATGAAAAGAAATAGCAACAAGCAAATGATCAAACTCCGAGGCCAAACTCATCCTCACGAACTTCCTTAAGAAGTGCTTCGGTCACAGGATCAGTCGGACGCTCCGTGAGACTCCTGATGAGAAGGTTTCTTGTTGCAACAGCTGTAGTCAACTTCTTGTTCTGGCTTTGGTCTTTGGATTTCTTCACTCCAGCTTTGATTTTTAACTCTGAAATTTCCTCCTGGGCTGCTGCCAGGGCTTTTTCCATCTGCTCCACCTTATCTTGAACTCTCTTGTCTTCTAGAGTACGGGCTTCAGTGATCCGGACCCACCTGGCCTGACTCTCCTTCAAGTACAAGTCTGTCCTTGCTCTCTGGAACTGGGCTTCTTTACAAGCATTTTTCAGAATCTGCTCACCAGCTTTAGACTTGTTGATATAGTCTCCAGACTTCTCAATCTTGGTCAAGTGCTCCACTCTCAACTTTTCCAATCTTTCAATCTCCCTCACACCTTCACTCCTCTCCCTGAGGGTCTTCTGCAAGGCTTGGGATAACTTCTCATTTCTGTCCTTCAAGCTTTCAAACTCTTCCAGGCTGACTGTTGCTGGAGGTGGTGCTGAAGATGACTCAGGCATGTCTTTGATGGTGAAGGGCAATCCTGAGATTTGGGCCCTAGCATAGGACCACTCATGATATTGGGCTGATGCCACATTATTGCACTTCCCCAGAATGGTGATTCCCTTGGTTTGAACATGATCCCAGGCCCAGGCAGCCTGTCTAACAGTTGCCAGACTAACCTTGTTCTCACAGTAGAGGGTCTCAGCCAAGTCCTTTTCCCTAGGAGCATGAACCAGTGCATAACCCAATTGCCTCTTGAACAGCAGGGGGTTGTAATTGATACTTCCCTTGACTCCTACCAAAGGCACATTAGGAAAATGCCCACAGCTAGTGATTATGTCTCTGCCCTTGGTACTTTGATTGCACCACCTGATATCTGCTGTAGTTAGGACAGAAAGTCTCCTTGCCCAGTTGCTTTGCTGGTGAGGGTTTAGGAATGCATCTGTCTTAGGTAGATGCTTGAGAAGCCAGGCATGGAATAGTGGAGCACAAATCCTCACTAACTTCCCTCTCTGTTTCTCATTCCTCTGATGTACTGAGTAATAGAGATCACCCAACAAGGTAGGCACTGGGTTCTTCAGGATGAACAAATGGATTGCACTCTTGCTGATGAATCTGGGCTCATCTGCAAATAACACAATTCCATACACACTTAAAGCCAACAGAGCACAAACAGCTTTCCACTCCCCCAGGGAGGCCTTCAGACTAGCTTGAGAGATTAGGAAGTCCAGCTGTAATCCAGGGACACTAGATTTAGAGGTCATGTGTTGTTCAATCAAAGCAGGTTCCAGGTGCAAAGCTTTGGCTATCTCCCCACTGCTGGGAAAATCCATTTCAGGATTGAATGGGATCTCCCTCTTGATAGGCAAACCAGTCAAAGATGAGTATTCTTCCAAAAGAGGACCCAACTGGAAGTCTTGAAATGTAAAGCATCTCAATGGGGGGTCATAGAACTGAATGCAGGTATGAATCAGGCTCCTCTGAGACGGGTCCATGTCCATAACTAGGTCAAGTATGTCCCCATAATGTTCCCTGAACAAAGGGATGTAATCTGGTGTAATCAGGGTTTGGATCCTCCTGAGGTCTGACAAATCTGGTTGGAAGAAATGATAGGTGATGTTGTTCTTCTTTGGAGCCATGATGTTGAAGACTGAGCAGAATGCTGAAACAGGGAGAGCCACTGATTGGCTGGTGCTGAAGCAGACAGATAAAACTGAAACAGATGCTGATGAAGATGGGTTAAAGCTGCAGATGGGGTCAAAACCAAAACCTGATGAACAATGGATACCCTGAAAAACAAATAAGCACATGTTAACATGATGCAATGAGTATGCATGCAAATGAAATGCAAGGGTCTGTGACTGAGCTGGATCTGGATAAATGCCTTGGTATAGATCCATGTGTGTCTAAGAATTCCAGATGGAGGTCTAAGAAATCCAGTAACCAAGGTAGGGGACTCAAATAAAGAGTCACATGTCCAGGGTTTTAGAATCACAAGAACTATCCAACATGAAGCATTCTTAACAAAGTCAAAGTAACAGGGTATTCTGAGGTCAAGGTACCTGCAAACCTGTAAACAGCCCCACCCCCTCACAGGTAGTGATCTAGAACAAGGATCCTCAGACTTGGATCTGTTATGAGAAGTGTAAGCACTTCTAACCCGGAGGTACAGTGTTTACAATTATCATAACAATTCCTCCTCTAATTCACCTCAATTTCTGAAGGTCAATACTAAAAGGTCATCCAGACTTAGCAGGCTTCCCAGATCCCCCTAGCATTGCAGGAAATCTGCAACACAGAGTTCTCAAGAAGAAACCCATATCTGAACCGTGTTTCATATTCCCGCACCAGACTGAAAATTGACTGGGAAAGAATATGATTCACTCTAGCCTAGGTGTCACTCAGGTCCCAGGTATAGGACCTAAACTCTCAATGAATCACCCACCCACCAAAACAAAAACCAGATCCAGCCAGCAGTACAGTATGACAATATGATATATACAAAAGCAATAAAGAAAGCAGTAAAGCAACTGTACATAAAGCAAACATGAATACAGATATACAAACACAAATAACACATAACACCCCAGTAAACACAAATCAATCAAGCGCTAGGAGGAACCCACAAAAAGGACCAGAAGCCCTGGTTGCAGTATAAGTTTCCCCAGCAGAGTCGCCAAGCTGTCGCTCCCGACAAATGAAAACTGGATCAGATGAAGGTACAGACGCGAACGGTCGGCGAAGGGAACAGTGAGAACACACAGCCGTGAACTCACTGGGGAATGAATAGAGTCGCCAGCTAGGCATTTTTATCCCGGAGGAAAGGCAATGCTGCATAGGCCTAGAAAAAGATGGATAAGACGGTTTGCGAACCAGAGAGACTGAGAAAGGGGGTTGGTTACAACCTGGGAAGGTATTAGCACCCAGATTGTCCGTCGTACTCGACGGGATCCACGCTTGAAAGATTTGTGTTTTAAAGGGGTAGTGTCAGTGCAATCTGTGTGTAAAATAGCTGGAAGAAAATGTACAGGTGTCAGTGTGAGAAGTGAAGTGTATAATGATGTGTCAGTGTAAGGAAAGAGTATGCTCATGATCATGAGGCTAAGAGAATAATGCTAGAAAGAGGGGGAATATACAGAGACTTTTGTTCGATAACTGTTAAGTTATGCCTACGTATCCTCTCGTGCAATGAGGAAGTCAGAACACCGTAGTTCGACCCAAAGAGACTGAAAGATGAATTGACTTGTGAACTGCTTACTTGTCCATGCTCAAGTGTATGACCTGTCTGGCTCAGGTGCAAACTGTCTTGCATTAGACGGAAGAAGCGAGCTCTCGTTTATGAGTGAAGGTGATGAGAAAAGAATCCCGGAGGAGACGATTATTGTTTGTTTTTGAGTTTTCATCCTTTTATTGCTTTTGAAAGTTTGTCATAAGATAATGAGCTTAAGCCTAAACCAATGGGTTAGTAAACTCATCACATCTTCCCTCTGATTAGGGGTAATGAGAATTACCTTAAGTGTGAAGTCAGATTCTCACACTTAATCACCTTTGATGTAGGGTTAAGATCATTAACCTACTTGTGATTATTTAGATGTTTTTGCTGTTTTTTGTTTAGTGTTGAGTAATGAGGTTAAGCCATAATCAAGGATTAAACAGACCCATTACACCATCCTAAAAGAAGGATAATAGATGAGAATGTTTAAGCTGAGGAAAACTTCTCAACTTAATCCATGATTAGGGATTAAACCCATGACAAAACAAGTCTTTGATTAAGTGGATTTTATTTAATGGTATGATGATGAAGTGAATTTTATGATTTGTAAGACAACTTGAGGGGGACTTGTCCATTAACACTAGGGTTAGTCCTTCTCAACCAATTAAGGAAGAATTAGAACCCTAATGCAAGGCCCAAGTTACAAGTGTAATGCCTTGATATTTATTAAGTGAATTGATTAAGAGATTTCAACACCTTAAGGGTCCAAGACTTAGGATTAAAGTTATACACTCCATCCTAAAAGAAGGATGCAGGCATGATCTTAATCACAAAGTCTTAAAGCCTTGAGGGTTTAATCCCTGATTATGAGGTGAGAAGAGATGACTCAAAGAGAGACACAAAGGTAAAAACTATGGGGGGAACTAATCAAAACCCTAATTCATTATCATGCTTGGTTGGTCCTAATGTTTGTGAGGTTTCAAGAAACAATCTTCAGATGAACCACCAGGAAGCAGATGAACAAGATCAAGAGAAGCAAAGTGACTTGCTTCATTCAAGAAGTCAAGTCACTTGAAGAAAGAAAGTGGGAGAAACAAGAATGAGCAAGCTCAATCTCAAACACATATAGAAATGCAGCAATGGATGCAAGAGAGATGAAAAGAAAAGTTATGAGAAGTGAAGGCAAATTCACTTCCCAAGTTTACTTACCACCTGCAATGTTAGAAACAAATGCAATGCAATGCTAAATGAAATGAAATGACATGATACAAAGAAAAACCAGGAGCATACACATGATGATCATGATGTTATGAGGTGCTGCAAACATGAGGCAAGACATGGGAATGTTCATACAAAGATCATGGATGCAAATGATGCAAGTTAAGGAGCATGAACAAGCATGAAATGTCATGAGGCATACAAGACAAATGGCATGGCAAATGTGTAATGTAATGATCAATGATGCTTCATACATGTCTTAAGATGTTAAATGAATCATAAGAATGCACAAAATGCAATGGCAAGTCAAGTCATGCAAGGAAATGCAAGAAGGATGCAAGGGAAAGCCCAAATTAGGGTTTATGAAACAAACATCAAACACAAACTCAAAACAGAAGCAAACCTTAAGGTAAAAAATGGAAAATGGTACCCAAAGAAACCCTAGACCAATGACAAACCACTGCCCAAAGGGGAGCTCTCAACTCTCAACCAAGCTCAAGTTATGATTTTTACAAGTTATTAGGGTTTTTTAGGGTTTGTAACAAAAGAAATGCCAATCAATTAGAAAATGCAAGATCAAATCTTGGCCTTTTTATCCTTGAAAGTACATGTCAAATGGAAAACAATGCAAAAAGAATCAATGTCTCAACCCTCACCAAGAGGCAGAAATGAATTTTCAAATATATGATCAAAATAATGCATCAAAAATGATTTAATTCAATGAAAAATTCTTAAAATGCATCAAGATCAAAAAAGAAATTTGGTTTGAAGGTTGGACAATGTTTCTAAATGTCTTAGAACATTTCATGAATTTTTTTGTAATTTTTAAATACCTAAAAGTATTTTTAATTAATTAATTCTCATTAATCAATTAAAAAATAATCTTTTAAATATTTAAAAATACTTTTTTAATGATAAAAAATAAAATAAAAATATTTTTGTGCCATAAAAATTAATAAAACCTTAAAGAAAAAGTTTCATAATTTTTATGATTTTTAAACTATTTTAAATAAATTGTACAATTAAAATGAAAACAAATGAATTAAAAATTGAATAAAATAAAAGTAAGACAAATGAAAGGCCAGGATGCGCTCTGGATTCAAAGGCGTTGACTGCGCGCCAGAATGAGGGGCCAAGATTGCTTCAGATTAAATAAATTAATTATGATTAATTAAAACCTAACACGTGGATTAGGGCTAACTGCATTGATCTGGGCCATTGGAAAGGGAGGGAAGTCAACAATGTCAACGCATCTGAGGGCCAATATTCAAACTGACATTAATTATGGGATTAAACCCTAATTAATCTCAGGTGGCCGGAGAAGACCTCCGGTCATCTTCTCCGGCCAGGGGGTCACCTGAAAATCACCCAACTCCCTAAAAACGTAAGATAAATGAAAACTAAGACCAGGGAAATGATCCTAACACTCCCACGAATCAAACCCCTAACCTAAAACAAATTTATCTAACCTAAACAAGCTGAATCGAAGCAACTAAGCTCTAGGGTTCGTAAGCTTCAAACTGAAATTAAACTCTCAAAACGCAACCATTTTCAAAACCAATGGTACCAGAATGATCAGCAAGGCATGTAGAGCAAGTTTGTAACAATCAAATTGATTTCTGGAAAAATTAATTTGGAGCTACCTGAGATTTGTAACCTTTGATTTTGGAACTTTCAGGCCTCTTCTCCTTGCTCAATCTACTCCTTAGAACCCTCTGGTGATGTTGGAATACCTTGGAACAATTTAAGTAAGCTGGATGGTGAGATTCGAACGCTCCTGCTCCAAGCTCAGTCAACAATGGCAGATGAGATTCTGGTTGATTCAGGCCATGGTGATGAGTTGTTTATGACCTATGAGGTGTATTGAGAAGGTTTATGGTGTTGGTTGAAGTGTTTGTGGCTTGAGGAAAGAGATTCGAATGAATCTGCAGAATGAGGGTTGGTGATGGCAGTGAGGGTTTCTGGTGATTTCAGGCTTTGGCTTTGGGTGCTTTGTGATCTATGAAGTGTATTTAGTTGAGTGATGAAGAAAGTTTTAGTGTTTGATGTTTGTGTGAGCAGATTCGAATGAAGTTGCAATGTGGGAGGTTTTTTGTGTAAATGATGAATGGTAATGCTTTAGCCTTGGTTGCTTAGTGTTATGGCCAGCAAAATGAATGAATAAACAATTCTGATTGGTTGGCTGATGTGACTTGTGCAGCTGTGATAGGTAGTTCACTTTTTGCTCAAAAACCACTTTATGTGTAAGATAGGGTATGGCTTGATCTAGGCTTGGTACAAAGCTAGGGCTGGCGCAGCATGGTGTGGTGAGAGACTATGGAAGGTTCAGCAGCCAATGTTGCAAGTTGTGAGGAATGATCATGAGTGTTTTGCAACTTGTTGTACTTTTGGTTCACATGTGATCTTTTGGCCAACCAAGCATGAAGTCATGGGAAAGCTTAGTCCAATTCTGATTTTATGGACTTAGAGAATGTTTACAAGATGGTTTGACATGAATTTGAGGCAGCAATTTGACTTGATTCAAGACTTTGCAAAATTTCCACTTAGTGCATGACATGAAAAACAATGATTTTTGGTAACTTTAACACACCATAACTTTTGATCCAAGAAGAGTTAGATCATGTTCTTGTACTTTTTGAAAAGGGAAAGATGAGATCTACAACTTTTATGACCAAAGTTCTTCCATTTGAAGCATTTTTGGATCAAGAATCAAGGCTTGAAAATTGACCTAAAATGAGGCATTCTTGAAAAGTCAACAAAACCCAAAAAGTCAACTCTTGCAAAAACCCTAAATTCTTGGTTTTTATGAACTTCAACCTTCTTCCATGATCAAATAAAGATCATATACACTCAAAATGATGAAGATCACCCATTGGTTGGGTCATTGGGGGCCTCAGATGCCCTGATTTTACACTGACTTGTCTGAAAAGTCAACTCTTGATCAGATGACTTCCCCATGGAATTTCTTCATGAAAATTGATATGCATACTCCCTATACCATATAGAGGTCAATGGAAACAAGAATGACCAAAAATTTTGGTGTTATGGCCTCTGAAACCAAAACCCTAATTTTCAGTCAACTGTGCAGTTCATCCTGGCTCTGCATCCACTCAAACCCTAATTCTTGTGATTCCTCTGCATTTTTGACTTTGTGAGGATGTAATATGACATAAGAACACACATGGACCCCTTTGAGTTGATTAGTGGCCTTTGGAATGGCTCAAAATGCCCTGAGGTTGCTCAGATCAAAAACCCTAGGTGCAGATGCCTTAGAAGCTATGCAGTGAATCAAAATGAGATGTGAGATGATATATTTTGTGTATATGCATATGAGATGATCACAAGCCATGTGTGAATGAGTGAGGGCAAATTTGGGGTGTTTACAGTTACAACATGGGAAGGTATTAGCACCCAGATTGTCTGTCATACTCGACGGGATCCACGCTTAAAAGATTGTGTTTAAAAGGGTAGTGTATGTGTTATCTGTGTGCAAAAGCTGGAAGAGAAATATACAAATGTCAGTGCAAAAAGGGTGAATGCTCAGGAACTGAGGCTTAAAAGAGAATGCTGAAAGAGGGGGAAGACACAGAGACTTTTGTTCGATAACAGTTAAGTTATGCCTACGTATCCTCGCATGCAATGAGGAAGTCAGAACACCGTAGTTCGACTCAAAGAGACTGAAAGATAAATTGATTGTGAACTGCTTGCTTGTCTATGTTCAAGTGTATGACTCGTCTGGCTCGAGTGCTAACTGTCTTGCATTAGACGGAAGAAGCAAGTTCCCGTTTATGAATGAGTGTGGTGAGAAAAGAATCCCGAAGGAGACGATTATTGTTTGTTTTTGTGTTTTCAGTTTTGTTATTGTTTTTGGTGTTTTGCATAGGATTATGAGCTTAAGCCTAAATCAAAGGTTGTAAACTCATTATATCCTCCCTGATTAGGGATAATGAGCCTACTTAAGTATGAGATAAGCATCTTAACTTAATTATCATGATGATGTAGGGTTAAGATCATTAACCTACTTGTGATTATTTAGATGTTTTTGGGTTTTTTTTTAGTGTTAAGTAATGAGTTTAATCTCTAATCACAGATTAGTGGACTCATTACACCATCCTAATAGAAGGATAATAGATGAGCACACTTAAGCTGAGGAAGATACCTCAACTTAATCCATGGTTAGGGACTATATTCATTATATAACAAAGCCTTTATTAAGTGGATTTTAATTAAGGGATGAGATTAAGAAGTGGATTTTAAGTTTGTAAGACAACTTGAGGAGGACTTGTCCATTAAACACTAGGGTTAGTCCTTCTTAACCATAAAGGAAGAATTAGAACCCTAATGTAAGGCCCAAGTTATAAGATAAGGTCTTAGTGATTATTAAGATGATTTGATTAATAGGTTTAAAAAAATTAAAGGTTTAACACTTAGGATTAAAGTTATACACTCCATCCTAAGAGAAGGATGCATGCATAACCCTAATTCCAAAGTCCTAAAACTTTAAGAGTTTAGTCTCTGATTATTGAGATGAGAAGAGAGACTCAAGGAGACTCAAAGGTAAAAGGCTAAGGGGGACTAATCACAACCCTAATTATTATCATGCTTGCATATCCTATGGTTTATGAGGCTTAAGAAAGATCTTCAAGGAAGCCACCAATGGAAGAAGCAGATGAAAGGAGGAGGAAGCAGAAGAATAAGTTACTTACTTCATTGAAGAAGATAAGTAACTTAAGGAAAGAAAGTGAGATGGAACACAAGTGAATAAGTTCACTTAAGAGACAAGTTAAAATGCAAATGGAAGAGATTAAAAGAAGTTAGAGGTGAAGGAAAATCCACCTCCCAAGATGACTTACCACCTGAAAGTGTTAACATGAATGCATAAAGTATAAAGCATAAGGAAATGAAATGAAATGAGATGATATGAGATGAAATGACCAAAGTCATAAGTTTTTATGCAATGTTAATGTCATGTGAGATGATGCAAAGGCATACAAAGTGCATATGTATGATCATACAAGAATGAGATGTCATGTAAGCATGCTTTGAAGTTTGAAAACACATGAAAGTTAATGAAATGAAATGAATGCAAATCATGGAAAATGAATGAAGAAATGATCAAGCATGGTTCCAACATGTCCTAATATTTCTAAGGTTACATATGAATGCAATAAATGTCATGGCAAGTTCATGTATTGATGCATATGCAAGGTGAATGCAAGTGAACATGAGAAATTAGGGTTATATGGAAGTATGAGATGCAAATGAACAAAACAGAAGCATATGACATGATAAAAATTTGCAATCAAGCTCAAACAAACCCTAATCCCATACTGGGTCACACCCCAAAGGAGAAGTTCAGAAGCCTAACCAATCAAAAGTTATGATTTTCCTAAGTTTTCTAGGGTTTTTGGGTGGTTCAAAGGGAAAAATGCAAATCAAATTGAAAATGCAAGGTAAATTCATGAGGAAAAATACCTATAAACTACATGCAATATGCAAAACAATTAAAAAAAATCAACTTCAAACTCTTCTTTTTAAAGTTAAGGTTCAAAAATATGATTTTAATGACCCTTTATTCAAAGAAAATTGGCAAACTATGACCAAACCTAAAAAGAAATTTGTGTGAAGAGTCTGAAAATGTTTCTAAATGCATTGGGATGTTTCATGATTTTTTTGGTGATTTTTAGAAACCTAAATGTATTTTTAATAAATAAAAGACTTTAATTAAAAATAACATTTAAATATTTTAAAAATGCTTTTTTAATGCAAAAAATAAAATAAAAATCATTTTTGGAATGAGAAAAATATTTAAAGTCAGAATACAAAAGAAAATATTTTTTTGAATGCTTTTTGCTATTTTAAATTAATTATGCAAGAAAAAGGAATTAAAATGAAATAAAAATGAATTAAATGGAAAAGTATGCAGATCTGATGGCCCAGATTCAAATGGAAACGGAGGGAATTGACTGGCGCGCAATCCAGTGGTCAGAATTCAAACTGGCTAATTAATTTGATTTTATATTAATTAAATGGAGTAATGAGTTAATGGCACATCTGGACCACACGTTCACTAACCCTAATCACCATCTAACGGCTACAAACGCATCTGGGCAGATAATCAGGGTTTTGCCCTAATTACTTTCAAGTGGCCGGAGAAGACCTCCGGTCATCTTCTCCGGCCAACCCCTCACCTGAGCTTCCTTAAATCACCACCCCAAGCCCCCAAAACCTCCAGAATTAATCAACTAACTACCCTAAACAATAATCCAGCCTCAAAAATCATTTATCATTCATCATCAACAAGATTCGAATGAAAACATCAAAACGGAAAAAATTTCAGAACATCATGAAATGCTTAAAACTTAACCATTTTTAAAAGTAAAGACACCAGCATGATCAGTGAAGCATGAGGAATCATTCTATAACATGAAAACACATTTCTGGGAAAAAAGTTCTTGATGACTACCTGAGTTTGAGCTTTCCAATCTGGACTTTCAGAGCTCTCCCGTTGTGCAATCCACTCCCCTTCGACCTCCTGAAGCTATTGGCAAGCTTGAATGAAGCTTAGAGTGGCTATTTTGAGTGCTTTGTTTCTAAAGTTGCAAAAATCGTATTTATGTTTGGAGGTGTTTTAAGTTATGGTGATGGGTGGGAAATGATCCTGGGGTGATGCTGAGTTGATTGGTGGAAGAGTTTGTGATTTTTGTTGGTTGTGTTATGAAATTCAATGAAAGGAAGGTTTCTTGAGGTTTTTGTGATTCTGATGCTATGGATGGATTCAGGCCTCAATGTTGTGTGAAATGAGTTGCTTATTGTCCACATAAACAATGTTGATTGGCCAGAGAGTTGTTGTGGCACATGCTGATTGGTATGGGAGTTTTTGCAAAAAGTCAAGATTTTGTACTTTGAGGTATGGGCATGGGTCAGAGGAGATTTCATGGGGTGTCTGGCCTCAGCTGGGTTCAAGGATGGCCATGGGATTGGTTTTGATGTGCTGGATGGCTTGGATGAAGAGTTATCACATGTTTTGCAAAATTCCCTCTTTGAAGTTTCTTGGATAATAAGTCATGGAAACCCTAGGCTCATTGCACAATTCTGATCTTTTGAGGTTTGTTTGACATATTGTGAAGTGTTTGTGTACATTTGAAGTCATTAGAATGCTTGAATATGCCAAATTGCAAAATCCCTCTTTGACATGAAGCTTGAAATTATAGGATTTTTGCCAACTTTGAAAGGCCATATCTTGAGTTCTATGATGAATCAAGACATGTTCTTGTACGTTTTGAAAAGGGAAAGACCTAATCTACAACTTTCATGACCAATAATTTTTCATTTGAAGCATTTTTGGTTGAGAAAGAGGAGGTTGAAAAACTTTCCCAAAATGGAAAGTTTGCATTTCAAGTCATTTCCATTTTTGGAAAGTTTGCAATTGGCTCAAAATTCTTCAATATTGTGAACTTCCAACCATTTCTAAGATCAAATAAAGATCATAGAACTTCAATTTGATGAAAATACCCCTTTGGTTCCATTGTTGGGGGCCTTAGATGCCCTGATTTTAACTTAACTTGCTCAAGAAGTTACCTAGTGAACAAATGACTTCCACAATGAATTTCTTCACCAAACTTGGTACATATGATCCTTATAACATCTTAAGAACATTATAAACAAGAATGGCCCAAAAATTTGGAGTTAAGGCCTCTGAAACCAAAACCCTAATTTTGGCCATCTGTGCAGTGAAAACCCTAGCT
This sequence comes from Lathyrus aphaca, assembly GCA_963966055.1. Taxonomy (NCBI): domain Eukaryota; kingdom Viridiplantae; phylum Streptophyta; class Magnoliopsida; order Fabales; family Fabaceae; genus Lathyrus; species Lathyrus aphaca. Next base: position 75,234,396 of record OZ014525.1, on the reverse strand, counting down.
CTGCTTCCATGCCTTTGCCAGTTCTTGTGATTTCTTGACTTCCATGAACTTTGGGGAGAAAAATATGATCATAAAGCACACATGGACCCTCTTGGAATGCTTTAAGGCCTTTTGGATGGCTCAGATGGATTCTTGGATTGCTCAGATCACAAACCCTAGATGCAGATGAACTTGAACTATACAGATGAAACAAATATGCAATATGAGGTGGTATGCTTATGCTTATGCAAAAAATGAAAGATCACAAGCCATGGTGTGATAAAGAGTAAGGGAAAATTTTGGGTGTTTACAGCTGCCCCTATTCAAACATGAGTTAGCTGTGCAGGATGTAAGCGCCTGGCTTATCAGACGAACAAGATAACTTGTGGTTGAATACCAAAGACAGTCCAAAATTTGCACTTGCTGGATAGAAAAAGAAAAGGGATATAAATCGTAAAAGATAGTACAGTATGATTATCAAATGAAGATGATGGAGGACTACCATCGAGCAAAGTACGACTACTGGGGATAAATTGGTAAGTTAAGCAATGACGGGGACGGCCGACAAGCTGGGGAAATAAAGAGACCATGACGGGGACGGCCATCAGGTAAAGAAAAAAAAACTCTGGGGATTAAAGTAAAGAGAAAAGCAATGATGGGTACGACCACCAGGCTTCCGAAAGTAAAGTAAACAACGATGGGGACGACCATCGGTCTAAAGAATAAATGAAATAATGATGAGGGACGGTCATCAAAGGTGAAGGAAGATCACCTAGCAGGGGACGGCTGCTCTTTACCACGACATAGGACGAATGTCAGATAGAAAAGGTCGACGATGGGGACAGCCATCAGATAAGCATGATGAAGGACGATCATCAAGAGGTGAAGGACGATCACCTAGCAGGGTACGGCTGCTCTCGGGGTTTATCACGACATATGACGAATGTAGATCAACGATGGGGATGGCCATCGGATAAAATGATGAAGGACGATCATCAAGAGATGAAGGATGATCACCTAGCAGGGGATGAGGGACGGTCATCCAAAGGTGAAGGACGATCACCTGGAAGGGGACGACTGCCGAAAATATCACGACATAGGACGAATGTCGGATAGAAGAAAAGTTGCTTTGTTGGTGACTTACTGAGGATTGGTAAACACGGACGAGTGCTTATGCTTAAGAATAAAAGGTATAAGTGTTTGACGTTGTGTATAGATTAAAGATGCGGGAGAGCATCCTTAGGACCATGATACAGACGAGTATCAGTAGAAACAAACGCTGACGCGTGTTCAGAGATGATGATACAGACGAGTACCAACTGGTTAACAAAGAACACAGACGAGTGTCGAATCTGTTGAGGAGTGATATAAGCAAGATACAGACGAGTATCAGAGACTTCTGTATAATTATGAGTGAGTATTGGTTTTATTGGCGAAGTATGAGCAAGAAACGGACGAGTGTTCAACTTGCTGGGGAATGTATGACACGGACGAGTGTCAAGTATGTACTATATATATAAACAGGCATCTGTTTCGGGAATGCAAAGGATATGCTTTGGCTTTCTGTGGGGATAGGCTGACACAGACGGGTGTCGCAAAGAGTGTGTTATAAACAAGTATCTATTTGTAGAAAGTGTTCGGGCGACCTTGTTGGGGAAGGATGACACGGACGAGTGTCAAAAGGAGTATCTATAAGTATATGTATTTGAGAGTGCAAAGGGGACGCTTTGGCTTATATCTGCAGGGGATATGAGTTTTTATATACATTGCTGATGAAATACCGATGGTAATTACAGGTGACTGGCTCGAATCTGGCTTGTGATCTTGCAAATGTTTGATTTTTGCTGTAATGCTCCGTATTAGACGGAATGCTACACTTTATTTGGTGAATATGATGCAAATTCTATGATTATGCAAAAGAGAAACCGATCCGAGATTCGGATCCCTCTGGGATAAAGATCTCTGGTTGATCTGCTTGGAGGGATGTCTCGGATGGGGAAGAGATCATTGGTAGATCTAACTGCAAGGAGAACTCTAATTGGGGAAACAGATCATTGGTTGATCTGTCGGGAGAGGAGACTCAGCTGGGGAGAAAGAAGCTTCAGCAACTCCGCTGGGAAAGAAGGCATGCATTGTTCTCCTGGGGAGAGAAAAGAAAATCCTGTGGGGAGACAGTTCCCATTAACTTTGCTAAGGATGAGTGATCTGGAACTCTGGTGGGGAGTAGGGAACTCTCTACTCATCTTGCTAGGTGACAGTTGTCAGGTACTGCTTGGGGAGTGATAAACCTCTGTGAAGCAGCATATTGGGGATGCAATGCTTGGAGTGCCCCATGCCGGGTATTGAATACCTGTAACCTATTAAGAAAAAAAGATACGTACAAGTATCTCGAGGTATCCCTTATCGGATTCCGTCATATGAGTTAGACTTTCCTGAAAGTAATATATTTCCTGCAAGCATTTATTAAAAATGGCTCGTTTGATTTATGCAAGTGTTGTATCATGAATATTGGACATTTTACAAATGAAACAAAAAATGTACAAAACGGGGTGTGATTGAAAACTCTGATTTTATTAATCTGGGTGCCCTGAATTGGCAAATACAATCAAAGAAACAAATCCCCTGAAATGAGGAGATTGCTATAAATTGAGAAAATAAAAGTGTTGGCAATGTTGACGACGCTCCAGTGAACTTCCTTTGCTATGACCTGTATGACCTTGGCGTTCTTCTCATCTTGCTTTCTGAAGAAGGTTGATTCTGACCAATGCTTTGTCCTTTCGAAGCTTTCCATGTTGTGAATGATACAGACGAATTCAGAATGCAGTTGTTCGCTTATTTCCTGATTTTGCGTGGATCGCCCTTTCGGGTTTTCAATCCACCGGGATACCCATTTTTTCCTGAGCTGTCCAATACGGCTTTTCAACTCAGCGGGTGTACACATTGTTTTCCAATTTTCCCTTATTTTTGCCCGAGTCTTTTATTCTGTTTTTGACTCGCCGGGATGCCCTATTTTTTCCTGGACTTACATTCTGTTTTTTTATGTCCAGCGGGTCATTTTATGTGAAGTATTTTTTAACTGCATCTGAATTCACAGGGGATAAGAAATTTTCACCATCCATAGTAGTGAGCATCAGTGCTCCACCAGAGAAAACCTTCTTTACTATGAATGGACCATCGTAGTTTGGAGTCCATTTGCCCCTGTGGTCTGTATGAGGAGGAAAGAGTCTTTTCAGCATAAGATCTCCCACTTGGTATTCCCGAAGCCTGACTTTCTGATCGAAGGCTTTCTTCATCCTTTTCTGATATAACTGCCCATGACAGATTGCATCTAATCTCTTTTCTTCGATCAAATTCAATTGATTGTACCGAGATCAGACCCATTATGCTTCGTCCAGCTTTACATCCATCATTACCCGTAAGAAGGGTAGCTCAACTTCGACGGGTAGGACAACTTCCATACAATACACAAGCTGATAAAGTGTTGCCCCAGTATATGTTCTGATTGATGTTCGGTACCCATGCAAGGAAAATGGTAGCATTTCATGCCGATCCTTGTAAGTAACCACCATATTCTGCACAATCCTCTTGATGTTTTTGTTAGCTTCCTCAACAGCGTCATTCATCTTTGGCCTGTAAGGAGAAGAGTTGTGATGTTGGATTTTGAAGTCCCGACACAGTTCTGCCATCATTTTGTCGTTCAAATTGGAACCATTATCGGTAATGATTCGCTCGGGAACCCCATATCGACAGATGATGTCTCTTTTCAGAAATCTGGCTACCACTTGTCTAGTGACGTTTGCATACGAAGCTGCTTCAACCCATTTGGTGAAGTAATCAATGGCTACCAGGATGAGTCTATGGCCATTTGAAGCAGTCGGTTCGATCTTTCCAATCATGTCAATGCCCTACACGGCAAAGGGCCATGGTGAAGACATCACATTCAAGGAATTCAGAGGCACATGCACTTTGTCCGTGTAGATCTGGAATTTGTGGCACTTTCTGGCATAGGCACAATAGTCTGCATCCATTGTGATCCAGTAGTAACCTAATCTCAATAATTTCTTAGCCATTGCATGTCCCCCAACATGGGTACCGAAAGAACCTTCATGCACCTTGTGCATCAGCAAGTCTACTTCTTTCTTGTCAACACATCTGAGCAGAACCATGTCAAAGTTTCGCTTGTATAATGAGCCATCAGCATTAAGGAAGAAACTATCAGCCAGCCTTCTTAGTGTCTTCTTATCATTGGAAGATGCCCCAGGTGGGCATGTTTGATCCTCTAAGAAGAATTTGATGTCATAGAACCAAGGCTTGTCATCTTTAGCAATGTCCACAGAGGAAACGTATGTTGGTCGGTCCAGTCTGGATACTGAAATATGAGGCACATAATTGGCAGTCTGAACCTTGATCATGGAGGAAATGGTAGCTAGAGCATCTGCGAACTGATTTTCGTCCCGAGGGATGTACTCAAGTTTGACTGTTGTGAAGAAAGTCAATAATCTCCTCGTATAGTCACGGTATGAGATCAGATGCTCTTTGTAAGTGTACCATTTACCGTTGGTCTGATTGATTACCAAAGTTGAATCCCCAAATACATTCAAAGTCTTGATCCTGAGGTCAATGGCTTCCTCAAGACCCAGGATACATGCTTCGTATTCAGCTTCGTTGTTAGTGCAGGCAAAGGTGAGTTTTACCGAGAAAGGCATATGAACTCCTTTAGGTGTAATGAGCACTGCACCAACCCCTCGGCCATTCAAATTGACAGCCCCGTCAAACATCATTGTCCATTCTTCTTCTGGATTAGGACCTTCAGTGTGGACAGGCTCTTTATGATCTTTTGCTTTTAAGTACATGATGTTTTCATCAGGGAAATTAAATCTCATGGGCTGGTAATCATCAATGGGTTGCTCAACTAGATAGTCAGACAACACACTGCCTTTGATGGCCTTTTGAGATGTGTACTGAATGTCATACTCTGTCAGAATCATTTGCCATCTTGCAACCCTTCCGGTAAGTGTTGGCTTCTCAAATATATACTTGACGGGGTCCATTTTTGAGATCAACAAAGTAGTGTGAGTCAACATATACTGCCTTAGTCGGCGAGCAGCCCACGCTAAAGCACATCAAGTTTTCTCGAGCAGTGAATAACGTTGTTCACAGTCGGTAAACTTTTTGCTTAGGTAGTACATTGCATACTCGTTTCGACCAGACTCGTCATGCTGGCCCAGCACACACCCTATTGATCCTTCTAATACTGTCAGGTACATTATTAGAGGTCTTCCTTCAATTGGAGGCATGAGAACTGGAAGTTCTTGTAAGTACTCCTTGATCTTGTCAAAAGCCTTATGACAATCTTCGTTCCACCTGACCGTTTGTTCCTTTCTTAACAGTTTGAACAGGGGCTCACAGGTTGCAGTGAGATGAGATATGAACCTTGAGATGTAGTTTAATCTACCCAAGAACCCTCAAACTTCTTTTTCAGTCCTAGGTGCAGGCATTTCCTGAATGGCTTTGACTTTGTCAGGATCAACTTCAATTCCCTTTTCACTTACGATAAATCCCAACAGCTTACTGAAACGTACCCTGAATGTGCATTTGTTGGGGTTCAACTTCAGCTGATACTTCCTCAAACGCTTAAATAACTTCAGCAGATTTACCAGATGGTCTTCTTCAGTAAGGGACTTGGCAATCATGTCATCCACGTAGCATTCAATTTCTTTGTGGATCATATCGTGGAATAACGTTACCATAGCCCGTTGATAAGTCGCACCGGCATTCTTCAGTCCAAAAGGCATTACCTTGTAACAAAATGTGCCCCAAGGTGTGATGAAGGTTGTTTTCTCCATGTCTTCGGGTAACATCTTGATCTGATTATACCCAGAAAATCCATCCATGAAAGAAAATACCGAGAACTGAGTTGTGTTATCGACCAATACATCAATGTGAGGTAATGGGAAATCATCCTTCGGGCTAGCTCTGTTCAGGTCCCGGTAATCCACACACATACGTACTTTGCCATCCTTCTTAGGCACTGGTACAATGTTAGCGACCCATGACGGGTAACTAGTTACAGCAAGGAAACCGGCATCCCACTATTTTTGTACCTCTTCCTTAATCTTCATGGCCATATCGGGACGAGTACAGAGTAACTTTTTCTTCACTGGAGGGCAATCTTCTTTCAAAGGAAGCTTGTGCATAACAATATCCGTATCTAGACCTGGCATGTCTTGATAGGACCAAGCAAAGACGTCGACGTATTCTCGAAGCATATCAATAAGTTGTTCTTTTACTGAAGCTTGCAGACCGGCCCCAGTCTTCACTTCTTTCAAATCCTCTTCGGTACCAAGATTAACTGTTTCAACCTCCTCCTGATGAGGAGTAATCACTTTCTCTTCTTGCCTCAACAACCTGGCTAACTCTTCAGGTAACTCATAGTATTCTTCAACCCCTTCATCAGCTTGATTAATTGGATTGTCGAAGTCATACAAGGTCATACCAGTGCTATTGTCGGTGCAATCTGGAGGATAATCTCTGCAAGGGTTGAGATTTGTTCGTTTTAGTGATCAATTTTAATCTTGTTTAGAAAGAGTGTAAAATGAAGTTATTATTTTGAAAACATTGCCATTTTATTGTTTTGTACAAAAGTGAAAAATGAAAAGACAGTGAACGAAAGAGAAAAATTGTTTGCAAAAGATGTCTGATATTCATTGATATTCCATTTGCACAAAATTACAATATGTCCCTATTACAAAATGAGTCATGACACCTTGGGCAAGATGCAGGACTTGATGCATGCTGAAAAAAGCAGGAAATAATAATTACTCTGCAGGAGTAACCCTTATAATTTCCTGGGAAGACCAGTTAAGGACTTGGTGACTCGGGATCCTTGGACGTATCCAGCTCTCCAGGTTGAGGTCGCTTTCCGCCTCGTCTTCCACGTTGTTAACAACATCTGGGGTGAGCATCCCCCCACTGATGAACTTGGTCTCTTTAGCAGCCTCTGCTTGATCTTGTCGGAATGTTTTGTAACCCAAACATAATTTGTCCTCCTTCTTCTCCACCGGTAGCAGTTTTCCCCAGCCTTGTGCATTTCCATCTTCAACAACCTTTCGGGCTTGCTGATAGGAGACAATTGAAGTACCCATCCTATCCTCCTGGGATGCAGCAAATACTTCAGTCGTCACCTCATTGATGTTCAATGCTTCGAACCCCTGGCTCATAGTTTCATGGATTTCACCATCCATCTCAATGTATTTGTATGTAGCCAGCTGGCTAACAAAGATGTCCTCTTCACCACAGATAGTGATAATCTGTCCTTCCTACTCATATTTCAATTTCTGGTGATGGGTCGACGTTACTGCGCCAGCGGCGTGAATCCATGGTCGACCCAACAAACAGCTTTAGGTCGGTTGAATGTCCATCACATAGAAAGTAGTCTGAAAGACCTGCGGACCGATTATCACAGGCAGCTCCACCTCTCCAAGAACATACCTCTTGGAGCCATCAAAAGCCCTGACCACCAGATTGCTTGGTCGGAGAGATATTCCATCATATTCGAGCTTGACAAGAGCTTTCTTTGGTAAGACATTGAGTGAAGACCCAATGTTAACAAGAACATGAGAGAGCACAGCCCCTTTACACTCCAAAGTGATGTGTAAAGCTTTATTGTGGTGACGTCCTTCCGTTGTCAAGTCAGCATTGGTGAAACCTAGCCCATGGCTAGTATTAACATTAGACACCACTGTCTCAAGCTGATTCACTGTGATCTCCTCCGGCACGTAGGCAGCGTGCAAGACTTTAAGTAGTGCATCCCGATGAGCTTCGGAACACAAAAGCAGGGATAAGATGGAGATCTTGGAAGGGGTCTGGTGGAGCTGATCCACAACTTTGTAGTCACTTCTTTTAATTATTCACATCCTGATCAAAGGATGATTTAAGAGCTTCTTTTGGTGCAGGTTCTTCAGGTGCCACACTTTTACCTTTGGCTTTGGCAGCAGCCTCTGCCTCAGTATTGGTCTTTGGAGCTTGTGATACGAAGAGGCGTCCGCTTCGGGTGAAGCCTCCGCCTCCCCCGACATTATCCACTTGTGGTATGTGAATTGAAGAATCAAGAAGGACTCTTTCTCTGTTGCAGTAAAGGTTTGAACCATAGTGCCATGGTACAACGTTGTCTTTATCATATGGAATGGGCCCCGACACCGTGATGGTGACTAGACTAACTGCAGTAGAGGTAGGTACCGTTATTGTTTGTGTGTCATAAAAGATTGTGATAGGACTTTTGATTGATGTTGGTGGGGATTGACTGAAGCTTGGTTGTTGTTGAAATTGTTGGAAACAGGGACCGTTGCAGGGTCATAATAGATGGTAACTGTGGAGACGTCGTTGTTGGTGGTTGCTGTAGTTGTAGAAGTAGATGAAATGGAACTGTTGTTTGTTGAAGTGATGGAAGAAGTGGTTGTTGTAGTTGTAGATGAGTCTGTAGGAACAATTGTCTTTGTAGTTGTAGGAGAAACACTTGTTGTTGAAAAAGGAGTTTCTGGTGTTGTAGAAGCTGTTGTTGTTATTTGCAGAATACCTTCTTTGATCAAGCCATTGATGCCATTCCTCAGTCTTGCACACCCGTTCTTGGAAACCTTACAAGATTCACAACAGGCCTCACAACCTAGAAACACTTGGCATTTCAAAAGCTGAGCTTTAACCTCCGCCAGAGGTGTCTGAATACTTGCAGTATCTTCAATTGAACTCATGGGTGAGCCCTCCTCTATTGCATTTATCCTTGGCCCACCATGGCTGGGCAAGGATTCTTCGTGAGATTGGGAGGTGGTGCAAAATTCAGGGCTTTTGAATCTACCAGATCCTGGTCCTTCATGTGCAGAGCCCTGCACTTTTCTGTGGAGTGACCAGGTGCATTAGAATGAAAAGCACACCTGGAGTTGACGTCGTAATTTCTCGGAAGGTTCTGAGGATCCGGTGGAGTCAATGTCCTTAACTCGACAATATTAAGCTTTAGAAGTTGTGGCAGCAATGTGGCATATGGCATTGGTATAGGGTCAATCACCCAGTTGATCTGAGATGGCCGCTGCTGAAAAGGGCGTTGTTGTTGGTTGTTGTTATTGTTGTTGTAGGATCTTTGTTGAGGAAACTGTGGTTGTTGAGGAAAATGTCATGGTTGTTGAGAGTATTGAGGAGGTGGAGTAGGGATAGTGACGGCGGCAACTGATCTTGGCAGATATTGGGGTCTCCCTCTTCCCATATGTACAGAATTTGTTTCACCAGATCTACGGGGCCCTGCAAATGGCTTCCTTGCACTGCTTGAACTGGCGTCGTTGTCAGAAATCTTTCCCATCTTCAGTAAGCTCTCAATTCTTTCCCCGACTATAACCACGTCTACGAAGCTGGTGGAAGAAAAATCAGCCAACCTGTCAATATAAGTACCCTGGAGAGTGTTCATGAACATATCTGCCATCTCCCTTTCTGACATCGGGGGCTGAACGGCAGCAGCTAATTGCCTCCACCTTTGGGCATACTCTCTAAAGCTTTCTCGGGAAGACTGTGACATTCCCATCAGAAGGGTTCTGTTTGGAGCCATGTCCAGATTATACTGATATTGACGAATGAAGGCTTCGGCCAAGTCTTTCCAATTCCTAACTGTGGCCCTGGTCAAGTGAGAGTACCATTCCCGGGATGCCCCTGTCAAGCTATCCTCAAAGTAAAACATCCAAAGTTTCTCATCCATGGTATAGGCTTTCAATCTTCCCAGGAAAGATTGGAGATGGGTACGTGGGCAGGATGTGCCATTGTATCTTTCAAAACAGGGAGGTTTGAACTTGTGAGGAATTCTAACCCCTCCACTAATCCCATATCCATGACATCAAAACCCAGAGAGTTTTGGGATTCAAGAGACCTTAGCTTTTCTGCTATTTCATCCAACCGACGATCGTAAACTTCGTCTCCATCCCCAACCACAGTAAATTGCTCTTCCTGAGGGTCTTCCTGCAAGGCCCTACCTCCAGTGTTACCTTGGATGTTTCTTATAGCATTGATTTCTGGGTTCAGATGAGGTCCAAACTCTGGGGGATCAGTACGAGGCTGTACGTGATCGTTGTTGCTGGTACCCCCTGTACCTGGTGGTTTTCCTCGGGAGTTTGCCGCTCAACTAACTCTCTCAATATCTCCTGGCTCTGAGCCAAACCAGTCATCACTGCCATAAATTGATTCATTTGGGCCCTCATCTCAGTCCTCTCACTGGCCATTTGGGTCCTCACATCAGTCAAGTCCTGCTGAACCTGATCCATTTGTAATCCCGAAAGGTTGTTTCTTGTTGGATACCGGTGCACTCTATTGACGGGGAACACTCTTCTACGAGCAATGTTTCCTAAAATCACAACAAAGTGAGAAACAAAAAAAACAAAAACCTACAAAACAAAGAAATAATGTCAGTATGCAATGCATGATGCCTATTTGTCTTCCAAGGGTATCCAGTTTGGTTCTTTGGTTTTGACCTTCCAGACCTCGAGGAAATGATGATGTTGTAGAGAGATAAAGCCCGTGAAATAATACAAACCATATATTACAAAAATATGAAGATATATAGTTTGATTACAACAAATTTCCCATGATGGGTTGAAATACAACAACAAGATCAAAAATACAAACAAAAGGAGGTACAAATACAAAGAAATCAAACATCCAGTCCAAAGTCATCTTCTCTGACTTCCTTCAGGAGAGCCTCAGTCACTGGACCAACTGGGTGCTCTGTGATAGTCCTGATTAGAAGGTTCCTGGTGGCAATGGCACTGGTCAACTTCTTATGCTTATCCTGGTCCTTTGATCTCTTCAACCCCGCCTGGAGTTTCAACTCAGAGATCTCTTTCTGTGCTGCTAACAAAGCTACCTGATTCTTCTTCTCACTAGCCTCCAGCTGCTCTATCCGAGCTTGGGTCCTCTAATCTTCTTGTGCACAAGCCTCAGTGATCCTGATCCACCTAGACTGACTCTCCTCTAAGTAATGCTCAACTCTGGCCTTCTGAGTCTTAGCTTCCTTGCAAGCATTCTTCAACACTAACTCTCCTGCTCTAGCCTTTCTGATGTAGTCATCAGTCTTCTCAATCTTGGTCAAATGCTCAATCCGGAGCTTCTCTAACCTTTCATTATCCATACGGATGTCATTCCTCTCCCAGAGGGTCTTCTTTAAAGCTTCAGAGAGCTGAGTATTCCTTTCCTTCAATTTCTCAAACTCCTCTAAACTGACAGTAGCTGCAGGCTCCACTACTGATGGTTCAGGTACATCCTCTAAGGTGAATGGCATACGAGTGATTTGTCCCCTGGTACGAGACCAATCAAGATACTGAGTTGAAGCTATATTGTTGCACTTGCCAAGAATAGATGTCCCCTTAGTCTGAATATTGTCCCAAGCCCAGGCTGCCTGTCTGACAATGGCAAGGTTGTGCTAGGTGTCACAATAGAGGGTTTCTGTCAAGTTTTTCCCTCTTGGGGGATGAACCAAGGCATACCCTAATTGCCTCTTGAAAATCAAAGGGTTGTAGTTGATGCAACCTTTTACTCCAATCAAAGGTACATTGGGATACTACCCACAGCTGGTGATGATATCTTTTCCTTTGGTGCTCTTAGTGCACCATCTGATGTCTTCTGAGGTAAGGGAAATCATTCTCTTAGCCCAGTTCCTTGGCTGATGAGGGTTCAAGAAAGTGTGTGACTTCAGCAAGTGCCTTAACAACCAACAGTAGAAGAGGGGTGCACAGCATCTGACCAATCTTCCTCTCTGCTTCTCATTCCTTTGATGCACTGAGTAGTAAAAGTCTCCAAGCAAGGTAGGGACTGGATTCCTCAACAGGAAGAGGTAAATAACATTCTTGCTTACAAACTTAGGCTCGTCTGCAAACAAGATGACTCCATATATGCTGAGGGCTAGAAGAGCACAAACAGTCTCCCACATCCCTATTGCAGCATGTAGGGTGGCCTGAGTAACCAAGAAGTCTAAGTGAAAGCCTGGGATTCCATCCTTAGTGGTCATGCTCTAGTCAATGAGGATGGGCTCCAAGTGCAAAGCCTTAGCTATCTCTTCATTCTTGGGAGCAACCATCTCAGGGTTGAAGGGAATCCCCCTCCTGATGGGGACACCCAACAATATGGAGAACTCTTCCATCAATGGTCCCAACTGGAAATCTGGAAAAGTGAAACATCTGAGAGGAGGGTCATAGAACTGGAGACATGTGTGGATCATGCTCCTCTGGGATGCATCCAGGTCCATGATCATGTCCAAAATGCCACCATAATGTTCCATGAATAAAGGGACATGATCAGGAGTGATGAGTGCCTGCATCTGCCTGATGCCTGTCAAAGTGGGCTCAAAGAAGTGATAGGTAATGTTTCTCTTCCTGGATGTGTCCATGCTAACAATGGATGCTGGTGAGGAAAGCTGAGGGTAACTGCTGATGAAGGTAACTGCTAAAAACTGATGAAGATAACTGGAGAAGGTACTGAAGAAGAATCCCTGATGAAAACAACTGGTGAAGATAACCGGAGAAGGTGCTGAAGAAGAATCTCTGATGAAGGTAATTGATGAAGGTAGATGATGCAGATAGCTGAAAGAATCTGAGCAGCAGAACAGGTCAAAACCAAACCAAAGATAAGACGTGGATACCCTGTAAAACAAATAGGAAAATGTTAAATGATGCAAAATTATGTATGCAGAATGATATGCAAAGGGTTTGTGATCAAGTGCTGGATCTGTTATCTGCCTTGATAGGGTCCATGTGTGTTCATAAGTCCGGATGAAGGCTTAGAAAACCAGTAACCAGGTGGGGGACTCAAATAAAGAGCCACAAATCCAGGGTTTCACAAGAACAGTCCAAAATGATACAACCTTAACAAAACTAGTAACAAGGCATGATGAGGCCAAGGGTTCCTGCAAACCTGTAAACATCCCAACCCTCTCACATGTATTGTTCTAGAACAAGGGTCCTCAGACTTGGAACAGTTATGAGAAGTGTAAACACTTCTAACCCGGAGGTACAATGTTTACAATAACCATAAAGGATCCTCCTCTAATTCACCTCAGATGATGAAGGTCATAAAAGGTCATTCAGACTTAGCAAGCTTCCCAGATAGCTCTAGCACTACAGGAAATCCATAGCACAAAGTTCTCAAGAAGAAACCCATGTCTAAACCGTGTTTCATATTCCCGCACCAGACCGAAATGTAATGGGAAAGAATATGAAGCCACTCTATCCTATGTGTCACTCAGGCTCCCGGTATGGAACCTTAATCACTCAATAATCCCTCCCATCAAGGAAAATAACAGATCCAGCACATGTGACATGATGATAACAGTATGAAATGCATAAAACTGTAAATGAAAGCAATAAATAGAGTTGTACATAAAGCAATAAATAAAGCAATGAACAATAAGCACAAGTAGCATATAACACCCCCGTAAACACAAATCAAACAAACGTTAGGAGAAACCCACAAAAGAACTAGAAGCCCTGGTTGTAAGATAAGGTCCCTAGCAGAGTCGCCAAGTTGTCGCTCCCCTGAAAAGACACCGGGTCAGATAGGGTACAAGCGCGAACGGTCGACGAAAGGAGAAGATGAAAATGAAGGTGAATTGAGTCGCCAGCTAGGCATTTTTATCCCGAAGGAAAGGTAATGCTGCATAAACCTAGAAAGATATGGATAAGACGGTTGCGAACCAGAGAAACTGAGAAAAGGGGTTGGTTACAACCTGGGAAGGTATTAGCACCCAGATTGTCCGTCGTACTCGACGGGATCCACGCTTGAAAGATTGTGTTTAAAGGGGTAGGTGTATGTGCTATCTGTGTGCAAAAAGCTGGGAAAGAAATATACAAGTGTCAGTGCAAAAGGGTGAATTGCTCAGGAACTGAGGCTTAAAAGAGAATGCTGAAAGAGGGGGAAGACAAAGAGACTTTTGTTCGATAACCGTTAAGTTATGCCTACGTATCCTCTCGTGCAATGAGGAAGTCATAACACCGTAGTTCGACTCAAAGAGACTGAAAAGAAAAATTTGACTATGAACTACTTACTTGTCTATGCTCAAGTGTATGACTCATCTGGCTCGAGTGCTAACTGTCTTGCATTAGACGGAAGAAGCAAGTTCTCGTTTATGAATGAGTGTGATGAGAAAAGAATCCCGAAGGAGATGATTATTGTTTGTTTTTGATGTTTTTCAGTTTTTTATTGTTTTTGGTGTTTTGCATAGGATTATGAGCTTAAGCCTAAATCAAGGGCTTGTAAACTCATTATATCCTCCCTTTGGTTAGGGATAATGAGCCTACTTAAGTATGAGATAAGCATCTCAACTTAATTACCATGATGATGTAGGATTAAGATCATTAACTTACTTGTGATTAATTAGATGTTTTTGAGTTTTTTTTAGTGTTAAGTAATGAGTTTAATCTCTAATCACAGATTAGTGAACTCATTACACCATCCTAATAGAAGGATAATAAATGAGAACATTTAAGCTGAGGAAGATACCTCAACTTAATCCATGGTTAGGGACTAAATTCATTATATAACAAAGCATTTATTAAGTGGATTTTAATTAAGGGATGATATTAAGAAATGGATTTTATGGTTTGTAAGACCACTTGAGGGGGACTTGTCCATTAAACACTAGGGTTAGTCCTTCTTAACCATAAAGGAAGAATTAGAACCCTAATGTAAGGCCCAAGTTACAAGATGAAGTCTTAGTGGTTATTAAGATGATTTGATTAAGAGGTTTAAACAAATTAAAGTTTTAACACTTAGGATTAAAGTTATACACTACATCCTAATAGAAGGATATAGGCATAACCCTAATTCCAAAGTCCTAAAACTTTAAGAGTTTAGTCTCTGATTATGAAGATGAGAAGAGATACTCAAGGAGACTCAAAGGTAAAAGCTAAGGGGGACTAATCACAACCCTAATTATTATCATGCTTGGATGTTCCTATGGTTTGTAAGGCTTAATAAATATCTTCAAGGAAGCCACCAATGGAAGAAACAGATGAAAGGAAGAAGAAGCAGAAGAAATAAGTTACTTACTTCATTGAAGAAGATAAGTAACTTAAAGAAAGAAAGTGAGAGAGAATGACCACTAGTGAACAAGTTCACTTCAAAGAAATCAGCAAGATGCATATGAAAAAAAAGATAAAGAGAAATGAGAAGTGAAGGCAAATCCACTTCTCAAAGTAACTTACCACCTGAAAATGTTAGCATGAATGCATAAGGTATGAAACATAAAGAAATAAAATGAAATGAGATGAGATGAGATGAAATGACCAAAGTCAGAAGTGTTTATGCAATGTTAATGTCATATGAGATGATGCAAAGGCATACAAAGTGCATATGTATGATCATACAAAGATGAGATGTCATGTAAGCATGCTTTGAAGTTTGAAAGTTCATGAAAGTTAATGAAAGGAAATGAATGAAAATCATGGCAAATGAATGAAAAAATGATCAAGCATGATTCTAACATATCCTAAGATGTCTAAGGTGACATATGAATGCATGAAATGTCATGGCAAGTTCATGTATGGATGCATATGCAAGATGAATGCAAATGAGCATGTAAAATTAGGGTTATATGGAAGTATGAGATGCACATGAACAAAACAGAAACATATGACATGATAAAAATTTTAAACCAAGCTCAAACAAACCCTAATCCCATACTAGGTCACACCCCAAAGGAGAAGGTCAGAAGCCTTACCACTCAAAAGTTATGAATTTCCTAAGTTTCTAGGGTTTTTTGGGTGATTCTCAAAGGAAAATGTAAATCAATTCAAAAATGCAAGATAAATTCATGAGATAAATGACCTATAAACTACATGCTATGCACAAAACAATGCAAAAATAATCATCTTCAAACTCTTCTTGGTTAGGCAGAAAAGATTTTTTCAAGTTAGGGTTCAAAAGTATGATTTAAATGACCCTTAATTCAAAGAAAATTATGAAGTTATATCAAACTTAAAAAGAAACTTGTGTGAAGAGTTTGAAAATGTTTCTAAATTCAAAGGGATGATTCATGATTTTTTGGTGATTTTTAGAAACCTAAATGTATTTTTAATTAATTAAAAGACTTTAATTAATTAAAAATAACATTTAAATATTTTAAAAATACTTTTTTAATGCAAAAAATAAAATAAAAATCAGGTTGAGAAAAATATTTAAAACCAAAATGCAAAAGGAAATATTTTTTGGATGATTTTTGCTATTTTAAATGATTATATAAAAGAAATAGAAAGAAAAATGAAATTAAATGAATTAAAAGGGAAAGTCAACTGATCCTAAGGCTGAGATTCAAACCTAGGGGGTGGGGATTGACTGGCGCGTGATCCAAAGACTGGGATTTGTTCTGGCTTAATTAATCTGATTAATTTAATTAATTAAAATTAAGACTTAAGTGAAATGATCTGAGCCTTACAAACGCGCGTGGAGCAAGATCTAGTGGCCTATATTTAAACTGAGCTAATTAACCCTAATTACTAACTGTAACACGGTGGAAGAACTGACTTTAGTTAAATGTTGCGGATAGCAAGAGCCGCCACCGACTTTTATTTTATCCAAAAGGAAAGGACATAAAAGAACAGGAAAGACCTTAAAAAGATTTTTGAGTTCGGGGGGTAGGTTATGTAAAGGGAAGGTGTTAGCACCCTTTACATCCATGGTTATCCATGGGCTCTTAGTTACTTAGCTCACTTTAAACTGTTTTGAGAAGTGTAGTGTATATCTGAAAAATCTTCTAAGTACTTTATAATGATCCTTGTATGGATGTATATAAAGACTTTGTTTTGAAAATGTGAAGTGTAATGAAGTAATTTGATGAAAAGTGAGCAAGTACTTAAGAGGAACCTACCCTATGTTTAAATCTTTATTGTTCTTTCAATGGTAAGACTATCCCTATTATTAAGGAATAGGTAGTCATTACCTTGGATGTTATAAGGGACATATGAAGGGTCATCTGTGTTTAGGCAATTGTAAGGTGTCTTAGCAATACGAAGGGACTTATCATCTTTTATTCGAAGGGACAAGATCATTTACCGTAGGCAACATCGAAGGGACTTGATCTTATAATCTTAAAGGGATTTGATGATATTTCATGAGAAGGGACTTTGCTTTTTAGACACCTTACTTGACCTTTTGATTTAGGAAACATGAGGGATAACCTTAGGAAGTGAGATGGCGATCAAAGATCGACTTACGTGTGTGAGTGTCCATATTCATATATTTATCTTATTAAATTAGTGATTCTAAATTAATTTTAAAATACAAACATGTTATCACTCCCTATATTTACTAACCATGGCAAGAATATTTATAAACAAATAAACGATAAAAAAACTACGACTATTACACAGCTTTGGCAGTTACATTATAATAAGAATAATTAAATAATAACTATATAATAAAATAAGCAATTTTAAATAAAAGGTTAGTGATAAAATAATTATAAGAAGGAAAAGTTAGCACAAATATAAAATATATACAAGTGAAGATAATATTTTTAAATTAAATAAACATTTTAAAGAATTTTTGAAAGAAAATAATATAATGAGAATAATAATAAGGAATCATAGAATAAATATTTACAAAGAAACCATTATTAATTATTTAATTAGATATTAGAAAAATTTAATTAATTTTAATATTTAAATTAAATAAGAACTAGGGTTAGATATTTAAAAAATAAAATTAGGGTTAGAAATTAGGGTTTTAGAAACTAGGGTTTTATATATTTTAAAAAATATTAATCAATTTATTTACAAATATTTTAGAAACATAAATTTTGAAATAAAGAAAATCATTGGTTTTTATTTGTTAGAAATTTTTTTTGAATAATGTTAACAATGTTAATTATATTTAAATAATAATATTAACTATATATATTAAAACATATAAAAAACAAATAATGAAATAATAAAAAATAAAAAAAAACTTACCTGCTGGAGCCTGGGGTCGAACCCAGGTCTCCCAGCCTCCATCACCAGCATCCAACCAACTGAGCTGCGTGTGCAGCGTGGCTATAGGATGAGCAATAATAATAATATAATAAACCTGTTAAAACAAATGAATTTTAAGCAAAAAAGATGAACAACTAAGGGATCGAACCCTGGTCATTGGCCTCAAAGGCATTTATTCAAAACCAGCTGAGCTACGCGCTCGTTTTGATATACATACGAAACGCGTTCATTTTAAACAATCATGTAATTTCAAATTCTCCTGCGCGCGAAAACATCATCTCCTACCTCTGGCCGTCCACTTAGCCTTTAGCGATAGTTTGTCCATCATAATAACCTATAGTGACAGATATTTTCCGTCACTAGAAACCATGCATACTTAAACATGACAAATACGAACGATAAATCCAGTTTAAGGGTTCAAATTAATCAAAAGCAGTCCAATATGTCTAAATACATCCATAATTTGGCCTGAAATTAGTTTTATAATGAAATCCCCAAAATCATGATTATGAAACCCTAGCCATGGTGATTCACGGATTTGGCAGTGAAGCTTCGATCTAACCATCCATAACGCTTTAGTACAATGAAACAAACACAATTAGACAATCAAAATCAATTAAAAACCAGTGAAATCATGGAATCGAAAAAATTCAAATATGATATGAACATGCGTTCGGTTCATGCAAATGGGGGTATTTCATATGCTGTTTATGATCCAAACATGACCAGTGAGGTTCAATGAAGTTAAAACAACCTTCAAATTGCCTTGAAAGTGACTCTAGCTTGAAATCTGAATTTGGTATTTTGGATGAAATTTGAAGTTTTGAAACGGGTCCTTGAGGCTCTGAATTCGTGTCTAGGGCTTGGCTTAATGTTGTTTATATATCATACAATGAGATTAGGTCAAGAAATCAACCAAACTTGTGGATTTTTGGACCTTGTGAGATTGAAAAAGATTTGTTATTAAAACTTGAATTTTCTTTGATCTATGTAAACACCCCAAATTTTCCCTCACTCATTTCACCATGGCTTGTGATCTTTTCATTTGCATAAGTTCAATCATAGCATCTCACATTGCATTTTTGCTTCACTGCATTAGTTCAAAGTCATCTGCATCTAGGGTTTGTGATCTGAGCAATCCCTGAGCTATATGAGCCACTCCAAAGGTCATCAATCATATCAAGAGGGTCCATGTATTTTCAAGCATCATATTATATCCTCCCAAGATCAGAGAAGTCAAAGAATCACAAGAACTGAGGAAGGCATGGAAGCAGAGCCAGGCTTAGCTGCACAGATGACCTAGAATTAGGGTTTTGGTTTCAGAGGCCATAACTCCAATTTTTTTTGTCATTCTTGTTTCTATTGGTCTTTATATGATATGAGGATCATGCATACCATTTTTCATGAAGAAATTCAATGAGGAAGGCATCTGATCAATAGATGACTTCTTGAGCAAGTCAGTGCAAAATCAGGGCATCTGAGGCCTCCAATCATCCAACCAAAGGGTCTTCTCCATCATTTTGGGTATATATGATCTTTATTTGATCTTAGAAGAAGTTAGAAGTTCACAAGGTTGAAGAATTTCAAGCCATTTGCAAAGTTGCCATTTTGGGAAAGTGACTTGTAATGCAAAATTACCATTTAGGGAAAGTTTTTCAACCTCCTCTTTTTGATTCAAAAATGCTTCAAATGAAAAATTATTGGTCATGAAAGTTGTAGATTGGATCATTCCCTTTTCAAAAAGTACAAGAACTTGATCTAATTCATCATAGAACTCAAGTTATGGCCTTGCAAAGTTGGGAAAAAACACAAATTTTCACTTATGCACCAAAGAGGGAAGTTTGCAAAAACACTTGCCAAAGCATTTTGTGACCTCAATTTGACTTCTAAGTATTGCACAAACATCACACATGACCTATAATTCAGAATTGCACAAAGAAATCTCAAGTTTCATGCCTTGAACATCAAGATTTCCTAAAGGGGCCAAAACATCACATAATTGCAAAACACCCCATAACTTTCTTCTCTCTTGCTGAATTGCCTCAAGAATGGATTTGTGGACCTCCATGAAGTTAGTTGTGCATGTAAATGCCCAAGGGCCAGCTGTGTTCTTGCCCATACCTCAAGTACAAGTCATGTTGACATTTTTGCAACTTGCCCATACCAATCAACATAGGCCACCACCCACCCTCTGACCTATCCCAGCATGATATGTGTACCAAAAGCAAGCCATTCCATAACATAACACAAGCTGAAACCTCCAAGAACTCAGCAATCCAAAAAACTCCCTCTTATGCAAAAGTCCTTGAAACTCATAGCTCAGCCATCAAACCTCAAAACAAATTCCACCATTCAACTCCATAATCATCACTGATCATTTCCCACCCTTCATTTTGCCCTAAAACACCCTGAATCAAAAACACGATTTTGACATTGCTTGAACTGAGCTTCTGCCAACTTCATTTAGAACCCATATAAACTCCAACCAAGCATCACAAACTCTTCAGGAGGATCATTGGAGCTGATTTGAAGCAAAGAAGCAGCCAGCCAGTGCCATTTTCGAAAGCTTCAGTTCAGGTATCATCAAGAACATTTTTTCCAGAAATGATTTCTTAAGTTCTTAGATTGTTCTCTTTGCTTCACTGATCACACTGCACCTTTTGGTTTTGAAAATGATTCAGTTTTAAGCATGTATGAAGCTTCTGAAATTTCTGAGAAATTTTCCGTTTTGCTTTGAATCTCTCTGATCATGTGAAATAAATTATGTTTGATGGTTGATTCTTGTTTAGAATGGGATGGGGATCATTTCTGGAGAGTTTAAGGGCTTAGGGTTGCGTATTGAGAGAGATAGCATGAGGGGATAGTCGGAGAAGATGACCGGAACACTGTTTCGGTCACCTGAAAGTGATTAGGGTTCATATTAGGGCTTAATTGTGTAATTAGCGTAGTTTGAATTCTGGCCCTTGGAAAGCGTGCGAAGTCAATTCCCTCCCTTTTCCATTTGAATCTCGGCCACTGGATCAACATACTTCCATTAATTCACATTTTAATTTCATTTTAATTACATTTCTTTGTACATTTTATTAAAAATAGCAAAACACTTTAAAAAAAATTTATCTTTTGCATTTCCCTTTCAAATATTTTTCTCATTCTGAAAATAATTTTTATTTTATTTTTTGCATAAATTTCGTATTTTTAAAATATTTAAATGTTTATTTAATTAATTAATGAGAATTAATTAATTAAAATACCATTTAAGTTTCTAAAAATCACCAAAAAAATCATATTGCATCTTGATACATTTAGAGACATTATCAAACCCTTCACATAAATTTCTTTTTGGTTCTTGACTTATTTTGACATTTTTCTTTGGATTTAAGGTTCTAAAAAATCAATATTTTTGCCCTAACTTAGAAAAATCCTTTTTGTCTAACCATGAAGAGTTTGATGATAGTTCTTTTTGCATTGTTTTCCTCTTGTCATGTAGTTTCTAGGATAAAATTGGTTTGAATTTATTCTTCATTTTCAATTTGTTTTGCATTTATCATTGAGAGGTATCTTAAAACCCTAGTAAACTTGGGAAAATCATAACTTCTTTAGGGTTAAGAGTTAGGTCTTCCCCTTTGGGAAGTGAACTTGTATAGGTTTAGGGTACCTTTTATCCCATTTTCAATTTTTTATCTTGTCATTTGCTTCTGATTTTGAATTTTACTTTGTATCTTGTGCATAAACCCTAATTTTTGCCTTCATTTTCATTCATCCTTTATATGCTTGCATACATGAACTTGCCATAACATTTTGTGCATCCACATGACATATAAGACATCTAAGGACATATTAGAATCATGTTTGATCATTGCATCATCCATTTGCCATGCTTTTGCTTTCATTTCATGTCATATGCATTCATGTACTTTCATGGTTCTTACATGTTTCATTTGCATCCTCCTTATTTGTATAATCATCCACATCACATCACATGCTTTCATACCATCCCATAGCATCTTTTGCCTCATGATATGCTTCTGATTTTTGGTTGGTATCATTGCATCTCATCTCATTTCATTTCACTTCATTCCTTGTTGCTAACTTTTCAGGTGGTAAGTGTTTGAGAAGTGAATTTGCCTTCACTTCTTATAATCTCTTCTCATCCCTTTTATGCATAATTTCTGCATTTTTGCTTGTGAATTAGAGTGAGCTTGCTCATTCATGCTCCTTCCTCTCTCCCTTTCTTCAGATAACTTGTCTTTCTTCTTCTTGTTTCTCCTTTGCTTCTTCCTTGATGGCTTTTCCTTGAAGATCTTTTTGCAAGCCTCATGAACCCTAGGAACACCCAAGCATGATCATAATTAGGGTTTGATTAGTCCCCATTTAGTTTTTTCCTTTGTGTCATCTTTGAGTCTTCTCTTCTCATCTCCTAATCAAGGACTAAACCTTAAAGGTTTTAAGGCTTTGTGATTAGGGTTATGCCTGTATCCTTCTATTAGGATGGAGTGTATAACTTTAATCCTAAGTGTTAAACCCTTAATGTGTTTAAATCCTTTAATCAATCCACTTAATAATCACTAAGACATCAAGCTTGTAACTTGGGCCTTGCATTAGGGTTCTAATTCTTCCTCAACTGGTTAAGAAGGACTAACCCTAGTGTTAATGGACAAGTCCCCCTCAAGTTGTCTTACATACCATAAAATTCACTTCTTAATCTTACCATTAACTAAAATCCATTTTAATAAAGGTTTTGTTTTGTCATGAGGTTAATCCCTAATCATGGATTAAATTGAGGAGCCTTCCTCAGCTTAAATGTTCTCATCTATTATCCTTCTATTAGGATGGTGTAATGGGTCCATTATATCCTTGATTATGGCTTAAACTCATTACTTAACACTAAACAAAAAATACCAAAAACACTTAAATAATCACAAGTAGGTTAATGATCTTAATCCTACACCATGGTGATTAAGTGTGAGGTGCTTACTTCACACTTAAGGTATTCTCAATTACCCCTAATCAGAGGGAAGATGTGATGAGTTTACTAACTCTTGGTTTAGGCTTAAGCTCATTTTCTTATGACAAACTCCAAAAGCAATAAAAGACTGAAAACTCAAAAAACAAACAATAATCGTCTCCTCCGGGATTCTTTTCTCATCATTTTCACTCATAACCGAGAACTTGCTTCTTCCGTCTAATGCAAGACAGTTTGCACCTGAGCCAGACAGGTCATACACTTGAGTATAGACAAGTAAGAAGTTCATCAGTCAATTTATCTTTCAGTCTCTTTGAGTCGAACTACGGTGTTCTGACTTCCTCATTACACGAGAGGATACGTAGGCATAACTTAATAGTTATCGAACAAAAGTCTATGTATATCCCCCTCTTCCAGCAGTATTCTTTAAGCCTCATAGTCATGAGCTTCATACTCTTTCCTTGCACTGACACTGCCTTTATTCACTTCTCACTTTCTTCCAGAACTGACACTTACATTCTTTTCCAGCTTTTGCACACAAAATAGCACTGACACTACCCCTTTAAACACAAATCTTTTAAGCGTGGATCCCGTCGAGTACGACGAACAATCTGGGTGTTAATACCTTCCCAGGTTGTAACCAACCCCCTTTCTCAGTTCCTCTAGTTCGCGACCGTCTTATCCGTTTTGCTTAGGTTTTTGCAGCATTACCTTTCCTTCGGGATAAAAATGCCTAGCTGGCGACTCTTTTCTTTCCAGTTCACCCTTGTGTGTTCTCTCCTCTTCGCCGACCGTTCGTGTCTGTACCCCTTCTGACCGGGTGTCATTTGGTGGGAGCGACAGCTTGGCAACTCTGCTGGGGATACCTGTTGCACCCCAAAATTTGCCCTCACAATACAAGACTTTGTGTGCTAAGAAGGCTCACAAGGTTCACAAGACTCACAATGCTTTCAATACCTTTCATGAGGTTCATGAAGTCTACAAGTTACTTTATGAAGGTTCACAAGGTTCCCAAGCTTCTCAACATTTACATAACCTTTCATGAGGTTCATGAAGTCTACAAGTTACTTCTTGAAGGTTCACAAGGTTCACAAGTTCCATAATGCTTTCAACACCTTTCATGAGGTTCATGAAGTCTACAAGTCACTTCTTGAAGGTTCACAAGGTTCACAAGTTTCTCAACATGTCCATAACCTTTCATGAAGTTCATGAAGTCTACAAGTTACTTTATGAAGGTTCACAAGGTTCACAAGATTCACAATGATTACAAAGCTCCCCTGAGGTTCATGAGGTCTACAAAGCCACTTCATGAGGTTCACAAGGTTCACAAGCTTCACAATACCTCCCATGAGGTTCACAAGACATTTTATGAAGATTCACAAGGTTCACAAAGTTCACAATTGGTCAAAGGAGTTGACAATTCCCTCAGACAATGCACCTCCTAAGCAGTGTATCCAAAACTAGGGTTTTGGACTTTAATCAGACTAAATAGACTTCCAAGACTTCAAGTGAGCTTCATAACATCTTATATGTATATAAGAACCCCCATGTCAAGTTTCAAGACTTTTCTCAAAAGTTTGCTCAGTCAGATGATCAGATAAGTCAAAATCAGTCAATGCAGTTAAAAAGTCAAACTGAGGTCAACTGTGGTCAAACCAAAGTCAAACTTCATGATTTTTTGCCAACATCAAGTATATGAAGTAAAATTCATCATTTGATCAAGGGTTGATCATGATTCATCAAGGAGATTCCAGATCATCAATAATCAGGAGTTTCTAAATTAGGGTTTCCTTAGTAAAAGTCAACTGAACTTTGACCAGTCATAACTTTCACATACTTCATCACCAAGTCTCCATCCAAAGCTCATTTTGAAGGAAATTTAATTCTCTACAACTTTGATGTTGAAAGTTAAGCCCAAAAATGCTTCATTTGGAAGATATGACCTAAGACATTATAGGTCATTTCAAAAGTCAACAAAAAGTCAACAACTTCAAAAGGGCATAACTTGAGATTGGTAAATGATATGGACCTGAAACCAATGGGGTTGTTTAGAGGACTTTTCAAGCTTTCCAAAATGTCCAAGAACACCCTCATACCTTTAAAATTGAGGGAGATGTGCCCTTGCAAAGTTGGGAAAGTTTGTGATGGTTTATGATGAAAATGGGGGCCTAAAAGCAATTTTCTCCAAATGGGCTGGCCAAATTATGACCCAACCCATACAATAATATCATGCACGAAATTTCCATAATATTTTCATAATTTTTATTTTATTTAATTAATTTATTATGATTTTTTATTCTTAAAATCATTTTAAATTTAAATAAAATATTAAATATGAAGATTTATTTTTGTGATTGATTCTAGAAAGTCATAAAATCAGTATGGAATAAGTTGATACAAGAGTTATGTGGAATAGCTTGAAATAGAAAGCATTGGTACAAAAATATTTAACTTTCAAAGCATGATCAATCTCAATCTTTTTAAATCAAATCTTTCACATAACCAATGAAGTTTTTGACCTAGATTGATTCACCTATAAGTATTGATCATGAGCATAACCCTAGAACAGGATTTCCAGCAGCCAAGGGTAAGATTCAAAAACTCAAAATTCATCAAAAAAGTGAGGTTCGGAATCTTCAATCCAAGAGGTTTCAAGGTAAACTAAGAACATAGACGTGTTCTTTAGACATCACTGAAGCTAAAGCATCACTCATATGCATCCCATGTGCACTGCATTGGCCAACCCGAATCCAATTTGTTCTTGAATAAATTTTTTTCGATTCCAATGATTCCTTGCATATTATTGAAATTTGTTTATATAACTTTGTTTGTTGATGATCATAGATGAAATCTGGAGCAATTGGTGAAGTTCTATAGCCTAAAACGTGATCTACCATTTTTAGGGTTTACGGCTTTAATTGGGGTTCTTCAATCCAACCCATATAAATGAATTATAGGAACGTGGGGTGATTGGAAAACTCATTAGAAACTTAATGGACTGATTAATTTCATGAAACTATGATGTTTTGTCCGTGTTTGATTTTTGTAGGTTTTGCTGGGAAAGTATTTTTCGCAGGAAAATTTGCAACAATGTTCGCAGGAAAATCCTACGAATTTGAGGAAGAAGACGACTGGCTTGGCGCGCAGTCCATGTTTAAAATCTTGATTTAAAATATTATTTTTGTATGCTGTTTATTTATCACACCAGAACTTGTGTCCCAGTGGTTGGAGGTGTGCGCGTACATTGGTTTGGTCTGGGGTTCGATTCCCCGTTTGTGACATTTTGCTTGTTTATTTTGTTTATTTCCCAGGTTACACATATAATCAATTATAGTCATCATATAATCAGTTAGGCTCTCCCAGCCAGGTGGTAACGCGCGCATACTCGTATACATAAGGTCCTGGGTTCAATCCTCCCCCAGGCCTTTTGTTTTTTCATTTATTTTGTTGATTATTGGTTTGAAAGAACAAAACCATTTGGAGGCCATCCTTCTTGCACCAACCAGCGCCTGGCCCAGTGGTAGAGCATAGATGTTGTGAACAAAGCCTCCTGGGTTCAAATCCCAGCCAGGTTTGTTTTGCTATTTTATTTTATTTTATTTTTGTGTAATTAGTTTAGGTTTTATTAATAATTGTATAATAAAATAATTCTATAAAATAATAGTTCCTAATAAAAAAAAATCATATGTTCTTAATTTAAAAATTATTCCTTTTATTATATTAGTAAAAATAATTTTTTAAATAAAATAAACCCTAATTTTCTAAACAAACCCTAAAAATATTTTCTAAAGTAAAAACTTAATTCTATTTTTCCTAAATAATTTTATTTTCTAATTCTTTACATAATTGTCATATATATGTATTTAGCATAATTTTTGTAAATAATCCAAATTATTTTTCTTTTAATATATGTTTAGAAACAATTTAACTTATAATAATTATAGTTTTTTTTGTATATGTTTAAAATAATTTGTAAATAGGATAATTAATAAAAATTAAAATTTTATAAATATGATTAATTTTGTAAATGTGATACTTAAAATTTATTTTCCTTATATAATATATAAATATTTTTAATAAGTAATTAAATTCTTGTAAATGATTAAAACTTATATTATGCTTAGAAATTTTTCTTATTATATATTTAAAATTAAACTTTGTGTTCATATCATTATAATATTTTTCTACTTATTTTTATTTACTTTAATTATTGTTACTAACCATACTATTATTTATTATTATATTTTTATTATTATGTCTCTAACCTTGTTTATTTTACCAATTATTATTATTCTATTTTCATTAACCTTATATTTTTTAATTATATTTACCACTAACCCCTATTTATTATTTATTTATTTATTTTAGCTTGTTTATATTTTGCTAATTAATTATTTTTGCTATTTATTTATTTATTTATTTTTGCTTATTATAATTATTATGTAAATGCTCCTGGATGTAAATTTTGTAATTATTTAATTATTTTTGCTATGGTTAGTAATTTAGGGAGTGCAAATATGTATTTTTTAAAATAAATTAGGTCACTTTAATCATAAGATAATTAATATCATACACTCACACACATAAGTCGATTTCTAATCGCCATCCCACTTTCTAAGGTTATCCCTCAAGTTGCCTAAATCATAAGGTCAAGTGGGGTGTATAAAGCAAGTCCCTTTTAAAACAAAAAATCATCAAGTCCCTCATGGTTGCCTTTACGAATCAAGTCCCTTCGAATAAATGATGATAGTCCCTCCTATATGCTTATTACACCCCACAGTTGCCTTCATAAAACAGAATGTCCCTCTCATGTCCCTTACATCCAAGGTAATGACTACCTACTCCTTAATAGTAGGGATAGTCTTACCAATGAAAGGATAAAGAACAAGAAAGACTTAAAACTTTAGGGTAGGTTCCTCTTATGTACTTGCTCACTTCAAACTTTTCAAACACTTAAACAAATTTCAAACCAATTTTCAAAAACAAGTTTTTACGCATCCATACATGGATCATTATCAACTATTCTGAAAATTTTTCTATTCACACACTACACTTTCAAAAACAATTCAAAAGTGAGCTAAGTAACTAAGAGCCCATGGATAACCATGGATGTAAAGGGTGCTAACACCTTCCCTTTACATAACCTACCCCCCGGACCCAAAAATATCTCTTAAGGTCTTTCCTGTTCTTTTATACCCTTTCCTTTTTGGATAAAATAAAAGTCGGTGGCGACTCTTGCTATCCGCAACATAACTAAAGTCAGTGCTCCCACCGTGTTACAGAACTGGAGACTCTGTTGGGGATAGTATATTAAAGAGGGGTACCCTTAGGAATTAGATCACTTTAAATTGTTTGCCTTGTTTGCTTTATATTATCTTGTTGGGGTGCTCTTATATGTGAAAGATCCTAACCCGGATCTAGTGTACCTTAGGTAAATGGCAATAGACCAAGGAAACTGTACGGCGTATACCGATATGGTTGATCTGGTGGCCATAGTTAGTGTGACTTCTTGGTTGGTGCTTATGTTCCTTAAGTCAAGTTGAGGATAATATGAGGCTGCCATATGTTGTCAATGCACTAACTAACTTTTAGAACCCTAGTTATCCCATCTTGGCCTTTAGAAAAGTAGTGAGGTAGCCGGCTTTGGTGCAGACTGAAGTTGGTTGACACTCGATACTACACTCATTGAGATCTTAAACTTGGAGGGTTTTGGTTGGCAAGTAAGTTGCCTTCTGAACAACCACCCTTGTGAAGGATCAATGATATTGAGATCCCTTAGAACCTGGTTACTTTTGTAGGACAGGATGAACCATCTAACTTCAGGGGAGGGTACTTACCTTTGAACCGCATGCAAGCCTTTAAACATAGGGCTATTGTGTGACTTGCTTGTGTGTGCCACATGTTTGTGATTGAGCATAACATCATGACATCATCATGCATCATAAGCATAGCATTTTCCCTAACCATTTCAAGGACCAAGGGATTTATCTTTGTTCTTTGTTGCAGGTCATGGCTTCTGCTCGTAGAAACACCATCAGGGTCAACTTTGTGGGCATACCTGCTAAGCTTAAAGAGTTGGTTTCTCAAGTGTCTGATCATTCCCAGTTCATCAAGAGACATGGTCACCTATTGGATCTAGTCACTTCAGGGTTCAATGAAGACATGATGAGTGTTCTGTTCCAGTTCTTTGATCCTAAGCACCATTGCTTCACATTCCCCGACTACCAGCTGGTTCCAATCATGGAAGAGTTCTCTAAACTTCTAGGCATACCTGTTCTTGATCAGAAACCATTCACAGGCTTGGAGAGGGAGCCTAAACCTGAGGTTATTGCTGCAGCTCTACATCTGAAGAAGTCTGACATTGTTCTAGAAACGAGAAGCGGAGTCAAGGGTATTCTTGCTAAAGTATTAATGGATAAAGCTCAAATGTTCTTGAAGGCCATGAGCTATGATGCTTTTGAGGAGATCTTAGCCTTGCTGATTTATGGCTTAGTATTGTTCCCCAATCCAGATCAGTTCATAGACGTTCATGCCATCAACATATTCCTGAGTCACAATCCAGTACCTACATTGCTTGGAGACATCCTACATTCTCTTCATACCCGTACTACAAGGGCAAGAGGAACTTTGATGTGCTGCATACCTTTGCTTTCTAGGTGGTTTATTTCTCACCTTCCTCGCTCAGTAATGAAGAATGAGCAAGGGTTCAGATGGTCCAAGAGGATCATATCACTTTCTCACTCAGACATCCATTGGTGCTCCAGATCTATGGAGAATGTCACCATCATTGACCGTTGTGGGGAGTTTCCTAATGTGCCACTACTAGGCATAAGAGGAGGCATCACCTACAACCCCTCTCTAGCTTTACGACAGTTTGGTTACGCCCGAAGTGATGGTCCACATGACATGTTGATTCAGGGCATTGTGTTTGATTACGACAACGACCTTCAGGGTTACCGTCAGAGATTCATACGAGCTTGGGGAAAGGTAAACAGGATTGACAGCAAGACACTGGAACCTAAGTACACTATTCCTATGGAAGCTTATCTCAGATGGGTGCGATCTCGTGCTCAGACTCTCATGATGCCATATCCTGCCGTCCTACCAGTTACCATGGAACCTGTTGCTGAAGGAGACACAGCTTATACCATCCTTCACCCAGACATGCCTACTGATATGGAAGACTTGCAGAGATCATGGATCCAACTGAAGGAGCAAAGGGATACTTTCGAGGCTCATTACAAAGCAAGCCAAGCAAGGATCCTAGAGCTAACAAAGCAACTTCACGAGGAACGAAACCTCAACTCATACCTCAATACAAAGAGGAAACGTCCATGGGAGACTTAAAACCCCATCTTTTGTACTTATTTCATTTTCATTTTTGTAAGCCTAAAAGGCAAAACAAAGTTATTACTAATAAAAGTTTACTTTCGTTTTTGTCTAAGCAAATTTAAATCCTGCGGTCCTTGAAAACATTGCATATATATATCATTTCATTGCATCACAGGTTTATAATTGTGCACAGGTTTCTCATCTTCTCGCTATTTATTTCAGCAATGGCTCTTGAACAATCAGTTAAGGATCTCCAGGCACAAAATGCACAATTCCAAGAGCTGATCCTGAACCTGTCCAAGGGGCAGGATGAATTGAAGGCACTGCTGGCCAAGAAGACTAAGAAGACTAGAAGGTCTGCTGGGTTGATCAACATGGGAAGAAGGTTCAAAGGTCTTGCCAAGACCAAGGAACCAGCTGAAGACTATGAATCTGAAGAATCTGAGCAAGAGGTAGGCAGTCTCCACCATTCAATGGGGGACTCTGATTCTGAGGCTAATTACTACCATGAGCCTAATGAAGACAAATTCAAGATGCTGGTGGATAGGATGGATGCTATGGAGTTGCAGAAATCATCTGGGCTGGATTTTGAGGATTTGAGCTTGATATCTGGGGTGGTCATACCCATTGGGTTCAAGGTTCCTACTTTTGTTGTCTATGATGGGGTCTCTTGTCCCAAGCTACATCTGAGGTCCTATGTCAGAAGAATTCAACCCCACACTGCTGATAAAAAGTTGTGGATCCATTTCTTTCAAGAGAGTTTATCTGGAGCTCAGTTGGAGTGGTATTATCAGTTGGAGAGTGTCAATATCAGAGACTGGAATGATCTTGCTGAAGCTTTCTATAAGCAGTACCAATACAATGCTGACTTAGCCCCCACTCGCATGCAGCTTCAGAGCATGTCTATGGGTGCCAAAGAAAGTTTTAAAGAGTATGCTCAGAAGTGGAGAGATTTAGCTGGAAGAGTTCAACCCCCTTTGACTGACAGGGAATTGGTTGATATGTTCATGTGTACGCTGAATGGTCCGTTCTACAGTCATCTCATTGGAAGCTCATCATCTGGCTTCACTGAGTTGATCATGACAGGAGAGCGAGTAGAGAATGGTATAAAGAATGGTAAGATCCATGTGGGCACTTCTTCATCAGGTGCTGCAAAGAAGCCTCCCACAGGGAAGAAAGAATCTAATGCTGTTTATGGTCATCCTGATCGTAACAGAAGGCATCAGTCTGTCAGTGCGGTTCATATTTCAAATCCAACTCCTGCACCAACAGAGCAGCCACAGGGCAACCAACAGAGGGCTAGAAGGCAATTCACGAAGATCAACATGTCAATGGCTCAGGCATTGCAACACTTGTTGAAGGCTGAACTTATTACTTTGAAAGAGGCTCCTCAGAATCCCAATGTTACCTCTCCCAGGTACAATCCCAATGCACGGTGTGCATACCATTCAAACTGTCAGGGACATGATACTAATAACTGCTGGGTCTTGAAGAACAAAATTCAAGATATGATCGATGCTGGAGAGATTGAGTTTGATCCACCAGGTACTCCAAATGTGATTACAGCTCCAATGCCAAATCACGAGAAGACTGTCAATGCCATTGATGAAGACCTGCATGTCTATTCAGTTATGGAGTTAACCACACCACTGTCTGTTATCAAAAAGAGGTTAGTACAAGCTGGGATCTTTCCAGGTTGTCGTGAAGATTGTTTGTATTGTACCTATAAGCCGGATAGTTGCTTCATTTTGAGAGATGGCATTCAACGTCTCATGGATAAGTATACTATAGTGTTTGAAAGAAGACCAGCGTCTGTAGAAAGTATGGTGGATCATCTGACTCGGGGTAAGAAGATTGAAGAGGTTGATATGGTTGACAAAGTACCGGTAAGAATCACTTCAAAGGGTCCCATTAAAATCACTCATCAGGGACCAATCAAGATTACTGCTGAAGGTCATGTGAAAGTTGTGGCTGAAGCCAGAGTAGCTCCTGTGGTCATTACTACTCCTGGTCCTATTCCTTATACATCTGACAAAGCTGTGCCTTGGCACTATGGGTCTGATGTTTACATCCATGGTGTTAAGCAGGAGCCTTTACCTGATGTGCCTGTTGACATTGATAATATTGCTGGATCTAGCAAGATCACTCGTAGTGGAAGAGTCTTCTCTCCTCCAGTTGCTTCTAAGAGTGCAGTTGCTCCTGCTGCTACTTCTACCACTGATGCTCGGGGCAAAGGTCCTGTTATTGAGCCTGTATCTACTGATGTGCCAGCTGCTGATGATCTCTCTAAGCAAATGGAAGAAGTATTGAAAATCATTCGTAAGAGTGATTATGACATTGTTGACCAATTGGGGCATACTCCCTCAAAGATTTCTATGCTCTCCCTATTATTATGTTCTGAGGCTCATGCCAAGTCATTGATCAAGTTTCTGAAGATGGCTCATGTACCCAGTGCAATTTCTGTTGACCAATTTGAAAACTGTGTTGCCCACCTGACCTACGACAATGGGTTAGGATTTTCTGATGCTGATTTGACCCCTGCCAAGAGGGATCATAACAGGGCCTTGCATATTTCAATTGAATGCAGGGGCACTACCCTGTCTCATGTGCTGATAGACAATGGTTCCTCTTTGAATGTGTTGCCTAAGGAAGTCCTGAATAAGCTGAGTCCTGAAGATGCTGTGCTGAAGCCCAGTAATATTGTGGTAAAGGCTTTTGATGGTTCTAGAAGAGTAGTGCATGGGGAAATTGATCTTCCAATCCAAGTTGGTTCCCAGGTGTTTACTGCTACATTTTATGTGATGGATATTCGTCCTTCATACTCTTGTCTGCTTGGTCGTCCCTGGATCCATGGGGCAGGTGCTGTGACCTCTACATTGCACCAAAAGTTGAGATATCCGGTGAATGGAAAGGTTGTTACTGTCTATGGAGAAGAAGAATACTTTGTCAGCCATGTAAATACCTTCAAGTATCTGGAAATGGAAGGTGAATATATTGAAACTCTGTGTCAGACATTTGAAGTGGTTCCCTGGGTTGTTAATGATTATGTAGCTCCTCCTATTGTGAAGAAAGTTCCTGTGGTCACCAGAAAGCCTCCAACAATGGCAATGGCTTCCCTCAATGATGCTAGAGCTGTGGTGGATGAAGGTGGTTGTACTATTTGGGGTCAGCTTCCTGATATTCCATACAAGTCTGACAAGTTTGGTTTGGGTTTCACTGCAGAGTCCCAGAAGGCTGTTCGTCGTGCTCGTGCTGCCCGTGTCACTAATCAAGGGGTTGTGAAAGACCAGATTAATGTTGTGGGAGATCAAGATGAAGATTACAACTTGGATGCATGGATTTTTCCTACTGTGGGTGCTGGACTCAATAATTGGAAAGCTGAAGATGTTATCCCTATCTCCTTTAGTCAGGAGTAAATACTATTACTGTGTTGTGTTTTTTACATTTGTAATTTCTGAACAATAAAACTTTCAAGCCATGTGCCTTACCCGGGGCACAATGGTGTGCTTGTTACGGGCTGTCATTTCATTTGCATACTTCATTCAATAAAATCAGTGGACGTTTTGTTTTAGTAAATATTGTGTTCCTTGTCTTTCTTTCTTTTATTTTTTGTTTTATCAGCTATGTGTTCTTACACACACCCACATCACTAAAATGCAGATCCTCATCCACTCTGGATCCTGTTGATAACAGTTCTACTATTGCCAATTATAATTTCGAGAATCCGATCTATCAAACTGAAGACGGAAATGAGGACGATTGTGAAATACCTGTAGAGCTTGCTAGGTTGTTACAACAAGAAGAGAAAGCTATACAGCCACATGAAGAGCCAGTCGAAGTTGTGAATCTGGGAACTGAAGAAAACAGGAAAGAGGTCAAGATAGGGGCTGATTTAGAGGACAGTGTCAAGAGCAGATTGATTCAGATGTTACATGACTATGTAGAAATCTTTGCTTGGTCTTATGAAGATATGCCAGGGTTGGATACAGACATTGTGGTTCACCGTTTGCCGGTGAAAGAAGATTGTCGTCCAAAGAAGCAGAAGGTTTGTCGTATGCGTCCTGAAATGTCAGAAAAGATCAAGGCAGAGGTAATGAAACAGTTCAATGCAGGGTTCTTAGCAGTGACTTCTTATCCTCAGTGGGTTGCAAATGTGGTACCAGTTCCTAAGAAAGATGGTAAGGTACGTATGTGTGTAGACTACAGAGATTTGAACAAGGCTAGCCCTAAAGATGACTTTCCACTCCCTCATATTGATATTCTGGTAGACAACACTGCTCAGCATAAGGTATTCTCTTTTATGGATGGTTTCTCTGGTTACAATCAAATCAAGATGGCACCTGAAGATATGGAGAAGACAACCTTTGTTACACAGTGGGGCACTTTTTGCTATAAGGTAATGCCATTTGGTTTAAAGAATGCAGGGGCAACATATCAGCGTGCTATGGTGGCTTTGTTTCATGATATGATTCATCATGAGATAGAGGTATATGTAGATGATATGATAGCCAGGTCTCAGAATGAAGAGCAACATCTTGATCATCTGCACAAGTTGTTTGAGAGGTTGAAGAAATACAAGTTGAGATTGAATCCAAACAAGTGTATTTTTGGAGTTAGATCTGGAAAGCTCCTGGGTTTCGTTGTCAGTGGAAAAGGTATTGAAGTGGATCCTGCAAAAGTAAAAGCTATACGAGAGATGCCAGCTCCCCGTACTGAGAAGGAGGTTAGAGGTTTCTTGGGACGATTGAATTACATTGCAAGATTTATTTCCCAGTTAACTACCATCTGTGAGCCAATCTTCAAGTTGTTGAAGAAAGATCAGGTGATGGAATGGAATGATGAGTGCCAGACTGCCTTTGATGAAATCAAGAGATACCTGCTAGAACCACCAATTTTGATGCCACCAGTTGATGGAAGACCCTTGATTATGTACTTAACAGTGCTAGACAACTCAATGGGGTGTGTGTTGGGGCAACATGACGAGTCTGGTCGAAAAGAGCAGGCAATATACTACCTTAGCAAAAAGTTTACCGACTGTGAAACAAGATACTCACTGCTCGAGAAAACTTGCTGCGCTTTGGCATGGGCTGCTCGCCGACTAAGACAGTATATGTTGACCCATACTACCTTGTTGATTTCGAAGATGGATCCAATCAAGTACATATTTGAGAAACCTGCTCTCTCCGGAAGAATTGCAAGATGGCAAATGATCTTGACAGAATATGACATACAGTATACTACTCAGAAGGCCATTAAAGGAAGTGTTGTTGCTGATCATTTGGCTCATCAAGCAGTGGATGATTATCAGTCAATGAATTTTGAGTTCCCTGATGAAGACATTATGATTATTACCAAAGAACCTGGACAATATGACGGACCTGAACAAGGATCCCGATGGACTATGGTTTTTGATGGTGCCTCTAATGCACTTGGTAATGGTGTTGGTGTTGTGATTAGTTCCCCTGAAGGTTGTCATACCCCGATTACTGCCAGACTTTGTTTCCAGTGTACCAATAACATGGCTGAGTATGAGGCATGTATCCTGGGTATTAAAGCTGCTATTGATATGAAGATTCAGTTCCTTGATGTGTATGGAGATTCAGCCCTGGTAGTAAGTCAGATCAAAGGAGATTGGGATACCAAGCATGATAACCTCATTCCTTACAGAGGGCATGTGTTGTCTTTGATCCCACATTTCAAAGAGATTACCTTTGGACACATTCCACGAAGAGAGAATCAGTTGGCAGATGCTTTAGCCACCATGGCATCTATGTTTGAGATTAGCTGGGATGATGAAGCTCCCAAGATTACTATTGACAGATTTGAAAAGCCTGCATACTGCAATGAGATTGACACTGAAGGGGCAGAGGAGAAACCTTGGTTCTATGAAGTGAAAAGATATCTTGAAGCTCAAGAATTCCCTGAAGGGGCATCTATCAAAGATAGGAAGTTTCTGAGAAGGTTTTCTGCTAAGTTCTTTTTGAGTAATGGGATTTTGTACAAGCGTAATCATGATTCAACTCTGCTTCGTTGTGTGGATAAGAAGGAAGCAACTGAGATTATGGAGGATATGCATGATGGGATCTTTGGTACTCATTCTAGTGGTCATACTATGGCAAAGAAGATTTTGAGAGCAGGTTACTATTGGTCTACCATGGAAGCTGATTGCTATCAACACTCCAGAACTTGTCACAAATGTCAAATTTATGCTGATAAAGTACATGTACCTCCATCACCATTGAATGTGTTGACTGCTCCTTGGCCATTTGCCATGTGGGGCATTGATATGATTGGTGAGATCAAGCCTACTGCTTCTAATGGGCATCGTTTCATCCTGGTTGCTATTGATTACTTCACGAAGTGGGTAGAGGCAGCTTCATTTGCATCTGTTACCAAGAATGTTGTGGCTCGATTCATCAAGAATAATCTCATATGTAGGTATGGCATCCCTGAAAGGATCATCACTGACAATGGCTCTAATCTGAACAACACTATGATTACTGATCTCTGCACGCAGTTCAAGATTAAGCATCATAACTCTTCTCCGTATCGTCCAAAGATGAATGGGGCAGTTGAAGCTGCTAATAAGAACATTAAGAAGATTGTACAGAAGATGACTGTTACTTACAAAGATTGGCATGAGATGTTACCGTTTGCTCTTCATGGTTATCGTACCACAATACGTACTTCAACAGGGGCAACCCCATTCTCCTTAGTCTATGGTATGGAAGCAGTTCTGCCCATTGAAGTTCAGATTCCCTCCTTGAGAATTATGAAGGATGCAGGCTTGGATGAAGATGAGTGGATTCAGACTCGACTGGACCAGTTAAATTTGATTGATGAGAAGAGGTTAGCAGCAGTTTGTCATGGCCAGATGTACCAGAAACGAATGATCAAAGCTTTTAACAAGAAGGTTAAGCCAAAGGTATATCAGGCTGGTGACTTGGTAATCAAGCGTATCATATTACCACAGGGTGATCCTAGGGGCAAGTGGACTCCAACGTATGAAGGACCATTCGTAGTCAAGACAGTGTTCTCAGGAGGTGCCATGATACTCACTACTATGGATGGTGAAGACTTCCCACAGCCTGTAAACGCAGACATAGTTAAAAAATACTACGCATAAAAAGAGACCCGCTAGGTTGACAGGCCTAGGCAAAAATAAGGGCATCCCGGCAAACCAAAAGGGTTTGGGCAAAAATTAGGGATATATATAAAAAGATGTACACCCGGCAAGTCGAAAACCTGAAAAGGCGGCTTGGGCAAAAAAGGGTATCCCGGTGGATTGAAAACCTGAAAGGGCAATCCAGGCAAAAATTAGGGATTAAAGCGTATGACTATGTCTCGTTTGGATCACCCATGAAACTGCAACCAGTTGTACTACTTATTCAAGCTCGAACAGATAAAAGCTCAATTCAATCGTTTCCGTCTCAACAGCAAGAAGATGAGATACTTGAAGATAATGGCAATAGTAGAATTGAAACTCAATAGGATTATTTCTCACATAGCTGATTCTCTTCGTTTTGTAAAAACTGTATGGCAAAATCCTCTTACTAGGGTTTATGTCTCCTTGTACGAACTTACCCGTGTATGGTTCACTTTTTGATATAAATAAATTCCATCTTTTGAATCCAGATTTACTTTTACCCTATTTACATAAGCGAAACGTCCATTGGTTGTGTTTGAATGTATGTATGCTTTTGAATATGATTGATGTTTACCAGAAATGTATGTATGCTTAATATGATTGATGTTTACCAGAAATGCATGGAAATGCAGTAATAGTATTTACTAAGGACGAACGAGGGAAGGATTTCAACGAAGCTTCGCCGATTCACCTTTACAAGACAGTTACAAACCCTTAGTAGGACAAATCCATCTTCATAAAGTCTTATCTCCCCTGGAATTTATATCCATCTCTTTTATCCTCATACGGATATACGGAAAATTACTTTCCAATAAGGGTACGACGAACGAAGACGGGAAGTTATATTTACCCTACCATCAAACGAAGACGAAGGTTATATATACCTTATTATCCCCAGCATCCGGGAGGTGATATATACCTTACCATCCCCAGCATACGGGAGGTTATCTATACCCTGTTATCCCCAGCAGACGGAAGGTTATGTATAATATATTCTTCAGCAACGAATCGGGATTTATTTTCCCTGGCCAGCAGTTGTTATATGAAGATATCCAGACGCTTCCGGCAGTATCATATCATACATACATCATTTACATCATACCATAGCATATATATCCATAGACATATAGTACATTACCTAAGTGCATCATATCATACATGCATACATAAAGCATAAACTAATGTTATTATACAGAATGCTACCTTGTTTTCAGGTTAATTACCCAACAAACAAACTTATGATCATCAGGACTGCTTTATCCTCCTGATAAGATTCTTATTACTTTGGGACTGCTTTATCGTAACCTCGGGGTTACTTTATCCTCCTGAAATCACATTATTATTTCAAGACTGCTTTAGAGTTATCATTATTGATGGCTCTATCCTCCTGAAATCATTACTTCAAGACTGCTTTAGAGTTATCATTATTGATGGCTCTATCCTCCTGAAATCATTACTTCAAGACTGCTTTAGAGTTATCATTATTGATGGCTCTATCCTCCTGAAATCGTTACTTCAAGACTGCTTTAGAGTTATCATTATTGATGGCTCTATCCTCCTGAAATCATTACTTCAAGACTACTTTAGAGTTATCATTATTGATTGCTCTATCCTCCTGAAATCATATTATTACTTCAAGACTGCTTTAGGGTTATCATTATTGATTGCTCTATCCTCATGAAGACATGCTGTTACATCAGGATTACTCCAGTCTCCTGAAAGCATATCATCAATACCTCAGGACTGCTCCAGACTCCTGACAGCTTTCATTATACCTCCATATTTTGGACTGTTTTATCTTCCAAGAAATACATCTGAAGAACTTTCCCCTAGTGGCATCTTTAAGCCCACTCAGTCATATTCAACTAGCCGTATGTATCACTCTAATGCACCGGTGAGTGCAAATTTTTGGGCTTTTGTGTTCAATCCCCTTCAACCTTCCAGGTCACGACTGGCAAATATACCAATCTAACCCCTCAGGTTTCAGAAAATTGAACAGGGGCAGCTGTTGCACCCCAAAATTTGCCCTCACAATACAAGACTTTGTGTGCTAAGAAGGCTCACAAGGTTCACAAGACTCACAATGCTTTCAATACCTTTCATGAGGTTCATGAAGTCTA
Source organism: Lathyrus aphaca (assembly GCA_963966055.1). Taxonomy (NCBI): domain Eukaryota; kingdom Viridiplantae; phylum Streptophyta; class Magnoliopsida; order Fabales; family Fabaceae; genus Lathyrus; species Lathyrus aphaca. Next base: position 75,194,865 of record OZ014525.1, on the reverse strand, counting down.
CAAGTTACTTTATGAAGGTTCACAAGGTTCCCAAGCTTCTCAACATTTACATAACCTTTCATGAGGTTCATGAAGTCTACAAGTTACTTCTTGAAGGTTCACAAGGTTCACAAGTTCCATAATGCTTTCAACACCTTTCATGAGGTTCATGAAGTCTACAAGTCACTTCTTGAAGGTTCACAAGGTTCACAAGTTTCTCAACATGTCCATAACCTTTCATGAAGTTCATGAAGTCTACAAGTTACTTTATGAAGGTTCACAAGGTTCACAAGATTCACAATGATTACAAAGCTCCCCTGAGGTTCATGAGGTCTACAAAGCCACTTCATGAGGTTCACAAGCTTCACAAGCTTCACAATACCTCCCATGAGGTTCACAAGACATTTTATGAAGATTCACAAGGTTCACAAAGTTCACAATTGGTCAAAGGAGTTGACAATTCCCTCAGACAATGCACCTCCTAAGCAGTGTATCCAAAACTAGGGTTTTGGACTTTAATCAGACTAAATAGACTTCCAAGACTTCAAGTGAGCTTCATAACATCTTATATGTATATAAGAACCCCCATGTCAAGTTTCAAGACTTTTCTCAAAAGTTTGCTCAGTCAGATGATCAGATAAGTCAAAATCAGTCAATGCAGTTAAAAAGTCAAACTGAGGTCAACTGTGGTCAAACCAAAGTCAAACTTCATGATTTTTTGCCAACATCAAGTATATGAAGTAAAATTCATCATTTGATCAAGGGTTGATCATGATTCATCAAGGAGATTCCAGATCATCAATAATCAGGAGTTTCTAAATTAGGGTTTCCTCAGTAAAAGTCAACTGAACTTTGACCAGTCATAACTTTCACATACTTCATCACCAAGTCTCCATCCAAAGCTCTTTTTGAAGGAAATTGAATTTTCTACAACTTTGATGTTTAAAGTTAAGCCCAAAAATGCTTCATTTGGAAGATATGACCTAAGACATTATAGGTCATTTCAAAAGTCAACAAAAAGTCAACAACTTCAAAAGGGCATAACTTGAGATTGGTAAATGATATGGACCTGAAACCAATGGGGTTGTTTATAGGACTTTTCAAGCTTTCCAAAATGTCCAAGAACACCCTCATACCTTTAAAATTGAGGGAGATGTGCCCTTGCAAAGTTGGGAAAGTTTGTGATGGTTTATGATGAAAATGGGGGCCTAAAAGCAATTTTCTCCAAATGGGCTGGCCAAATTATGACCCAACCCATACAATAATATCATGCACGAAATTTCCATAATATTTTCATAATTTTTATTTTATTTAATTAATTTATTATGATTTTTTATTCTTAAAATCATTTTAAATTTAAATAAAATATTAAATATGAAGATTTATTTTTGTGATTGATTCTAGAAAGTCATAAAATCAGTATGGAATAAGTTGATACAAGAGTTATGTGGAATAGCTTGAAATAGAAAGCATTGGTACAAAAATATTTAACTTTCAAAGCATGATCAATCTCAATCTTTTTAAATCAAATCTTTCACATAACCAATGAAGTTTTTGACCTAGATTGATTCACCTATAAGTATTGATCATGAGCATAACCCTAGAACAGGATTTCCAGCAGCCAAGGGTAAGATTCAAAAACTCAAAATTCATCAAAAAAGTGAGGTTCGGATTCTTCAATCCAAGAGGTTTCAAGGTAAACTAAGAACATAGACGTGTTCTTTAGACATCACTGAAGCTAAAGCATCACTCATATGCATCCCATGTGCACTGCATTGGCCAACCCGAATCCAATTTGTTCTTGAATAAATTTTTTTCGATTCCAATGATTCCTTGCATATTATTGAAATTTGTTTATATAACTTTGTTTGTTGATGATCATAGATGAAATCTGGAGCAATTGGTGGAGTTCTATAGCCTAAAACGTGATCTACCATTTTTAGGGTTTACGGCTTTAATTGGGGTTCTTCAATCCAGCCCATATAAATGAATTATAGGAACGTGGGGTGATTGGAAAACTCATTAGAAACTTAATGGACTGATTAATTTCATGAAACTATGTTGTTTTGTCCGTGTTTGATTTTTGTAGGTTTTGCTGGGAAAGTATTTTTCGCAGGAAAATTTGCAACAATGTTCGCAGGAAAATCCTACGAATTTGAGGAAGAAGACGACTGGCTTGGCGCGCAGTCCATGTTTAAAATCTTGATTTAAAATATTATTTTTGTATGCTGTTTATTTATCACACCAGAACTTGTGTCCCAGTGGTTGGAGGTGTGCGCGTACATTGGTTTGGTCTGGGGTTCGATTCCCCGTTTGTGACATTTTGCTTGTTTATTTTGTTTATTTCCCAGGTTACACATATAATCAATTATAGTCATCATATAATCAGTTAGGCTCTCCCAGCCAGGTGGTAACGCGCGCATACTCGTATACATAAGGTCCTGGGTTCAATCCTCCCCCAGGCCTTTTGTTTTTTCATTTATTTTGTTGATTATTGGTTTGAAAGAACAAAACCATTTGGAGGCCATCCTTCTTGCACCAACCAGCGCCTGGCCCAGTGGTAGAGCATAGATGTTGTGAACAAAGCCTCCTGGGTTCAAATCCCAGCCAGGTTTGTTTTGCTATTTTATTTTATTTTATTTTTGTGTAATTAGTTTAGGTTTTATTAATAATTGTATAATAAAATAATTCTATAAAATAATAGTTCCTAATAAAAAAAATCATATGTTCTTAATTTAAAAATTATTCCTTTTATTATATTAGTAAAAATAATTTTTTAAATAAAATAAACCCTAATTTTCTAAACAAACCCTAAAAATATTTTCTAAAGTAAAAACTTAATTCTATTTTTCCTAAATAATTTTATTTTCTAATTCTTTACATAATTGTAATATATATGTATTTAGCATAATTTTTGTAAATAATCCAAATTATTTTTCTTTTAATATATGTTTAGAAACAATTTAACTTATAATAATTATATTTTTTTTTTGTATATGTTTAAAATAATTTGTAAATAGGATAATTAATAAAAATTAAAATTTTATAAATATGATTAATTTTGTAAATGTGATACTTAAAATTTATTTTCCTTATATAATATATAAATATTTTTAATAAGTAATTAAATTCTTGTAAATGATTAAAACTTATATTATGCTTAGAAATTTTTCTTATTATATATTTAAAATTAAACTTTGTGTTCATATCATTATAATATTTTTATACTTATTTTTATTTACTTTAATTATTGTTACTAACCATACTATTATTTATTATTATATTTTTATTATTATGTCTCTAACCTTGTTTATTTTACCAATTATTATTATTCTATTTTCATTAACCTTATATTTTTTAATTATATTTACCACTAACCCCTATTTATTATTTATTTATTTATTTTAGCTTGTTTATATTTTGCTAATTAATTATTTTTGCTATTTATTTATTTATTTATTTTTGCTTATTATAATTATTATGTAAATGCTCCTGGATGTAAATTTTGTAATTATTTAATTATTTTTGCTATGGTTAGTAATTTAGGGAGTGCAAATATGTATTTTTTAAAATAAATTAGGTCACTTTAATCATAAGATAATTAATATCATACACTCACACACATAAGTCGATTTCTAATCGCCATCCCACTTTCTAAGGTTATCCCTCAAGTTGCCTAAATCATAAGGTCAAGTGGGGTGTATAAAGCAAGTCCCTTTTAAAACAAAAAATCATCAAGTCCCTCATGGTTGCCTTTACGAATCAAGTCCCTTCGAATAAATGATGATAGTCCCTCCTATATGCTTATTACACCCCACAGTTGCCTTCATAAAACAGAATGTCCCTCTCATGTCCCTTACATCCAAGGTAATGACTACCTACTCCTTAATAGTAGGGATAGTCTTACCAATGAAAGGATAAAGAACAAGAAAGACTTAAAACTTTAGGGTAGGTTCCTCTTATGTACTTGCTCACTTCAAACTTTTCAAACACTTAAACAAATTTCAAACCAATTTTCAAAAACAAGTTTTTACGCATCCATACATGGATCATTATCAACTATTCTGAAAATTTTTCTATTCACACACTACACTTTCAAAAACAATTCAAAAGTGAGCTAAGTAACTAAGAGCCCATGGATAACCATGGATGTAAAGGGTGCTAACACCTTCCCTTTACATAACCTACCCCCCGGACCCAAAAATATCTCTTAAGGTCTTTCCTGTTCTTTTATACCCTTTCCTTTTTGGATAAAATAAAAGTCGGTGGCGACTCTTGCTATCCGCAACATAACTAAAGTCAGTGCTCCCACCGTGTTACAATACCTTATACTGCAACCAGGGCTCCTGGTTCTTTTTGTGGGTTCCTCCTAGCGCTTGTTTGATTTGTGTTTACTGGGGTGTTATGTGCTATGTGTGTTTATTTATTTTTTCTTTATTTACTGCTTTGTGTATAGCTTTATTTACTGCTTTTTTTACAGTTTTTATATGCATCATACTGTCATTGCTGGATCTGGCTTTCTGTTTTGGTGGGTGGGGTTTCATTGAGAGATTAAGGTCCTATACCTGGGACCTGAGTAGCACCTAGGCTAGAGTGGTTCATGTTCTTTCCCATTCCATTTCGGTCTGGGGTGGGAATATGAAACACGATTCAGATATGGGTTTCTTCTTGAGAACTCTGTGCTACAGATTTCCTGTAGTGCTTGGGCTATCTGGGAAGCCTGTTAAGTCTGGACGACCTTTTGTTATGACCTTCAGAAACTGAGGTGAATTAGGGGAGGATCTTTTATGGTTATTGTAAGCACTGTACCTCCGGGTTAGAAGTGTTTACACTTCTCATAACTGATCCAAGTCTGAGGATCCTTGTTCTAGAACATTACATGTGAGGGGGTTGGTTTGTTTACAGGTTTGCAGGAACCCTTGGCCACATCATACCCTGTTACTGTTTTGTTCAAGAGTACTCCATTTTGGACAGTTCTTGTGATTAACCCTGGACATGTGACTCTTTATTTGAGTCCCCCACCCTAGTTACTGGATTCTCAAACCTCCATCTGGACTTTTGAACATATATGGACCTTGTATCAAGACAGATAATCACATCCAGCTTGATCACAAACCCTTGCATATCATTTGCATATCTCATCATTGTGTTGCACCCCAAAATTTTCCCTCACAATACAAAACTTTGTATGCTAAGAGGTTCACAAGGTTCACAAGACCTTTCATGAGGTTCATGAAGTTTACAAGACACTTTATGAGGTTCACAAGGTTCACAAGACCTTTCATGAGGTTCACAAGGTTCACAAGACCTTTCATGAGGTTCACAAGGTTCACAAGACATCTTATGAGGTTCACAAGGTTCACAAAGTTCATCATGGGTCAGAAGATTTGACAAATCCCTCAAACAATGCATCCTCCTAGGCAATGCATCCTAAACTAGGGTTTTGACTTTAATCAGGCTAAATGGATTTCCAAGACTTCAAGTGAGCTTCATAACATCTTATATGTGTCTAAGAATCCCCATGATAAATTTCAGGACTTTTCTCAAAAGTTTGCTCAGTCAGATGATCAGATAAGTCAAAATCAGTCAAAGCAGTTAAAAAGTCAAACAGAGGTCAATTGTGGTCAAACCAAAGTCAAACTTCATGATTTTTTGCCAACATCAATTATATGAAGTAAATTTCATCATTTGATCAAGGTTTGATCATGATTCATCAAGGAGATTTCAGATCATCAGGAATCAGGGGTTTCTAAATTAGGGTTTCCTCAAGAAAAGTCAACTGAACTTTGACCAGCCATAACTTTCACATGCTTCATCACATTTTTCCCATCCAAATCTCATTTTGAAGGAAATTGAATTCTCTACAACTTTGTGTCTCACAAGCCAAGCCAAAAAATGCTTCATTTGGAAGGTATGAGCTAAGACATTATAGGTCCTTTTGAAAGTCAACAAAAAGTCAACAACTTCAAAAGGGCATAACTTGAGAATGGTAAATGATATGGACATGAAACCAATGGGGTTGGTTATAGGACTCTTCAAGCTTTCCAAAATGTCCAAGAACACCCTCATAGCATTAAAATTGAAGGATGTGTGCCCTTGCAAAGTTGGGAAATATTTAGGTGGTTTATGAAGGAAATAGGGTCTTAGAACCAAATTTTTCTAAATGGGCTGAACTTTTGGTGACCCAAAGTGATCCATGACTCCATGCATGAAATTTATTTAATATTTTCATAATTTTATTTATTTAATTTATTTATTATGATTTTTATATTAAAAAATCATTTTAAATTTAAATAAAATATCAAATGTGAAAATTTAAAATATATTTCTCTTCTAGAAAGTCATAAATATAATTTGGATTGAATTGATACAACATTGATGAAGATTGGCTTGAAATAGAAAGGTCTTATTCAAGAATATTTGAAATTTAAGCTCTAATCTTTTTCAATCTTAAAAAATCAAAAAGTCCATGTAGCAATCAAATCTTTTGACCTAATTCCATTGTACTATAAGTATACAACATAACCCAATGCATATCAGACGGATTCCCTGCCTCAAAGAGTAAGTTCATACATCAAAAAAGTCACCAAAATTCAAATTCGGATTTGACAATTCAAGCTCTTTCAAGCCAATTTGAAGGTTGAGACATGTTCAATGAACATCACTGAATCTATTGGAACCATTTGTAGCATCTAAAGCATTGCATATGACCTAAACCGAATCCATGTTTATCATAAAATTGAAATTTTCGATTCCATTTACACAAGCATTCTAACATGATTTTGGTTATTGATTCTTGTTTGTGATTGTATATGGATGGTTTCTGGCATGTTTGATTTCATTTTTGGTGCAGGAACAAGGAATCACCATTGTTAGGGTTTCGGCCAAGCTTTTAGGGTTCCATGATAAACCTAAAATAGATGAATTCTAAGAACATAGAACAATCATGTGAACTCCGGGGATCATAATGCACCAATTAATTTTGAGAAATTTCACTGTTTTGATGGTATTCCAATTTCGTAGGTTTCTGTTTTGAAAAATTCGCAGGAAACTTTGTAAGTAATTTTGCAGGTGTTTTCGCAGGAAGAAGGTTGAAGACGAAGCTCTTGGCGCCATCTGGAGAATTTAAAATTATGTTTAATATTTTTAGAATTGTTTGTTATTTTATTTCACAGATGCAGCGTTGGCCCAGTGGTGAAGTATGCGCATGTTATGCTTGTAGGTCCTTGGTTCGAATCCTGGATGCAGCAACCTTTTTTCTTATTTTTCCATGTAATTAGCAAACTTAATATATTATTTATTGTGATGGACATATTATCAGTTGCGCCCTCCCGGCTGGATGGTAAGTGTGTCTGCGTGTTATGAGAAGGTCCTGGGTTCGAATCCTCCCCCAGGCCTTTTGTGCAATTTTTTTTTTTGTTTTATCATGATTTTTTCCAGGTTAGCCATAAAACCTCAAGGAGTGCATTGCTTATCACCTGCGCGCGCATGGCCTGGTGGCTGGTGTATTGGTCTTGGATATTGCATTGTCCAGGGGCTGGGTTCGAATCCCAGCCCAGGTAAGTTCTTTTTCTTCACTTTTCTTGTTTATTATTATTTTTAATTAACATGTTTATATTATAATTAAATAAATTTAAAAAAATATATATATAATGTGTATATTATTATTTACCTTGTTACAATTTAAATTCATTTTCTTTTACAATTAAGTCTCATTAGAAGTATTATTTATTAATTAATCCTAATTTGTTATTCTAAACATATAAACCCTAATTTAATAAAATTAATCCTAATAATATTTTCTAAAACCATAATAATTTTCACAAACCCTAATTTTCTTTTACCTAAAATTTAATTCTATTATAACTTTTAATTTATTATTTATAAACCTTAATCATGTACATATTTCTATAATTTGTTTATAATTTAATTCTTGTATATAAATATGCTTAAAATAATTAAAATTCTTAATTTAATTTTGTAAATATAATAATATGATTATTCAATTATAATTAATCTTATTTTCATAATATGTATATATTTTATAATTTGTTTATAATTTAATTCTTGTATGTAAATAATTTTTAGTATATGCTTAAAAATCATTAAAATTTGCTAATTAAATCTTGTAAATATAATTTATTTTCATAATATGTTTATAATTAACCTAATTTTTATAATATGTATATAATTTAAAACTTTATAATAATTAGTGTATAATTGTTTATATTTTCTTCTTAATCTTAAAAAATAATTGTTTATATAAAAAATTGATCTTTTAATTATCATGCTAATCTTTTTGTTTATTTTATTATTTAATTATTAATTATATGATATTTATTTATTACTAACCCCATTTATATATTGTGATTTATTATTATTATTTTTACTAACCCAATTATATTATTATTTATTTTTGCTTATTTATTTAATTTGCTTTAATTATTATTATTATGTAATTGTTTCCTTTATGTAATATTTTAGTAGCAATGTTTATATTTAAATGCAATGGTTAGTAAAAATAGGGAGTGAAACATGTTTGTATTTAAAATTGATTTAGATCACTAATTTAAAAGATAAATATTTAAAATTGTACGCTCACACACGTAAGTCGATCTTTGATCGCCATCTCACTTCCTTAAGGGTACCTCTCATGTTGCCTAAACAAAAGGTCAAGTAGGGTGTATAAAGCAAAGTCCCTCATTTCACATCATCTAGTCCCTAAACAGATAAAAAGATCAAGTCCCTTCGAATGTTGCCTTCGTAATGATCTTGTCCCTTTCGAATAAAGATGATAAGTCCCTTCGAATTGCTTATACACCCCACAGTTGCCTAAATAACAGATGTCCCTTCAGTTGTCCCTCACATCCAAGGTAATGACTACCTATTCCTTAATAATAGGGATAGTCTTACCCTTTAAAGGATTCAAGAACAGAAAAGACTTAAACTTAGGGTAGGTTCCTCTTAGATACTTGCTCACTCTTCAAAACATTTCAAACACTTCACACATTTCAAACAAATTTTCAAAACAAAGGTTTTATACGCACCCGTACAGGGATCATTATAAAACACTTAAGAAAATTTCTATTCACACACTTCACATTTCAAAAACCTTTTAAAGTGAGCTAAGTAACTAAGAGCCCATGGATAACCATGGATGTAAAGGGTGCTAACACCTTCCCTTTACATAACCTACCCCCCGGACCCAAAAATCTTTTAAAAGGTCTTTCCTGTTCTTTTATGCCTTTCCTTTGGATAAAATAAAAGTCGGTGGCGACTCTTGCTATCCGCAACATAACTAAAGTCAGTTCTCCCACCGTGTTACAGAACTGGCGACTCTGCTGGGGATTTAATAAAAGAGGGGTACCCTTAGGAATTAGATCTCTTTAAAATTGTTTGCCTTGTTTGCTTTATACTTACTTGTTGGGTGCTCTTATGTGTGAAAGATCCTAACCCGGATCTAGTGTACCTTAGGTAAATGGCAATAGACCAAGGAAACTGTACGGCGTATACCGATATGGTTGATCTGGTGGCCATAGTTAGAGTGACTTCTTGGTTGGTGCTTATGTTCCTTAAGTCAAGTTGAGGATAATATGAGGCTGCCATATGTTGTCAATACACTAACTAACTTTTAGAACCCTAGTTATCCCATCTTGGCCTTTAGAAAGTAGTGAGATAACCGGCTTTGGTGAAGACTGAAGTTGGTTGATACTCGATACTACGCTCATTGAGATCTTAAATTGGAGGGTTTTGGTTGGCAAGTAAGTTGCCTACTGAACAACCACCCTTGTGAAGGATCAATGATATTGAGATCCCTTAGAACCTTGTTACTTTATAGGACAGGATGAACCAACTAACTTTAGGGGAGGGTACTTACCTTTGAACCTCATGCAAGCCTTTAAACTTAGGGCTATTGTGTGACTTGTTTGTGTGTGCCACATGTTTGTGATTGGGCATAACATCATGACATCATCATGCATCATAAGCATAGCCTTTTCACTAACCATTTCAAGGACCAAAGGATTTATCTTTGTTCTTTGTTGCAGGTCATGGCTTCTGCTCGTAGAAACACTATCAGGATCAACTTTGTAGGGATACCTGCTAAGCTTAAAGAGTTGGTTTCTCAAGTGCCTGAACACTCCCAGTTCATCAAGAGACATGGTCACCTATTGGATCTGGTCACCTCAGGATTCCATGAAGACATGATGAGTGTTTTGTTTCAGTTCTTTGATCCTAAGCACCATTGCTTCACATTCCCCGACTATCAGCTAGTTCCTACAATGGAAGAGTTCTCTAAACTTCTGGGTATACCTGTTCTTGATCAAAGACCCTTCACAGGCTTGGAGAAAGAGCTTAAACCAGAGGTTATTGCTGCAGCTCTACATCTGAAGAAGTCTGACATTGTTCTAGAAACGAGAAGCGGAGTTAAGGGTATTCTTGCTAAGGTGTTGATAGAGAAGGCTCAAGTGTTCTTGAAAGCTATGAGCTATGATGCTTTTGAGGAGATATTAGCCTTGCTAATTTATGGCTTAGTGTTATTCCCCAATCTTGATCAGTTCATAGACGTTCATGCCATCAATATATTCCTGAGTCACAATCCAGTGCCTACATTGCTTGGAGACATCCTACATTCTCTTCATACTCGTACTACAAGGGCAAGAGGAACTTTGATGTGTTGTATACCTTTGCTATCTAGGTGGTTTATTTCTCACCTTCCTCGATCAGTAATGAAGAATGAGCAAGGGTTCAGGTGGTCCAAGAGGATTATGTCACTCTCTCATTCAGATATTCATTGGTGCTCCAGATCTATGGAGAATGTCACTATCATTGACCGTTGTGGGGAGTTTCCTAATGTGCCACTTCTAGGCATAAGAGGAGGCATTACTTACAACCCTTCTTTAGCTCTACGACAGTTTGGTTACGCTCGGAGTGATGGTCCTCATGACATGTTGATTCAAGGTATTGTGTTTGACTACGACAACGATCTTCAAGGTTACCGTCAGAGATTCATACGAGCATGGGGAAAAGTGAAAAAGGTTGACAGCAAGACTCTGGAGCCTAAGTACACAATTCCTATGGAAGCTTATCTCAGATGGGTGCGATCTCGTGCTCAGACTCTCATGATGCCATATCCTGCCATCCTGCCAGTTACTATGGAGCCTGTTGCTGAAGGAGATACCTCTTATACCATCCTTCACCCAGACATGCCTACTGACATGGAAGATTTACAGAGATCTTGGGTCCAGTTGAAGGATCAAAGGGATACTTTCGAGGCTCATTACAAAACAAGCCAAGAAAGAATCCTGGAACTAACAAAGCAACTTCACGAGGAACGGAATCTCAACACATACCTCAACACAAAGAGGAAACGTCCATGGGAGACTTAAAACCCCATCTCTTGTATTTACTTCATTTCATTTTCTGTAAGCCCAAGAGGCAAAACAAATTTATTACTAATAAAAGTTTGCCTTCTTGTTTGTTTAAGCAAATTTAAATCCTGCGGTCCTTGAAAACATTGCATATACATTTACATATCATATCATTGCATCACAGGTTTATTGTGCACAGGTTTCTTATTTTCTCGCTGTTTATTTCAGCAATGGCTCTTGAACAAACAGTTAAGGATCTCCAGGAACAAAATGCACAGTTCCAAGAGCTGATCCTGAACTTGTCCAAGGGGCAGGATGAATTGAAGAAACTGTTGGCCAAGAAGACTAAGAAGACTAGAAGGTCAGGTGGCCTGATCAACATGGGAAGAAGGTTCATAGGTCCTGTCAAGACCAAAGAACTGGTTGAAGATTATGAGTCTGAAGAGTCTGAGAAAGAGGGAGGCAGTCTCCATAACACAATGGGGGACTCTGATTCTGAAGCTAACTACTATCATGAGCCTAATGAGGATAAGTTCAAGATGCTGGTGGATAGGATGGATGCTATGGAGTTGCAAAAGTCTTCTGGGCTGGATTTTGAAGACCTGAGTCTGATATCTGGGGTGGTTATACCCATTGGTTTCAAGGTTCCTACTTTCGTAGTTTATGATGGTGTCTCTTGTCCCAAGCTGCATCTGAGGTCTTATGTCCGGAGAATCCAACCCCATATTGCTGATAAGAAGTTGTGGATCCATTTCTTCCAAGAGAGCTTATCTGGAGCTCAACTGGAATGGTATTATCAGTTGGAGAGTGTCAACATCCGTGATTGGAATGATCTTGCTGAAGCCTTCTATAAGTAGTATCAATACAATGCTGATTTAGCCCCTACCCGCATGTAGCTGCAAAGCATGTCTATGGGTGCTAAAGAAAGCTTCAAGGAGTATGCTCAGAAGTGGAGAGACTTGGCTGGAAGAGTACAACCCCCTTTAACTGACAGGGAGTTAGTGGATATGTTCATGTGCACGTTGAATGGTCCTTTTTACAGTCATCTCATTGGAAGCTCATCATCTGGCTTCACTGAGTTGATAATGACAGGAGAGCGCGTAGAAAGTGGTATAAGGAGTGGCAAGATTCAAGTGGGTGCTTCTTCATCAAGTGCTGCAAAGAAGCCTCCCAGTGGAAAGAAAGAATCAAATGCTGTTTATGGTCAACCTGATCGTAATAGAAGGCATCAGTCTGTGAGTGCAGTCCATATCTCCAATCCAACTACTGCAGCAACAGAGCAGCCACAGGGAAATCAACAGAGGGCTAGAAGGCAGTTCACCAAGATCAACATGTCAATGGCCCAAGCCTTGCAACACTTGTTGAAGGCTGAACTTATCACTCTGAAAGATGCTCCTCAGAATCCTAATGTTACCTCTCCCAGGTACAATCCCAATGCACGATGTGCATATCACTCAAATTGTCAAGGACATGATACCAATAGTTGCTGGGTATTGAAGAACAAAATTCAAGATATGATTGAGGCTGGAGAGATTGAGTTTGACCCTCCGGGTACTCCAAATGTGATTACTGCTCCCATGCCAAATCATGAGAAGACTGTCAATGCCATTGATGAAGATTCGCATATTTCCTCAGTTGCAGATTTGACTACACCATTGTCTGTTATCAAGAAGAAGTTAGTACAAGCTGGGTTCTTTCCAGGTTGTCATGAAGATTGTGTCTATTGTGCCTATAAGCCGGATAGTTGCTGGAGGTTGAAGGACGGAATTCAACGCCTCATGAATAATTACACCATAGTATTTGAAAGGACTCCACCTTCTGTGGAAAGCATGATTGATCATATAACTAAGCGCGCGAAGATTGAAGAGGTGGATATGGTTGATAAAGTACCGGTAAGGATTACTTCCAAGGGACCTGTCAAAATCACTCATAAGGGTCCAATTAAGATTACTGCTGAAGGCCCTGTGAAGATTGTTGCTGAAGCTAGAGTGGCTCCTATGATCATTACCACTCCTGGTCCTATTCTGTATACTTCTGATAAAGCTGTACCTTGGCATTATGGGTCTGATGTTTATATCCATGGTGTTAAGCAGGAACCATTAGCTGATACGCCTGTTATTGATGTGAACCTTGATGTTGATAATATTGCTGGATCTAGTAAGATTACACGAAGCGGAAGAGTTTTCTCTCCTCCAATTATCTCCAAGAATACAGTTACTCCAACTACTACCTCCACCACTGATGCTCGGGGCAAAGGTCATGTTATTGAACCTATACCTACTGATGTGCCAGCTGCTGATGATCTCTCTAAGCAGATGGAAGAAGTATTGAAAATCATTCGCAAGAGTGATTATGACATTGTTGATCAATTGGGGCATACTCCCTCCAAGATTTCTATGCTGTCTCTGTTGTTATGTTCTGAGGCTCATGCCAAGGCCTTGATTAAATTTTTGAAGACTGCTCATGTACCAAATGAAATTTCTGTTGACCAGTTTGAAAATTGTGTTGCACACTTGACCTATGATAATGGGTTAGGTTTCTCTGATGCTGATTTGACTCCTGCCAAGAGGGATCATAACAGTGCTCTGTATATCTCTATTGAATGTAGGGGCACTACCCTGTCACATGTATTAATAGACAATGGTTCCTCTCTGAATGTGTTGCCCAAAGAAGTTCTGAATAAGCTGAGTCCTAAAGATGCTGTGTTGAAACCCAGTAACATAGTGGTGAAAGCTTTTGATGGCTCGAGAACAGTGGTGCATGGAGAAATTGACCTCCCAATCAAAGTTGTTTCTCAGGTTTTCAATGCTACCTTTTATGTAATGGATATTCGTCCGTCGTATTCTTGTTTGCTTGGGCGTCCCTGGATCCATGGGGCAGGTGTTGTAACCTCCACTTTACATCAGAAGCTGAGATATCCAGTAGAAGGGAAGGTTGTTACTGTCTACGGAGAGGAAGGGTATATGATTAGCCATGTGAACACCTTTAAATATCTTGAAGTGGAAGGTGAATATGTTGAAACTCCGTGTCAGACATTTGAAGTGGTTCCTTGGATCGTTAATGATTATGAAGCTCCTCCTGTTGTCAAGAAAGTTCATATGGTCACCAGAGTACCTCCTACAATGTCCTCCCTTAAAGATTCTAGAGCTTTGGTGGATGAAGGTGGTTGTACTATTTGGGGTCAACTTCCTGATATTCCGTACAAGTCTGACAAATTTGGTTTGGGTTTCACTGCAGAGTCCCAGAAGGCTGTTCGTCGTGCTCGTGCTGTTCGTATCACCAATTAGGGGATTATGAAAGACCAGATCAATGTTGTGGGTGACTATGATGAAGACTACAACTTGGATGCTTGGATTTTTCCTACTGTGGGTGTTGGGCTCGATAATTGGAAAGCTGAAGATGTTATTCCTATCTCCTTTAGTCAGGAGTAAATACTATTACTGTGTTGTTACTTTTTAAGTTTGTAATTTCTTTGAACAATTAAACTCTTAAGCCTGGTGCCTTACCCGGGGCACAATGGTATGCTTGTTTCAGGATGTCATTTCATTTGCATACTTCATTCAATAAAAATCAGTGGACGTTTCGTTTTCATAAATATTATGTTCCTTGTCTTTCTTTTCTTTTATTTTTGTTTTATCAGCTATGTGTTCTTACACACACCCACATCACTAAAATGCAGATCCTCATCCACTCTGGATCCTGTTGATAACAGTTCTACTATTGCCAATTATAATTTCGAGAATCCGGTCTATCAAGCTGAAGATGGAAATGAGGACGATTGTGAAGTACCTGTAGAGCTTGCTAGGTTGTTACAACAAGAAGAGAAAGCTATACAGCCACATGAAGAGCCAGTCGAAGTTGTGAATTTGGGAACTGAAGATAACAGGAAAGAGGTCAAGATAGGGGCTGAATTAGAAGATATTGTCAAGAGCAGGTTGATTCAGATGTTACATGACTATGTGGAGATCTTTGCTTGGTCCTACGAAGATATGCCAGGGTTGGATACAGACATTGTGGTTCACCGTTTACCCGTAAAAGAAGATTGTCGTCCAAAGAAGCAGAAGGTTCGTCGAATGCGTCCTGAAATGTCAGAGAAGATCAAAGCAGAGGTAATGAAACAGTTCAATGCATGGTTCTTAGCTGTGACTTCTTATCCTCAGTGGGTTGCAAATGTGGTACCGGTACCTAAGAAAGATGGTAAGGTACGTATGTGTGTGGACTACAGAGATTTGAACAAGGCCGGTCCCAAAGATGACTTTCCGCTTCCTCATATTGATGTTCTGGTAGACAACACTGCTCAGCACAAGGTATTCTCTTTTATGGATGGTTTCTCTGGTTATAATCAAATCAAGATGGCACCTGAAGATATGGAGAAGACAACATTTGTTACACAGTGGGGCACTTTTTGTTATAAGGTGATGCCATTTGGTTTGAAGAATGCAGGGGCAACATATCAGCGTGTTATGGTGGCTTTGTTCCATGATATGATTCATCATGAGATAGAGGTATATGTGGATGATATGATAGCCAGGTCACAGAATGAAGAGCAACATCTTGATCATCTGCATAAGTTGTTTGAGAGATTGAAGAAATACAAGTTGAGATTGAACCCAAACAAGTGTACTTTTGGAGTTAGGTCTGGTAAACTCCTGGGTTTCATAGTCAGTGGAAAAGGTATTGAAGTGGATCCTGCAAAAGTGAAAGCTATACGAGAGATGCCAGCTCCCCGTACTGAGAAGGAAGTTAGAGGTTTCTTGGGACGATTGAATTACATTGCAAGATTTATTTCCCAATTAACAGCTACCTGTGAGCCAATCTTCAAGTTGTTGAAGAAAGATCAGGTAATGGAGTGGAATGATGAGTGCCAGACAGCCTTTGATGAAATCAAGAAATATCTGCTAGAGCCACCAATTTTGATGCCACCAGTTGATGGAAAACCCTTGATTATGTACTTAACAGTGTTAGACAACTCAATGGGGTGTGTATTGGGGCAACATGACGGGTCTGGTCGAAAAGAGCAGGCAATATACTACCTTAGCAAAAAGTTTACCGACTGTGAAACAAGATACTCACTGCTCGAGAAAACTTGCTGCGCTTTGGCGTGGGCTGCTCGCCGACTAAGACAGTATATGTTGACTCATACTACCTTATTGATTTCAAAGATGGATCCAATCAAGTACATATTCGAGAAACCTGCTCTCTCCGGAAGAATTGCAAGATGGCAAATGATCTTGAGAGAATATGACATACAGTATACTACTCAGAAGGCCATTAAAGGAAGTGTTGTTGCTGATCATTTGGCTCATCAAGCAGTGGATGATTACTAGTCAATGAGTTTTGAGTTCCCTGATGAAGATATTATGATTATTACCAAAGAACCTGGATAATATGACGGACCTGAACAAGGATCCCGATGGACTATGGTTTTTGATGGAGCTTCTAATGCACTTGGTAATGGTGTTGGTGTTGTGATCAGTTCCCCGGAAGGTTGTCATACCCCAATCACTGCCAGACTTTGTTTCTATTTTACCAATAACATGGTTGAGTATGAGGCATGTATCCTGGGTATTAAAGCTGCCATTGATATGAAGATTCAGTTCCTAGACGTGTATGGAGATTCAGCCTTGGTAGTAAGTCAGATTAAAGGAGATTGGGATACCAAGCATGATAATCTCATTCCTTACAGAGAGTATGTGTTGTCTTTGATCCCACATTTCAAAGAAATTACCTTTGGACATATTCCACAAAGAGAGAATCAGTTGGCAGATGCATTAGCCACCATGGCATCTATGTTTGAGATCAGTTGGGATGATGAAGCTCCCAAGATTACTATTGATAGATTTGAAAAGCCTGCATACTGCAATGAGATTGACACTGAAGAGGCAGAGGAGAAACCTTGGTTCTATGAAGTGAAAAGATATCTTGAAGCTCAGGAGTTCCCTGAAGGGGCATCTGTCAAAGATAGGAAGTTTCTGAGGAGGTTTTCTGCTAAGTTCTTTTTGAGTAATGGGATTTTGTACAAGCGCAATCATGATTCAACTTTGCTTCGTTGTGTGGATAAGAAGGAAGCAACAGAGATTATGGAAGATATGCATGATGGGATCTTTGGCACTCATTCTAGTGGACATACCATGGCAAAGAAGATATTGAGAGCAGGTTACTATTGGTCTACCATGGAAGCTGATTGCTACCAACATTCCAGAACATGTCACAAGTGTCAAATTTATGCTGATAAAGTACATATACCTCCATCACCATTGAATGTGTTGACTGCTCCTTGGCCCTTCGCCATGTGGGGCATTGATATGATTGGTGAGATCAAACCTACTGCTTCTAATGGGCATCGTTTCATCCTGGTTGCTATTGATTACTTTACTAAGTGGGTGGAGGCAGCTTCATTTGCATCTGTTACTAAGAATGTGGTGGCTCGATTCATTAAGAATAATCTCATATGTAGGTATGGTATCCCTGAAAGGATTATCACAGATAATGGCTCTAATCTGAACAACACTATGATTACTGATCTCTGCACGCAGTTCAAGATTAAGCATCACAATTCTTCTCCGTATCGTCCAAAGATGAATGGGGCAGTAGAAGCTGCTAATAAGAACATTAAGAAGATTATACAGAATATGACTGTTACTTACAAGGATTGGCATGAGATGTTACCATTTGCTCTTCATGGTTATCGTACTACAACACGCACTTCAACAGGGGCAACCCCATTCTCCTTAGTCTATGGTATGGAAGCAGTTCTGCCCATTGAAGTTTAGATTCCCTCCTTAAGAATTATGAAGGATGCAGGCTTGGATGAAGATGAGTGGATTCAGACTCGACTTGACCAGATAAATTTGATTGATGAGAAGAGACTAGCAGCAGTTTGTCATGGCCAGATGTACCAGAAACGAATGATCAAAGCTTTTAACAAGAAGGTTAAGCCAAAGGTATATCAGGTTGGTGACTTGGTAATCAAGCGTATCATATTACCACAGGGTGATCCTAGGGGCAAGTGGACTCCTACATATGAAGGACCATTTGTAGTCAAGACAGTATTCTTAGGAGGTGCCATGATACTTACTACTATGGATGGTGAAGACTTCCCGCAGCCTGTAAACGCAGACATAGTTAAAAAATACTACGCATGAAAAGAGACCCACTAGGTTGACTGGCCTAGGCAAAAATAAGTGCATCCCGGCGAACCAAAAGGGTTCGGGCAAAAATTAGGGATATATATATAAAAAATGTACACCCGGCAAGTCGAAAACCTGAAAGGGCGGCTTGGGCAAAAAAGGGTATCCCGGTGGATTGAAAACCTGAAAGGGCAATCCAGGCGAAAATTAGGGATTAAAGCGTATGACTATGTCTCGTTTGGATCACTCATGAAACTATAACCAGTTGTGCTACTTACTCAAGTTTGAACAGATAAAGCTCAATCCAATCGTTTCCGTCGCAACAGCAGAAGATGAGATACTTGAAGATAATGGCAATAGTAGAATTGAAACTCAATATGACTATTTCCCACATAGCTGATGTTCTTTGTTTTGTAAAAAATTTACGACGAATTCCTCTTACTAGGATTTTTGTCTCCTTGTACAAACCTACCTATGTATAGGTCACTTTTTGATATAAATAAAATTCCGTCTTTGAATCCAGATTTACTTTTACCCTATTTACATAAGCGAAACGTCCATTGGTTGTGTTTGAATGTATGTATGCTTTTGAATATGATTGATGTTTATCAGAAATGCATAGATGCTTAATATGATTGATGTTTACCAGAAATGCATGAAAATGCAGTAATAGTATTTACTAAGGACGAACGAGGGAAAGAATTCAACGAAGCTTCGCCGGTTCATCCCCACAAGACAGCTACAAGTCCCCCAGTAGGGAAAATCCATCTTCATAAGTACTTCGAGTCACATCTCCCCTGGAATTTATATCCATCTCTTTTATCCTCATACGGATAGTCGGGAATTTATTTTTCCAATAGAGTACGACGAACGAAGACGGGAGGTTATGTATACCTTACTATCGAACGAAGACGGGAGGTTATGTATACCCTACTATCAAACGAAGACGGAAGGTTATGTATACCCTACTATCAAACGAAGACGGAAGGTTATGTATACCCTACTATCAAACGAAGTCGGGAGGTTATGAATATTATGTTATCAAACGAGACGAAGACGAGTTCCTCATATTCTTCAGCAACAAATCGGGATTTATTTTCCCTGGCCAGCAGTTGTTATATGAAGATATCCAGACGCTTCAGGCCGCATGATTCATACATACATCATTTACATCATATCATAACATACATATACATAGATACATAATACATTACTTAAGTGCATCATATTATACATGCATACATAATGCATAAGCTAATATTATCATACAGAATGGTATAATCTTGTTTTTCAGATTAATTCTCCAGCAGACAAACTTCATCAACAATTTGTGACTATTGGGCCGTTGTTTATCTTCCCAAAGGTTACATCATCACCTCAGGACGTTGTTTATCTTCCTGTAAGCATATCATGACTTTGGGCCGTTGTTTATCTTCCCAAAAGCATTACCTCAGGACGTTGTTTATCCTCCTGAAAGCAATCATTTCCTCGAGACGTTGTTTATCCTCCTGAAAGCATATCAAGACTTTGGGCCGTTGTTTATCTTCCCAAAGGTTACATCATCACCTCAAGACGTTGTTTATCTTCCTAAAAGCATATCATGACTTTGGGCCGTTGTTTATCTTCCCAAAACCTCAGGACGTTGTTTATCCTCCTGAAAGCAATCATTTCCTCGGGACGTTGTTTATCCTCCTGAAAGCATATCAAGACTTTGGGCCGTTGTTTATCTTCCCAAAGGTTACATCATCACCTCAGGACGTTGTTTATCTTCCTGAAAGCATATCATGACTTTGGGCCGTTGTTTATCTGCCCAAAAGTTATACCTCAGGACGTTGTTTATCCTCCTGAAAGCTATCTTGACCTTGGGTCGTTGTTTATCTTCCCAAAGGTTACACCATTTCCTCAGGACGTTGTTTATCTTCCTGAAAGCTATCATCATTACCACAGGACGTTGTTTATCTTCCTGAAAGCTGTCATCATTACCTCAGGACGTTGTTTATCCACCTGAAAGCATATCATTACCTCAGGACGTTGTTTATCCTCCTGAAAGCTATCATTATATCTTCATATTTTGGACTGCTTTATCCTCCAAGAGATGTATTTGAAGAACTTTTCTCCAAGTGGCATCTTTAAGCCCACTCAAGCATATACAACTAGTCATCAGTACCACTCTACTCACCGGTGAGTGCAAATTTTTGGGCTTTTGTGTTCAATCCCCTTCAACCTTCCAGGTCACAACTGGCAAATATACCAATCTAACCCCTCAGGTTTCAGAAAATTGAACAGGGGCAGCTGTTGCACCCCAAAATTTGCCCTCACAATACAAAACTTTGTATGCTAAGAGGTTCACAAGGTTCACAAGACCTTTCATGAGGTTCATGAAGTTTACAAGACACTTTATGAGGTTCACAAGGTTCACAAGACCTTTCATGAGGTTCACAAGGTTCACAAGACCTTTCATGAGGTTCACAAGGTTCACAAGACATCTTATGAGGTTCACAAGGTTCACAAAGTTCATCATGGGTCAGAAGATTTGACAAATCCCTCAGACAATGCATCCTCCTAAGCAATGCATCCTAAACTAGGGTTTTGACTTTAATCAGGCTAAATGAATTTCCAAGACTTCAAGTGAGCTTCATAACATCTTATATGTGTCTAAGAATCCCCATGACAAATTTCAGGACTTTTCTCAAAAGTTTGCTCAGTCAGATGATCAGATTAGTCAAAATCAGTCAAAGTAGTTAAAAAGTCAAACAGAGGTCAACTGTGGTCAAACCAAAGTCAAACTTCATGATTTTTTGCCAACATCAATTATATGAAGTAAAATTCATCATTTGATCAAGGTTTTATCATGATTCATCAAGGAGATTTCAGATCATCAGGAATCAGGGGTTTCTAAATTAGGGTTTCCTCAGGAAAAGTCAACTGAACTTTGACCAGCCATAACTTTCACATGCTTCATCACATTTTTCCCATCCAAAGCTCATTTTGAAGGAAATTTAATTCTCTACAACTTTGTGTCTCACAAGCCAAGCCCAAAAATGCTTCATTTGGAAGGTATGAGCTAAGACATTATAGGTCCTTTTGAAAGTCAACAAAAAGTCAACAACTTCAAAAGGGCATAACTTGAGAATGGTAAATGATATGGACATGAAACAAATGGGGTTGGTTAGAGGACTATTCAAGCTTTCCAAAATGTCCAAGAACACCCTCATAGAATTAAAATTGAAGGATGTGTGCCCTTTCAAAGTTGGGAAAATTTTAGGTGGTTTATGAAGGTAATAGGGTCTTAGAACCAAATTTTTCTAAATGGGCTGAACTTTTGGTGACCCAAAGTGATCCATGACATCATGCACGAAATTTATTTAATATTTTCATTATTTTATTTATTTAGTTTATTTATTATGATTTTTATATTAAAAAATCATTTTAAATTTAAATAAAATATCAAATGTGAAAATTTAAAATATATTTCTCTTCTAGAAAGTCATAAATATAATTTGGATTGAATTGATACAACATTGATGAAGATTGGCTTGAAATAGAAAGGTCTTATTCAAGAATATTTGAAATTTAAGCTCTAATCTTTTTCAATCTTAAAAAATCAAAAAGTCCATGTAGCAATCAAATCTTTTGACCTAATTCCATTGTACTATAAGTATACAACATAACCCAATGCATATCAGACGGATTCCCTGCCTCAAAGAGTAAGTTCATACATCAAAAAGGTCACCAAAATTCAAATTCGGATTTGACAATTCAAGCTCTTTCAAGCCAAATTGAAGGTTGAGACATGTTCAATGAACATCACTGAATCTATTGGAACCATTTGTAGCATCTAAAGCATTGCATATGACCTAAACCGAATCCATGTTTATCATAAAATTGAAATTTTCGATTCCATTTACACAAGCATTCTAACATGATTTTGGTTATTGATTCTTGTTTGTGATTGTATATGGATGGTTTCTGGCATGTTTGATTTCATTTTTGGTGCAGGAACAAGGAATCACCATTGTTAGGGTTTCGGCCAAGCTTTTAGGGTTCCATGATAAACCTAAAATAAATGAATTCTAAGAACATAGAACAATCATGTGAACTCCGGGGATCATAATGCACCAATTAATTTTGAGAAATTTCACTGTTTTGATGGTATTCCAATTTCGTAGGTTTCTGTTTTGAAAAATTCGCAGGAAACTTTGTAAGTAATTTTGCAGGTGTTTTCGCAGGAAGAAGGTTGAAGACGAAGCTCTTGGCGCCATCTGGAGAATTTAAAATTATGTTTAATATTTTTAGAATTGTTTGTTATTTTATTTCACAGATGCAGCGTTGGCCCAGTGGTGAAGTATGCGCATGTTATGCTTGTAGGTCCTTGGTTCGAATCCTGGATGCAACAACCTTTTTTCTTATTTTTCCATGTAATTAGCAAACTTAATATATTATTTATTGTGATGGACATATTATCAGTTGCGCCCTCCCGGCTGGATGGTAAGTGTGTCTGCGTGTTATGAGAAGGTCCTGGGTTCGAATCCTCCCCCAGGCCTTTTGTGCAAATTTTTTTTTGTTTTATCATGATTTTTTCCAGGTTAGCCATAAAACCTCAAGGAGTGCATTGCTTATCACCTGCGCGCGCATGGCCTGGTGGCTGGTGTATTGGTCTTGGATATTGCATTGTCCAGGGGCTGGATTCGAATCCCAACCCAGGTAAGTTCTTTTTCTTCACTTTTCTTGTTTATTATTATTTTTAATTAACATGTTTATATTATAATTAAATAAATTTAAAAAAAAAAAATATAATGTGTATATTATTATTTACCTTGTTACAATTTAAATTCATTTTCTTTTACAATTAAGTCTCATTAGAAGTATTATTTATTAATTAATCCTAATTTGTTATTCTAAACATATAAACCCTAATTTAATAAAATTAATCCTAATAATATTTTCTAAAACCATAATAATTTTCACAAACCCTAATTTTCTTTTACCTAAAATTTAATTCTATTATAACTTTTAATTTATTATTTATAAACCTTAATCATGTACATATTTCTATAATTTGTTTATAATTTAATTCTTGTATATAAATATGCTTAAAATAATTAAAATTCTTAATTTAATTTTGTAAATATAATAATATGATTATTCAATTATAATTAATCTTATTTTCATAATATGTATATATTTTATAATTTGTTTATAATTTAATTCTTGTATGTAAATAATTTTTAGTATATGCTTAAAAATCATTAAAATTTGCTAATTAAATCTTGTAAATATAATTTATTTTCATAATATGTTTATAATTAACCTAATTTTTATAATATGTATATAATTTAAAACTTTATAATAATTAGTGTATAATTGTTTATATTTTCTTCTTAATCTTAAAAAATAATTGTTTATATAAAAAAAATTGATCTTTTAATTATCATGCTAATCTTTTTGTTTATTTTATTATTTAATTATTAATTATATGATATTTATTTATTACTAACCCCATTTATATATTGTGATTTATTATTATTATTTTTACTAACCCAATTATATTATTATTTATTTTTGCTTATTTATTTAATTTGCTTTAATTATTATTATTATGTAATTGTTTCCTTTATGTAATATTTTAGTAGCAATGTTTATATTTAAATGCAATGGTTAGTAAAAATAGGGAGTGAAACATGTTTGTATTTAAAATTGATTTAGATCACTAATTTAAAAGATAAATATTTAAAATTGTATGCTCACACACGTAAGTCGATCTTTGATCGCCATCTCACTTCCTTAAGGGTACCTCTCATGTTGCCTAAACAAAAGGTCAAGTAGGGTGTATAAAGCAAAGTCCCTCATTTCACATCATCTAGTCCCTAAACAGATAAAAAGATCAAGTCCCTTCGAATGTTGCCTTCGTAATGATCTTGTCCCTTTCGAATAAAGATGATAAGTCCCTTCGAATTGCTTATACACCCCACAGTTGCCTAAATAACAGATGTCCCTTCAGTTGTCCCTCACATCCAAGGTAATGACTACCTATTCCTTAATAATAGGGATAGTCTTACCCTTTAAAGGATTCAAGAACAGAAAAGACTTAAACTTAGGGTAGGTTCCTCTTAGATACTTGCTCACTCTTCAAAACATTTCAAACACTTCACACATTTCAAACAAATTTTCAAAACAAAGGTTTTATACGCATCCGTACATGGATCATTATAAAACACTTAAGAAAATTTCTATTCACACACTTCACATTTCAAAAACCTTTTAAAGTGAGCTAAGTAACTAAGAGCCCATGGATAACCATGGATGTAAAGGGTGCTAACACCTTCCCTTTACATAACCTACCCCCCGGACCCAAAAATCTTTTAAAAGGTCTTTCCTGTTCTTTTATGCCTTTCCTTTGGATAAAATAAAAGTCGGTGGCGACTCTTGCTATCCGCAACATAACTAAAGTCATTTCTCCCACCATGTTACACATTGCATCATTTAACATTTGCTTATTTGTTTTACAGGGTATCCATCATATCATCTTTGGTTTGGTTTTGACCCCTTCTGCTGCTTAGACCTCTGCTTCAGTTATCCTCTTCAACATCTACTTCAGTTTTTCTTCTCCAGCAACCTTCATCATTTTATCTGTGGTTCTTCTTCAGCATTTCCTTCAGTTTGTCTCCTTCAGCACCTTCATCAGTTGCCAGTATCCATCAGTCTGCCAAAGACTCACCTCCAGCTTCTCAATCTGTGATCTTCATCAGCATTTGACTTCATCTCCTTCAGCAGCACTCATGACTACTCCCAGGAAGAATAACATATCCTACCACTTTTTTTAGCCTGTGTTAACTGGTATCAGGCAGGTCCAGTCACTCATCACACCTGACCACATCCCACTGTTTAGAGAACACTATGGAGGTATCTTGGACATGGTTATGGACCTAGACCCTTCTCAGAGGAGCATGATCCACACATGTTTGCAGTTTTATGACCCACCACTGAGATGCTTCACATTTCCAGACTTCCAGTTAGGCCCTCTGCTGGAAGAGTTTTCTTTATTGATTGGAGTACCTATCAGAGGTGGAATCCCCTTCAACCCAGAGATGACTGCTCCCAGAAATGAAGAGATAGCAAGGGCACTGTACTTGGAGCCTTCCCTGATTGAGCAAAGTATGACAACAAAGGCTGGGATCCCTGGTTTGCACTTGGACTTCTTGATTTCTCAGGCCATCCTGAAGGCTTCATTGGGAGAGTGGAGGGTGTTGCACCCCAAAATTTGCCCTCACAAGACAAGACTTTGTGTACTAAGAGGCTCACAAGGTTCACAAGACCTCTCATGAGGTTCACAAGGTTCACAAGACCTCTCATGAGGTTCACAAGGTTCACAAGACCTCTCATGAGGTTCACAAGGTTCACAAGACATCTTATGAGGATCACAAGGTTCACAATTAGTCAGAAGATTTGA
The DNA here is from genome assembly GCA_963966055.1 of Lathyrus aphaca. Lineage (NCBI taxonomy): Eukaryota > Viridiplantae > Streptophyta > Magnoliopsida > Fabales > Fabaceae > Lathyrus > Lathyrus aphaca. The sequence continues at coordinate 75,168,937 of OZ014525.1, read as the reverse complement.
CAATTCCCTCAGACAATGCATCCTCCTAAGCAGTGCATCCTAAACTAGGGTTTTGACTTTAATCAGGCTAAATGGATTTCCAAGACTTCAATTGAGCTTCATAACATCTTATATATGTTTAATAATCCCCATAACAAGTTTCAAGACTTTCTCAAAGGCTTGCTCAGTCAGATGATCAGATAAGTCAAAATCAGTCAAAGCAGTTAAAAATTCAAACTGAGGTCAACTGTGGTCAAACCAAAGTCAAACTTCATGATTTTTTGTCAACATCAAGTATATGAAGTAAAATTCATCATTTGATCAAGGTTTGATCATGATTCATCAAGGATATTTCAGATCATCAAGAATCAGAGGTTTCTAAATTAGGGTTTCCTCAGGAAAAGTCAACTGAACTTTGACCAGCCATAACTTTCACATGCTTCATCAAAATTTTCCCATCTAAAGCTCATTTTGAAGGAAATTGAATTCTCTACAACTTTGTGTCTCACAAGCCAAGCCCAAAAATGCTTCATTTGGAAGGTATGAGCTAAGACATTATAGGTCCTTTTGAAAGTCAACAAAAAGTCAACAACTTCAAAAGGGCATAACTTGAGAATGGTAAATGGTATGGACATGAAACCAATGGGGTTGGTTACAGGACTCCGTAAGCTTTCCAAAATGTCCAAGAACACCCTCATATCATTAAAATTGAAGGATTTGTGCCCTTGCAAAGTTGGGAAATTTTTGGGAGGTTTATGAAGCAAATAGGGCTTTAAAACCAATTTCTTCCAAATGGGCTTGCAAATTTGTGATCCAAACTTCAACATGACATCATGCACGACCCAATCCTCATTTATTCATATTTTTATTATTTTTTATTTTATTTATTTTGATTTTATTCATTTAAAACCATTTTAAATTAAAATAAAATATATAAATCAAATATTTGAGTGAGATATTGTTTCTAGAAGGTCATAAACATGGATTAGATCAGATTGATATGCAATTTATGGTGATTGTCTTAAGATAGAAAGGTTATATAAAAGAATATATGAAATTCAAGGCATGATCTTTTTCAATCTCTTGGATCCAAAAAGTCCAAAGAACAATCACATGTTTTGACCTAATTTCATCAAGTGATATATATATACAACATAAACACAAGCATTGCACACGAATTGGCTGCCTCAAGAGTAAGTTTCATGTTTTCAAAAATTCACCAAAAACCTCAATTCGGATTCTTACATAGGGGCCATATCAAGAGATTTTGAAGGTTGCAATAACTTCCTAGATGATCATTGAACCTATTTGAACCATTTGCAGCATCCAAATCATTGCATATTGCTTAAACCGAATCGATTTTGTTCTTGGTTTTGAAATTTTCGATTCTCATTATTTATGCATTACAAACTAATTTTGTTTATTGATTCATGATTAGTTGAAGCTTGTGATGGATTCTGGGCAAAAATCTTGGAGAAACTGTGGATAAATCGTTAGATGCCATCTTAGGGTTCATACCTTATGATTTAGGGTTTTCTAATTTAATGGATTTTAATTCATTTTGAAACCATAGATCAATTCAGTGAAGTGTATGGATCATGTTTGTGCTAACAATTTGATAAAATCATGTGTATTTGGCCGTGTATGAAATTCGCAGGTTCAAGAACGCAAGGAAATTCGCAGGAAATTTCCCAGTAAATTTCGCAGGAAAACCTGCGAAATTCCAAGGTTGAAGATGAAGTCAGCGCGCCAAAATTTGTGTTCAAAAATTTGTTATAATATTTTATGATTTAGTGTTGATATTATTTCAACTGATATAGCCTGGCTCAGTTGGTTGATGCGCGTATGTGTGATGTTCAAGGTCCTGGGTTCGAATCCCCCAGGCCTTTTTTGCTTTGTTGTTTTATTTTGATTTCTCCAGGATACGTACAAAAACATATGAGGATAGTTTGTTAACACTAGACGCGCGCTGGCCTAGTGGATGGTATGCTGGTCTTGGAGGGTGCAATGCCTAGGGCCTGGGTTCGAATCCCAGCCCCAGGTAAGTCCTTTTTTCTCATTTTTTCTTACTTTATTTAATTTATTTATATTATAGTTAATTTAATTAATGAATAAATATTAAAATGGTTATTATTATTTTCTCATCTATAATTCAAAATCATGTTAAAATTTAAATTTGATTAAAATTATCTAATATTTATCTTATTATATATATATATATATATATATATATATATATATATATATATATATATATATATATATATTATTTTGTATAAATAAATTAATTATATTAAAACCTAATTATTTTTATATAAACCTTAATATTTCATATAAAAACCCTAATTTTATTTTCTAAATTCATGCACCCTAATTTATAAATATTAATATTTGTATATAAATGTTAATTATGTTTATTTATTTTTATTATTTGTTTATATTATCATTATACATAGTTTTATATAAATAATGTAAATAGTTTAATTAGCTAATTAACCCTAACTTATCTTTCTAAATAATTAAAAAAAACTTAATTTTATTTTTATGAATATAATTTATTATTTGTACATGTTTATTTAATTATAATTAGCAAGGATTTTTATAATATGCATATAAATTTAAATCATTGAGTATATATTACTTATTATTTATTTCTTTTATTAAATTCTCTTAAAAAATATTATTTATCTAATTTTGAACTTTTAATTTATTTATTTATTATTATGCTAATTTTTTCATATTATGCTTATTTATTTTTGCTTATTATTACTAACCCTCTTATATTTATTTATTTATTTTTAGTTATTACTACTAATCCATTTAATTATTTATTTTCTTATTTTAATTATTTTTAATTATAATGTAATTGTGTCCAATATGTAATAGTTGTAGAATAATTTTTATTATTTATTGTTAAATGCTATGGTTAGTAAAATAGGGAGTGTAAAACATGTTTGTATGTAAACTTGAATTTAGATCATTAAAACTTAAAGATAAATATCTGAATTGGTACACTCACACACGTAAGTCGATCCTGAATCGCCATCTCACTTCTTAAGGGTTACCTCTCAAGTTGCCTAAACAAAAGGTCAAGTAAGGTGTAAAGCAAAGTCCCTTCTCTCATATCATCTAGTCCCTTAAACAGATAAAAAGATCAAGTCCCTTCGTGGTTGCCTTCGTAATGATCTTGTCCCTTTCGAATAAAGATGATAAGTCCCTTCGAATTGCTTACACACCTTACAGTTGCCTAAATAACAGATGTCCCTTCACTTGTCCCTCACATCCAAGGTAATAACTACCTATTCCTTAATAATAGGGATAGTCTTACCACTTAAAGGATATTCAAGAACAGAAAAGACTTAACTTAGGGTAGGTTCCTCTTATGTACTTGCTCACTTTTCGAAAACATTTCAAACACTTCACACTTTTCAAACAAATTTTCAAAACAAAGACTTTATATATATCCGTACATGGATCATTATAAAGTACTTAAAGGAAATTTTTTTCACACACTACACTTTTCAAAACAATTTAAAGTGAGCTAAGTAACTAAGAGCCCATGGATAACCATGGATGTAAAGGGTGCTAACACCTTCCCTTTATATAACCTACCCCCCGAACCCAAAAATATTTTCAAAGGTCTTTCCTGTTCTTTTATGCCTTTCCTTTGGATAAAATAAAAGTCGGTGGCGACTCTTGCTATCCGCAACATAACTAAAGTCAGTTCTCCCACCGTGTTACAGAACTGGCGACTCTGTTGGGGATTTAATAAAAGAGGGGTACCCTTAGGAATTAGATCACTTTAAAATTGTTTGCCTTGTTTGCTTTGTACTTATCTGTTGGGTGCTCTTATGTGTGAAAGATACTAACCCGGATCTAGTGTACCTTAGGTAAATGACAATAGACCAAGGAAACTGTACGACGTATACCGATATGGTTGATCTGGTGGCCATAGTTAGTGTGACTTCTTGGTTGGTGCTTATGTTCCTTGAGTCAAGTTGAGGATAATATGAGGCTACCATATGTTGTCAATACACTAACTAACTTTTAGAACCTTAGTCATCCCATCTTGGCCTTTAGAAAAGTAGTGAGATAACTGGCTTTGGTGAAGACTGAAGTTGGTTGATACTCGATGCTACGCTCATTGAGATCCTAAACTTGGAGGGTTTTGGTTGGCAAGTAAGTTGCCTTCTGAACAACCACCCGTGTGAAGGATCAATGATATTGAGATCCCTTAGAACCTGGTTACTTTTATAGGACAGGATGAACCATCTAAACTTCAGGGGAGGGTACTTACCTTTGAACCTCATGCAAGCCTTTAAACCTAGGGCTATTGTGTGACTTGTTTGTGTGTGCCACATGTTTGTGATTGAGCATAACATCATAGCATCATCATGCATCATAAGCATAGCATTTTCACTAACCATTTCAAGGACCAAAGGATTTATTTTTGTTCTTTGTTGCAGGCCATGGCTTCTGCTCGTAGAAACACTATCAGGATCAACTTTGTAGGGATACCTGCTAAGCTTAAAGAATTGGTTTCCCAAGTTTCTGAAAACTCTCAGTTCATCAAGAGACATGGCCACCTATTGGATCTAGTCACCTCAGGGTTCAATGAAGACATGATGAGTGTTCTGTTTCAGTTCTTTGACCCTAAGCACCATTGCTTTACATTCCCCGACTATCAGCTGGTTCCTACAATGGAAGAGTTCTCTAAACTTCTGGGTATACCTGTTCTTGATCAAAGACCCTTCACAGGCTTGGAGAAAGAGCTTAAACCAGAGGTTATTGTTGCAGCTCTACATTTGAAGAAGTCAGACATTGTTCTAGAAACGAGAAGCGGAGTTAAGGGTATTCTTGCTAAGGTGTTGATGGAGAAGGCTCAAGTGTTCTTGAAGGCTATGAGCTATGATGCTTTTGAGGAGATCTTAGCCTTGCTGATTTATGGCTTAGTGTTGTTCCCCAATCCAGATCAGTTCATAGACATTCACGCCATCAACATATTTCTGAGCCACAATCCAGTGCATACATTACTTGGGGACATCCTGCATTCTCTTCATACTCGTACTACGAAGGCACGAGGAACTCTGATGTGCTGCATACCTTTGCTATCTAGGTGGTTTATTTCTCACCTTCCGCGATCAGTGATGAAGAATGAACAAGGGTTCAGGTGGTCCAAGAGGATTATGTCACTCACTCATTCAGATATCCATTGGTGCTCCAGATCTATGGAGAGTGTCACTTTCATTGACCGTTGTGGAGAGTTTCCTAATGTGCCACTTCTAGGCATAAGAGGAGGCATTACTTACAACCCTTCTTTAGCTTTACGACAGTTTGGTTACGCTCGGAGTGATGGTCCACATGACATGTTGATTCAGGGTATTGTGTTTGACTATGACATTGATCTTCAAGGTTACCGTCAAAGGTTCATACGAGCATGGGGAAAAGTGAACAAGGTTGACAGCAAGACTCTGGAGCCCAAGTACACTATTCCTATGGAAGTTTACCTCAGATGGGTGCGATCCCGTGCTCAGACTCTCATGATGCCATATCCTGCTATCCTGCCAGTTACTATGGAGCCTGTTGCAGAGGAAGATACTTCTTATACCATCCTTCACCCAGACATGCCCACTGACATGGAAGACTTACAGAGATCCTGGATCCAGTTGAAGGAGCAAAGGGATACTTTCGAGGCCCATTACAAAGCAAGTCAGGAAAGGATCCTGGAGTTGACAAAGCAACTTCACGAGGAGCGGAATCTCAACTCATACCTCAACACAAAGAGGAAACGTCCATGGGAGACTTAAAACCCCATCTTTTGTATTTATTTCATTTCATATTTATTTGTAAGCCCAAGGGGCAAACAAATTTATTACTAATAAAAGTTTACTTTCTTGATTGTTTAAGCAAATTCAAATCCTGCGGTTCTTGAAAACATTGCATACACATTTACATATCATATCACTGCATCACAGGTTTCTTATGTACAGGTTTCTTATCTTCTCGCTGTTTATTTCAGCAATGGCTCTTGAACAAACAGTTAAAGATCTCCAGGCACAAAATGCACAGTTCCAAGAGCTGATCCTGAACTTGTCCAAGGGGCTGGATGAATTGAAGACACTGCTGGTCAAGAAGACTAAGAAAGCTAGAAGGTCAGGAGGCCTGATCAACATGGGAAGAAGGTTCAGAGGTCCTGTCAAGACCAAAGAACAGGTTGAAGATTATGAGTCTGAAGAGTCTGAGAAAGAGGGAGGCAGTCTCCATAATACAATGGGGGACTCTGATTCTGAAGCTAACTACTATCATGAGCCTAATGAAGATAAGTTCAAGATGCTGGTGGATAGAATGGATGCTATGGAATTACAAAAGTCTTCTGGGCTGGATTTTGAAGACCCGAGTTTGATATCTGGGGTGGTCATACCCATTGGTTTCAAGGTTCCTACTTTCATAGTTTATGATGGTGTCTCTTGTCCCAAGCTGCATCTGAGATCATATGTCCGGAGAATCCAACCCCATACTGCTGATAAGAAGTTGTGGATCCATTTCTTCCAAGAGAGCTTATCTGGAGCTCAATTGGAATGGTACTATCAGTTGGAGAGTGTCAACATCCGTGATTGGAATGATCTTGTTGAAGCCTTCTATAAGCAATATCAATACAATGTTGATTTAGCCCCTACTCGCATGCAACTACAAAGCATGTCTATGGGTGCTAAAGAGAATTTCAAGGAGTATGCCCAGAAGTGGAGAGACTTGGCTGGAAGAGTACAAGCCCCTCTAACTGACAGGGAGTTAGTGGATATGTTCATGTGTACGTTGAATGGTCCGTTTTACAGTCATCTCATTGGAAGCTCATCATCTGGCTTCACTGAGTTAATAATGACAGGAGAGCGCATAGAAAGTGGTATAAGGAGTGGCAAGATCCAAGTGGGTGCTTCTTCATCCAATACTGCAAAGAAGCCTCCCAGTGGGAAGAAAGAGGAAAATGTTGTTTATGGTCAACCTGATCGTAATAGAAGGCATCAGTCTGTGAGTGCAGTTCATATCTCAAATCAACTCCTGCAACAACAGAGCCATCCCAGGGCAATCAACAGAGGACTAGAAGGCAGTTCACTAAGATCAACATGTCACTGGCCCAAGCCTTGCAACACTTGTTGAAGGGTGAACTTATCACTTTGAGGGACCCTCCTCAGAATCCCAATATTACCTCTCCCAGGTACAATCCTAATGCACGATGTGCATATCATTCAAATTGTCAGGGACATGATACCAATAGTTGCTGGGTATTGAAGAATAAGATTCAGGATATGATTGATGCGGGAGAGATTGAGTTTGACCCTCCGGGTACTCCAAATGTGATTACTGCTCCCATGCCAAATCATGAGAAGACTGTCAATGCCATTGATGAAGTTTCACATATTTCCTCAGTTGCAGATTTGACTACACCATTGTCTGTTATTAAGAAGAAGTTAGTACAAGCTGGGTTCTTTCCAGGTTGTCATGAAGATTGTGTTTATTGTGCTTATAAGCCGGATAGTTGCTGGAGATTGAAGGAAGGAATTCAACGCCTCATGAATAATTACACCATAGTGTTTAAGAGGACACCACCTTCTGTGGAGAGCATGGTTGAACATATAACTAAAGGTGCGAAGGTTGAAGAGGTGGATATGGTTGATAAAGTGCCGGTAAGGATTACTTCCAAGGGACCTGTAAAAATCACTCGTAAGGGTCCAATTAAAATTACTGCTGAAGGCCCTGTGAAGATTGTTGCTGAAGCTAGAGTGGCTCCTATGATCATTACCACTCCAGGTCCTATTCCATATACTTCTGATAAAGCTGTGCCTTGGCATTATGGGTCCAATGTTTATATTCATGGTGTTAAGCAGGAACCCTTAGCTGATACGCCTGTTGCTGATGAATACCTTGATGTTGATAATATTGCTGGATCTAGTAAGATCACACGAAGTGGAAGAGTCTTCTCTCCTCCAATTACCTCCAAGAATGCAGTTACTCCAGCTACTACCTCCACTACTGATACTCGGGGCAAAGGTCATGTTATTGAACCTATACAAAATGACGTGCCAGCTGCTGATGATCTCTCTAAGCAGATGGAAGAAGTAGTGAAGATCATTCGCAAGAGTGATTATGATGTTGTTGATCAATTGGGGCATACTCCCTCCAAGATTTCCATGTTATCTTTATTGTTGTGTTCTGAGGCTCATGCCAAAGCCTTGATTAAATTTTTGAAGACTGCTCACGTACCAAATGAGATTTCTGTAGACCAGTTTGAAAATTGTGTTGCACACTTGACCTATGATAATGGGTTAGGTTTCTCCGATGCTGATTTGACTCCAGCCAAAAGGGATCATAACAGGGCTCTACATATCTCTATTGAATGCAGGGGCACTACCCTGTCACATGTATTAATAGACAATGGTTCCTCTCTGAATGTGTTGCCCAAAGAAGTTCTGAATAAGCTTAGTCCTGAAGATGCTGTGTTGAAGCCCAGTAATATAGTGGTGAAGGCTTTTGATGGCTCAAGAAGAGTGGTGCATGGGGAAATTGATCTCCCAATCAAAGTGGGTTCTCAGGTCTTCAATGCTACCTTTTATGTAATGGATATTCGTCCTTCGTATTCTTGTTTGCTTGGGCGTCCCTGGATCCATGGGGCAGGTGCTGTAACCTCCACTTTACATCAGAAGCTGAGATATCCAGTAGAAGGAAAGGTTGTTACTGTTTACGGAGAGGAAGGATATATAGTTAGCCATGTGAACTCCTTTAAATATCTTGAAGTGGAAGGTGAATATGTTGAAACTCCGTGCCAGACATTCGAAGTGGTTCCTTGGGTTGTTAATAATTATGAAGCTCCTCCTGTTGTCAAGAAAGTTCCTGTGGTCACCAGAGTACCTCCTACAATGGCTTCCCTCAAAGATGCTAGAGCTGTGGTGGATGAAGGTGGTTGTACTATTTGGGGTCAGCTTCCTGACATTCCTTACAAGTCTGACAAATTTGGTTTGGGTTTCACTACAGAGTCCCAGAAGGTTGTTCATCGTGCTCGTGTTGTTCGTATCACCAATCAAGGGATTATGAAAGATCAGATCAATGTTGTGGGTGACTATGATGAAGACTACAACTTGGATGCTTGGATTTTTCCTACTGTGGATGTTGGGCTCAATAATTGGAAAGCTGAAGATGTTATTCCTATCTCCTTTAGTCAGGATTAAATACTATTACTGTGTTGTTACTTTTAAAGTTTGTAATTTTTGAACAATTTAAACTCTTAAGCCTTTAACCTTACCCGGGGCACAATGGTGTGCCTATACGGGATGTCATTTCATTTGCATACTTCATTCAATAAAAATCAGTGGACATTTCGTTTTCGTAAATATTGTGTTCCTTGTCTTTCTTTTCTTTTATTTTTGTTTTATCAGCTATGTGTTCTTACACACACCCACATCACTAAAATGCAGATCCTCATCCACTCTGGATCCTGTTGATAACAGTTCTACTATTGCCAATTATAATTTCGAGAATTCGACCTATCAAGCTGAAGATGGAAATGAGGACGATTGTGAAGTACCTGTAGAGCTTGCTAGCTTGTTACAACAAGAAGAGAAAGCTATACAGCCACATGAAGAGCCAGTCGAAGTTGTGAATCTGGGAACTGAAGAAAACAGGAAAGAAGTCAAGATAGGGGCTGAATTAAAGGATAGTGTCAAGAGCAGGTTGATTTAGATGTTACATGATTATGTGGAGATCTTTGATTGGTCCTATGAAGATATGCCAGGGTTGGATACATACATTGTGGTTCACCGTCTACCGGTAAAAGAAGATTGTCATCCAAAGAAGCAGAAGGTTCGTCGCATGCGTCCTGAAATGTCAGAAAAGATTAAGGCAGAGGTAATGAAACAATTTGATGCAGGGTTCTTAGCTGTGACTTCTTATCCTCAGTGGGTTGCAAATGTGGTACCGGTACCTAAGAAAGATGGTAAGGTACGTATGTGTGTAGACTACAGGGATTTGAACAAGGCTAGCCCCAAAGATGACTTTCCACTTCCTCGTATTGATGTTCTGGTAGATAACACTGCTCAACATAAAGTATTCTCGTTCATGGATGGTTTCTCTGGTTACAATCAAATCAAGATGGCACCTGAAGATATGGAGAAGACAACATTTGTTACACAGTGGGGCACCTTTTGCTATAAGGTGATGCCATTTGGTTTGAAGAATGTCGGGGCAACATATCAGCGTGCTATGGTGGCTTTGTTTCACGATATGATTCATCATGAGATAGAGGTGTATGTGGATGATATGATAGCTAGGTCCCAGAATGAAGAGCAACACCTTGATCATCTGCATAAGTTGTTTGAAAGGTTGAAGAAATACAAGTTGAGATTGAACCCAAACAAGTGTACTTTTGGAGTTAGATCTGGAAAGCTCTTGGGTTTCATTGTCAGTGGAAAAGGTATTGAAGTGGATCCTGCAAAAGTGAAAGCTATACAAGAGATACCAGCTCCCCGTACTGAGAAGGAGGTCAGAAGGTTCTTGGGACGATTGAATTACATTGCAAGATTTATTTCCCAATTAACTGCCACCTGTGAGCCAATCTTCAAGTTGTTGAAGAAAGATCAAGTGATGGAATGTAATGATGAATGCCAGACTGCCTTGGATGAAATCAAGAAATATCTTCTAGAACCTCCAATTTTGATGCCACCAGTTGATGGAAGACCCTTGATTATGTACTTAACAGTATTAGACAACTCAATGTGGTGTGTGTTGGGGCAACATGACGAGTCTGGTCGAAAAGAGCAGGCAATATACTACCTTAGCAAAAAGTTTACCGACTGTGAAACAAGATACTCACTGCTCGAGAAAACTTGCTGCACTTTGGCATGGGCTGCTCGCCGACTAAGACAGTATATGTTGACCCATACTACCTTATTGATTTCAAAGATGGATCCAATCAAGTACATATTCGAGAAACATGCTTTCTCCGGAAGAATTGCAAGATGGCAAATGATCTTAACAGAATATGATATACAGTATACTACTCAGAAGGCCATTAAAGGAAGTATTGTAGCTGATCATTTGGCTCATCAAGCAGTGGATGATTACCAGTCAATGAGTTTTGAGTTCCCTGATGAAGATATTATGATTATTACCAAAGAACCTGGACAATATGACGGACCTGAACAAGGATCCCGATGGACTATGGTTTTTGATGGAGCTTCTAACGCACTTGGTAATGGTGTTGGTGTTGTGATCAGTTCCCCTGAAGGTTGTCATACCCCGATTACTGCCAGACATTGTTTCTATTGTACTAATATTATGGCTGAGTATGAGGCATGTATCCTGGGTATTAAAGCTGCCATTGATATGAAGATTCAGTTCCTTGACGTGTATGGAGATTCAGCCCTGGTAGTAAGTCAGATTAAAGGAGATTGGGATACCAAGCATGATAATCTCATTCCTTACAGAGAGCATGTGTTGTCTTTGATCCCACATTTTAAAGAGATTACCTTTGGACATATTCCACGAAGAGAGAATCATTTGGCAGATGCTTTAGCCACCATGGCATCCATGTTTGAGATCAGCTGGGATGATGAGGCTCCCAAGATTACTATTGATAGATTTGAAAAGCCTGCATACTGCAATGAGATTGACACTGAAGAAGCAGAGGAGAAGCCTTGGTTTTATGAAGTGAAAAGATATCTTGAAGCTCAGGAGTTCCCTGAAGGGGCATCTGTTAAAGATAAGAAGTTTTTGAGGAGATTTTCTGCTAAGTTCTTCTTGAGTAATGGAATTTTGTACAAGCGCAATCATGATTCAACTTTGCTTCGTTGTGTGGATAAGAAGGAAGCAACGGAGATTATGGAAGACATGCATGATGGGATCTTTGGCACTCATTCTAGTGGTCATACCATGGCAAAGAAGATTTTGAGAGCAGGTTACTATTGGTCTACCATGGAAGCTGATTGCTATCAACACTCCAGAACATGTCACAAGTGTCAAATTTATGCTGATAAAGTCCATATACCTCCATCACCACTGAATGTGTTGACTGCTCCTTGGCCTTTTGCCATGTGGGGCATTGATATGATTGGTGAGATCAAGCCTACTGCTTCTAATGGGCATTGTTTCATCCTGGTTGCTATTGATTACTTCACAAAGTGGGTGGAGGCAGCTTCATTTGCATCTGTTACTAAGAATGTGGTGGCTCGATTCATTAAGAATAATCTCATATGTAGGTATGGCATCCCTGAAAGGATTATTACTGACAATGGCTCTAATCTGAACAACACTATGATTACTGATCTCTGCACGCAGTTCAAGATTAAGCATCACAACTCTTCTCCGTATCGTCCGAAGATGAATGGGGCAATAAAAGCTGCTAATAAGAATATCAAGAAGATTATACAGAAGATGATTGTCACTTATAAGGATTGGCATGAGATGTTACCATTTGCTCTTCATGGTTATCGTACTACAATACGTACGTCAACAGGGGCAACCCCATTCTCCTTAGTATATGGTATGGAAGCGGTTCTACCCATTGAAGTTCAGATTCCCTCCTTAAGAATTATGAAGGATGCAGGCTTGGATGAAGATGAGTGGATTCAGACTTGACTTGACCAGATAAATTTGATTGATGAGAAGAGGTTAGCAGCAGTCTGTCATGGCCAGATGTACCAGAAACGGATGATCAATGCTTTTAATAAGAAGGTTAAGCCAAAGGTATATCAGGCTGGTGACTTGGTAATCAAGCGTATCATATTACCACAGGGTGATCCTAGGGGCAAGTGGACTCCTACATATGAAGGACCATTTATGGTCAAGACAGTATTCTTAGGAGGTGCCATGATACTTACTATTATGGATGGTGAAGACTTCCCGTAGCCTGTAAACACAGACATAGTTAAAAAATACTACGCATAAAAAGAGACCCGCTAGGTTGACTGGCCTAGGCAAAAATAAGGGCATCCCGGCGAACCAAAAGGGTTCGGGAAAAAATTAGGGAAAATATATAAAAAATGTACACCCGGCAAGTCGAAAACCTGAAAAGGCAACTTGGGCAAAAAAGGGTATCCCGGTGGATTGAAAACCTGAAAAGGAAATCCAGGCAAAAGTTAGGGATTAAAGCGTATGACTATGTCTCGTTTGGATCACCCATGAAACTACAACTAGTTGTGCTACTTACTCAAGCTCGAACAGATAAAGCTCAATCCAATCATTTCCGTCTCAACAGTAGAAGATGAGATACTTGAAGATAATGGCAATAGTAGAATTGAAACTCAATAGGATTATTTCCCACATAGCTGATTTTATTTATTTTTGTAAAAAATTTATGACGAATTCCTCTTACTAGGATTTCTGTTTCCTTGTACCAAACTTACCCATGTATGGGTCACTTTGTGATATAAATAAAATTTCATCTTTGAATCCAGATTTACTTTTACCCTATTTACATAAGCGAAACGTCCATTGGTTGTGTTTGAATGTATGTATGCTTTTGAATATGATTGATGTTTACCAGAAATGCATAAATGCTTAATATGATTGATGTTTACCAGAAATGCAGTAATAGTATTTACTAAGGACGAACGAGGGAAGGAATTCAACGAAGCTTCGCCGGTTCATCCCTACCAGACAGCTACAAATCCCCAGTAGGGCAAATCCATCTTCATAAATACTTCGAGTCACATCTCCCCTGGAATTTATGTCCATCTCTTTTATCCTCAGAAGGATAATCGGGAATTTATTCTTTCAATAGGAGTACGACGAACGAAGACGGGAGGTTATGGATACCTCACTATCGAACGAAGACGGGAGGTTATGGATACCTTACTATCAAACGAAGACGGGAGTTATGAATACTATATTATCAAACGAGACGGGAACAAGTTCCTCATATTATTCACTATATTATCAAACAAAACGAGTTCCCCATATTCTTCAACAACAAATCGGGATTTATTTTCCCTGGCCAGCAGTTGTTATACGAAGATACCCGGACGCTTCAGGCTGCATGATTCATACATACATCATTTACATCATACCATAACATACATATCCATAATTATATAATACATTACTTAGGTGCATCATACTAGGCATGCATACATAATGCATAAACTAATATTTTCCTTGCAGGATAGTTATATGCAGGTAAAACAATATCAACAATTTATACCTCGGGACGTTGTTTATCCTCCTGAAAGCTATCATGACTTTGGGCCGTTGTTTATCTTCCCAAAAGTTATACTTATACCTCGGGACGTTGTTTATCCTCCTGAAATCTATCATGACTTTGGGCCGTTGTTTATCTTCCCAAAGGTCATCTCATCTTGAGACGTCGTTTATCTTCTCAAAAGCCATATCATTACTTCGGGCCGTTGTTTATCCTCCCAAAAGTATTATCGTAACCTTGGGCCGTTGTTTATCTTCCCAAAGGTTATCTAACTATCTTGGGACGTTGTTTATCTTCCCAAAAGCTATATCTTCATACTTTTGACTAATTTATTCTCCAAGAGGTATATTTGAAGAATTTTTTTTCCAAGTGGCATCTTTAAGCCCACTCAAGCATGTACAGCTAGTCATCAGTATTACTCTATGCACTGGTGAGTGCAAATTTTTGGTATTTTGTGTTCAATCCCCTTCAACCTTCCAGGTCACGACTGGAACATATACCAATCTAACCCCTCAGGTTTCAGAAAATTGAACAGGGGCAGCTGTTGCACCCCAAAATTTGCCCTCACAAGACAAGACTTTGTGTACTAAGAGGCTCACAAGGTTCACAAGGTTCACAAGACCTCTCATGAGGTTCACAAGACCTCTCATGAGGTTCAAAAGGTTCACAAGACCTCTCATGAGGTTCACAAGGTTCACAAGACATCTTATGAGGTTCACAAGGTTCACAAAGTTCACAATTAGTCAGAAGATTTGACAATTCCCTCAGACAATGCATCCTCCTAAGCAGTGCATCCTAAACTAGGGTTTTGACTTTAATCAGGCTAAATGGATTTCCAAGACTTCAAGTGAGCTTCATAACATCTTATATGTGTTTAAGAATCCCCATAACAAGTTTCAAGACTTTCTCAAAGGCTTGCTCAGTCAGATGATCAGATAAGTCAAAATCAGTCAAAGTAGTTAAAAAGTCAAACTGAGGTCAACTGTGGTCAAACCAAAGTCAAACTTCATGATTTTTTGTCAACATAAAGTATATGAAGTAAAATTCATCATTTGATCAAGGGTTGATCATGATTCATCAAGGATATTTCAGATCATCAAGAATCAGAGGTTTCTAAATTAGGGTTTCCTCAGGAAAAGTCAACTGAACTTTGACCAGCCATAACTTTCACATGCTTCATCAAATTTTTCCCATCCAAAGCTCATTTTGAAGCAAATTGAATTCTCTACAACTTTGTGTCTCACAAGCCAAGCCCAAAAATGCTTCATTTGGAAGGTATGAGCTAAGACATTATAGGTCCTTTTGAAAGTCAACAAAACGTCAACAACTTCAAAAGGGCATAACTTGAGAATGGTAAAAGGTATGGACATGAAACCAATGGGGTTGGTTAGAGGACTCCTTAAGCTTTCCAAAATGTCCAATAACACCCTCATATCATTAAAATTGAAGGATTTGTGCCCTTGCAAAGTTGGGAAATTTTTGGGAGGTTTATGAAGCAAATAGGGCTTTAAAACCAATTTCTTCCAAATGGGCTTGCAAATTTGTGATCCAAACTTCAACATGACATCATGCACGACCCAATCCTCATTTATTCATATTTTTATTATTTTTTATTTTATTTATTTTGATTTTATTCATTTAAAACCATTTTAAATTAAAATAAAATATATAAATCAAATATTTGAGTGAGATATTGTTTCTAGAAGGTCATAAACATGGATTAGATCAGATTGATATGCAATTTATGGTGATTGTCTTAAGATAGAAAGGTTATATAAAAGAATATATGAAATTCAAGGCATGATCTTTTTCAATCTCTTGGATCCAAAAAGTCCAAAGAACAATCACATGTTTTGACCTAATTTCATCAAGTGATATATATATATACAACATAAACACAAGCATTGCACACGAATTGGCTGCCTCAAGAGTAAGTTTCAAGTTTTCAAAAATTCACCAAAAACCTCAATTCGGATTCTTACATAGGGGCCATATCAAGAGATTTTGAAGGTTGCAATAACTTCCTAGATGATCATTGAACCTATTTGAACCATTTGCAGCATCCAAATCATTGCATATTGCTTAAACCGAATCGATTTTGTTCTTGGTTTTGAAATTTTCGATTCTCATTATTTATGCATTACAAACTAATTTTGTTTATTGATTCATGATTAGTTGAAGCTTGTGATGGATTCTGGGCAAAAATCTTGGAGAAACTGTGGATAAATCGTTAGATGCCATCTTAGGGTTCATACCTTATGATTTAGGGTTTTCTAATTTAATGGATTTTAATTCATTTTGAAACCATAGATCAATTCAGTGAAGTGTATGGATCATGTTTGTGCTAACAATTTGATAAAATCATGTGTATTTGGCCGTGTATGAAATTCGCAGGTTCAAGAACGCAAGGAAATTCGCAGGAAATTTCCCAGTAAATTTCGCAGGAAAACCTGTGAAATTCCAAGGTTGAAGATGAAGTCAGCGCGCCAAAATTTGTGTTCAAAAATTTGTTATAATATTTTATGATTTAGTGTTGATATTATTTCAACTGATATAGCCTGGCTCAGTTAATTGATGCGCGTATGTGTGATGTTCAAGGTCCTGGGTTCGAATCCCCCAGGCCTTTTTTGCTTTGTTGTTTTATTTTGATTTCTCCAGGATACGTACAAAAACATATGAGGATAGTTTGTTAACACCAGACGCGCGGTGGCCTAGTGGATGGTATGCTGGTCTTGGAGGGTGCAATGCCTAGGGCCTGGGTTCGAATCCCAGCCCCAGGTAAGTCCTTTTTTCTCATTTTTTCTTACTTTATTTAATTTATTTATATTATAGTTAATTTAATTAATGAATAAATATTAAAATGGTTATTATTATTTTCTCATCTATAATTCAAAATCATGTTAAAATTTAAATTTGATTAAAATTATCTAATATTTATCTTATTATATATATATATATATATATATATATATATATATATATATATATATATATATATATATATATATATATATATATATATATTATTTTGTATAAATAAATTAATTATATTAAAACCTAATTATTTTTATATAAACCTTAATATTTCATATAAAAACCCTAATTTTATTTTCTAAATTCATGAACCCTAATTTATAAATATTAATATTTGTATATAAATGTTAATTATGTTTATTTATTTTTATTATTTGTTTATATTATCATTATACATAGTTTTATATAAATAATGTAAATAGTTTAATTAGCTAATTAACCCTAACTTATCTTTCTAAATAATTAAAAAAAAAACTTAATTTTATTTTTATGAATATAATTTATTATTTGTACATGTTTATTTAATTATAATTAGCAAGGATTTTTATAATATGCATATAAATTTAAATCATTGAGTATATATTACTTATTATTTATTTCTTTTATTAAATTCTCTTAAAAAATATTATTTATCTAATTTTGAACTTTTAATTTATTTATTTATTATTATGCTAATTTTTTCATATTATGCTTATTTATTTTTGCTTATTATTACTAACCCTCTTATATTTATTTATTTTTAGTTATTACTACTAATCCATTTAATTATTTATTTGCTTATTTTAATTATTTTAAATTATAATGTAATTGTGTCCAATATGTAATAGTTGTAGAATAATTTTTATTATTTATTGTTAAATGCTATGGTTGGTAAAATAGGGAGTGTAAAACATGTTTGTATGTAAACTTGAATTTAGATCATTAAAACTTAAAGATAAATATCTGAATTGGTACACTCATACACGTAAGTCGATCCTGGATCGCCATCTCACTTCTTAAGGGTTACCTCTCAAGTTGCCTAAACAAAAGGTCAAGTAAGGTGTAAAGAAAAGTCCCTTCTCTCATATCATATAGTCCCTTAAACAGATAAAAAGATCAAGTCCCTTCGTGGTTGCCTTCGTAATGATCTTGTCCCTTTCGAATAAAGATGATAAGTCCCTTCGAATTGCTTACACACCTTACAGTTGCCTAAATAACAGATGTCCCTTCACTTGTCCCTCACATCCAAGGTAATGACTACCTATTCCTTAATAATAGGGATAGTCTTACCACTTAAAGGATATTCAAGAATAGAAAAGACTTAACTTAGGGTAGGTTCCTCTTATGTACTTGCTCACTTTTCAAAAACATTTCAAACACTTCACACTTTTCAAACAAATTTTCAAAACAAAGACTTTATATATATCCGTACATGGATCATTATAAAGTACTTAAAGGAAATTTTATTCACACACTACACTTTTCAAAACAATTTAAAGTGAGCTAAGTAACTAAGAGCCCATGGATAACCATGGATGTAAAGGGTGCTAACACCTTCCCTTTATATAACCTACCCCCCGAACCCAAAAATCTTTTCAAAGGTCTTTCCTGTTCTTTTATGCCTTTCCTTTGGATAAAATAAAAGTCGGTGGCGACTCTTGCTATCCGCAACATAACTAAAGTCAGTTCTCCCACCGTGTTACAGAGGGCAGTCTGTGCACTGTTAGCCCTCAGCATATATGGGGCTATACTGTTTGCAGATGAGCCCAAATTTGTTAGCAAGAATGCCATCCATCTGTTTCTTCTGAAGAATCCAGTACCCACATTGCTAGGAGATTTTTACTACTCCATTCATCAGAGGAATGAGAAACAAAGGGGGAAGTTGGTAAGATGTTGTGCTCCTTTGTTTTACACCTGGCTACTCAGACACCTGCCTAAGTCAGATGCCTTCTTGAACCCGCACCAACAGAAGAATTGGGACAAGAGGCACATTGCTTTGACTTCAGATGATATTAAATGGTGCACCCAGAGCACCAAAGGCAAAGACATCATCACCAGCTGTGGACAATACCCAAATGTGCCTCTGATAGGAGTAAAGGGTTGCATCAATTACAACCCCTTACTGTTTAAGAGACAATTGGGATATGCCTTAGTTCACCCTCCCAGAGGACAGGATTTAGCTGAGACCCTATATTGTGAAGTGCAACCTAATTCAGCTATTGTCAAACAAGCATCCTGGGCTTGGGACAACATCCAGACAAAAGGGGTTGCTATTCTTGGAAGATGCAACAATGTTGCTTCAGCTCAGTATTATGACTGGTCCCGTGCTAGAGCTCAGGTTACCAGGATGCCTTTCACCTTAGATGACATGCCTGGACCATCCACAATACAGCCTGCAGCAACAGTTAGCCTGGAGGAGATTGAAAAATTGAAGGAAAGGAATGAGAATTTGTCTCAAGCCTTGAAGAAGACCCTTTGGGAAAGAAGTGATGGTCGTCTGGACATTGAGAGATTGGAGAAGCTCAGGGTGGAGCATCTTGCCAAAATTGAGATGACAGAGGATTACATAAGGAAAGCAAGAGCTAGGGAACAGATATTGAAGAATGCCTGAAGGAGGCTAAGATTCAGAAAGCTAGGGCCGAGCACTATCTGCAAGAGAGTCAGGCTAGGTGGGTCAGGATCACTGAAGCCCGTACACAAGAAGACCAAAAGACTCAAGCCAAGATTGAACAGCTAGAGGCCAGTGAGAAGAAGCAACAAGAAGCTTTGTTGGCAGCCCAGAAGGAGATTTCAGAGTTAAAGCTCAGGGCAGGATTGAAGAGATCAAAGGACCAGGACAGGCATTAGAAGCTGACTACTGCTATTGCTACCAAGAACCTCCTCATTAGGACCATTACAGAACACCCAGCTGGTTCGGTGACTGAGGCCCTCCAGAAGGAGGTCAGAGAGGATGGGTTTGGGCTGTTTGTTTCCATTTGATGTACTTTTCTTTTGTTATGTTTTGACCCTTCTGGGGCATGTATTGTAAAACAAACAATGTTTTGTTTACCATTTGTAATATATTTTAGCTTGTTTTTCATTGGGCTTTCTCTCAACAACATCAAGCATCTTCCTCGAGGTCTGGAAAGGTCAAAACCAAGAACCAAACCGGATACCTTGGAAAACAAATAAGCATATTGCATTGCATACTAACTTTGTTTTTTGTTTTGTAGGTTTTGCAATTATGACTGTTTCTAACTTTGTTATGATCTCAGGAAACATTGCTCGTCGCCGAGTGTTCCCTGTCAACCGCGCGCACCGGTACCCAACTCGTAACAACCTTCCCGGCATTCAAATGGAACAAGTACAGCAAGACTTGTCTGAGGTCGGAAACCAGATGACCAATGAGAGAGTGGAGATGAGAAATCAGATGTCTCAGTTCATGGCAGTGATGACTGGCTTAGCCCAGAGTCAAGAAAGGTTAAGGGAGCTGGTAGAAAGACAAACTCTTGAGGAGCCTCATCTCGGAACAGGAGGAACTAGCAACCATGAACGGGGCCAGCCTCGTATTGACCCACTAGTATATGGGCCTCATTTGGATCCAGAGGTTAACATCCCGAGGAATGTTCAAGGTAACACTACTGGGGGCAGAATCCTGCAGGAGGATCCCCAGGAGGAATAGTTCACTGTCATAGGAGCTGGAGATGAAGTATATGACATGAGATTGGATGAGCTTGCTGAAAAGTTAAGATCTTTGGAGTCTCAGAACTCTTTGGGCTTCGATGTGATGGACATGGGATTAGTGGATGGGGTGAGAATTCCCCACAAATTCAAACCCCCATGCTTTGAAAAATACAATGGTACTTCCTGTCCACGCACTCACCTACAGTCTTTCTTGGGAAGGCTCAAAGCTTATACTATGGATGAAAAGTTGTGGATGTTCTACTTTGAGGACAGTCTGACTGGGGCTTCGAGAGAATGGTATTCGCATTTGTCTAGAGCCACCATAAGATGTTGGAAGGATTTGGCCGAGGCTTTCATTCGTCAGTATCAATACAACCTGGACATGGCTCCCAATAGGACCCTCCTAATGGGAATGTCTCAATCTTCTAGAGAGAGCTTCCGGGAGTATGCTCAAAGATGGAGACAGCTTGCTGCTGCTGTCCAACCACCCATGTCAGAGAGGGAAATGGCTGACATGTTCATGAATACATTGCAAGGGACTTATATTGATAGGCTGACTGCTTTCTCCTCTACCAGTTTTGCTGATGTGGTCATAGCCGGTGAGAGGATTGAAAGTCTCTTGAAGATGGGTAAGATCTCCGACAGTGGTGCTAGTTCTTCCAGCAATCCAAGAAAACCATTTGCAGGACCCCGAAGGGCAGGTGAAACAGATTCTATTCATACAAGCAGGGGCAGGCCTCAATATGCTCACCGGTCAGTAGCAGCTGTTACCATCCCAGCTCCAATTCCTCAACAACCATCATATCCTCAACAACAACAACCATCATATCCTTAACAACAACAACCACAGTATCAACAACAAGTTCATTATCAGCAACAAAGGTCGTATAACAACAACAACGGTAATCAACAGCAGCGTCCTTTCCAACAAAGGCCATCACAAGCAAACAAGGTGATTGACCCAATTCCAATGCCGTATGTTGCGCTCTTGCCACAACTCCTGAAGCTCAACCTAGTTGAGTTAAGGACATTGGCACCTCCAGATCCTCTTAATATGCCAAAGAACTATGATGCAAATGCCAGGTGTGCATTCCACTCAAACGCACCGGGGCATAGTACTGAAAAGTGCAGGGCCCTATAGATGAAAGTCCAAGATCTGGTGGACTCGAAAGCTCTCAATTTTGCGCCCCCTCCAAATGTTACAAGAAATCCAATGCCTAGTCATAACGGGCCAAGGATTAATGCTATTGAGGAGGGCAAACCATCCACATTAATCAACAGTGTTGCACAAATCCGAACACCTCTGGTTGAAATCAAAGCTCAGCTGTTAGAATGCCAAGTGTTCCCCGGATGTGAGCTCGGTTGTGGATATTGCAACATTGCTGTTAATGGATGTGAGAGACTGAGAAACGACATAGATGGTCTTATTAAGGATGGTATTCTTCAGATTACGACAACAACAACTACAACTCCAATAATTCCTTCATCAACAATCACAGATACTCCTACAACGTCCGCAACCATTGTTCCAACATATTCTACTACAACTCCAACAACTGCCTAATCAATCACATCAACGGATACAAGTTCAGTCACAGTTCCTTCCACAACGACAGCACCCATTATTCCATCAGTTCATGCTACAACTTCAACACCTTTTACAACATCAGCAACAATTAATGAAAGCGTCTCAACGGTTACAATATACTATGATCCCGCAAATGTTCCTTCCAACAACTCACAACAAATCACTACTCCTGTCAGAACTCCGGTTACCATATATTATGATCCGCACACCATTGTGGTCCCCTCTACAGCTGCTATCAGTCCAGTTACTATCACAATGCCTGGGCCAGTTCCTTACGAAAGCAGTAATGCCATCCCTTGGCATTATGGCTCAGATCTATACTGCGAGGGGCAGAAAATCACTTTAGAGTCATCAACTTCTTCACCTCAGATAGACAATGTGGGGGGAGGCGGAGGCTTCACTAAAAGCGGATGTCTCTTTGCCTCGCAAATACCAAGACCCGTTGCTGAAGCAGAAGCTGCCGCTAAGGCAAAAGGGAAGAGCATGGTGCAAGAAGAATCGGTTGCTGGAGAAGCTTTGAAGACTCCTTTTGATCAAGAGGTTGATGAATTCATGAGAATCATAAAGAAAAGTGATTACAAGGTGGTAGACCAGCTTCACCAAACACCTTCCAAAATCTCCATACTATCATTGCTAATGTGCTCTGAGGCTCATCGGAACGCACTATTAAAAGTCCTGCACGCAGCTTATGTGCCGGAAGAGATTACCGTCAATCAGTTAGAGGCTGTGGTTGGAAATGTCAATGCTAGTCATGGACTAGGATTTACCAACGCTGATCTGACAATGGAAGGTCACAATCACAACCAGGCTTTGCACATTACCTTGGAGTGTAAGGGTGTAGTTCTTTCTCACGTACTGGTAGACACAGGGTCATCCCTCAATGTCCTGCCCAAGAAAGCCCTTGTGAAGCTGGAACATGATGGATTGGCACTACGCCCAAGCAACTTGGTAGTGAGAGCCTTTGACGGTTCTAAAAGATCAGTTCTGGGAGAGATAGAGTTGCCTATAATGATTGGCCCACAAGTTTTCAAAACGACCTTCTTTGTGATGGATATACAGCCTGCCTACAGCTGTCTATTGGGTAGACCATGGATACAGGCCGCTGGCGCCGTAACGTCAACCCTTCACCAGAAGTTAAAATTCGAGTGGGAGGGTCAAGTCATCACCATTTGTGGGGAGGAGGATATTTTTGTTAGCCAGCTAGCTACTTTCAATTACATTGAAATGGATGGGGAGATCCATGAAACCATGAGTCAAGGGTTTGAGGCCCTTAATATTAATGAAACATCTGTTGTACTTGGGACCTCCATCACGTCATATCAACAAGCCCGGAAGGTTTTTGAGGAAGGTACCGCCCAAGGCTGGGGCAAGCTGCTGCCCGTGGAGAAGAAAGAGGACCGATTCAGGTTGGGTTACAGACCAACTCGACAAGATCAACCAGAGGCTGCAAAGGAGTCCAAGTTTGTCAGCGGGGGAATGCTCACCCTGGATGCTGTGAATAATTTGGAAGATGAGTCAGAAGACGAACGCAACCTGGAAAGCTGGATACGTCCAAGGATCCCGGGGAGCCATGTCTCAAACTGGTCTTCCCAGGAAATTATAAGAGTTACTCCCGCATAGTAATTATTATTTCCTGTTTTTTTTAAAGCATGCATCAAGTCCTGCATCTTGCCCAAGATGTCAGGGCTCATTTTGTAATCGGGCCATCTTGTATTTTCTGCAAAGATCAATTAATGAATATCAGGACATCTTTTGCAAATGAGTCTTTTTCCTTTCCGCTCACTGTTTTTCATTCTTTATTTTTTGTACAAAAATAAAATGGCAATGTTTTTCAAAATAATAACTTCATTTTCACTTTTTCTAAGCAAGATAAAATTGATCACTAAAATGAACAAATCTAAACCCTTGCAGAAAGTGCCCTCCAGATTGCACCGACAACAACTCCGCTATGACTTCGTATGACTTTGACAATCCGATTAATCAAGTTGATGAAGGGGTTGAGGAAGATTATGAGCTACCTGAAGAACTATCCAGGTTGTTAAGACAAGAGGAGAAGGTTATAACTCCTCATCAGGAGGAGGTTGAAACGGTTAATCTTGGTACAGAAGAAGACCTGAAAGAAGTTAAGATCGGGGCCCGTCTGCAAGATTCAGTGAAAGAACGACTTATTGACATGCTACGGGAGTATGTGGATGTTTTTGCTTGGTCTTATCAGGACATACCGGGGTTGGACACCGACATTGTTATGCACAAGCTACCTCTGAAAGAGGACTGTCCTCCAGTAAAACAGAAGTTGCGCCGTACTCGCCCAGATATGGCCATGAAGATAAAAGAAGAGGTACAAAAATAGTGGGACGCCGGTTTCCTTGTTGTGACTAGCTATCCTCCATGGGTTGCTAACATTGTACCTGTGCCTAAGAAGGATGGCAAGGTGAGGATGTGTTTGGATTACCGGGATCTAAACAGAGCCAGCCCAAAAGACGACTTCCCATTACCTCACATTGATGTATTGGTCGACAATACGGCTCAGTTCTCGGTGTTCTCCTTCATGGATGAATTTTCAGGTTATAATCAAATCAAAATGTCACCTGAAGACATGGAGAAGACAACCTTCATCACACCCTGGGGCACATTCTGTTATAAGGTAATGCCATTCGGACTGAAAAATGTCGGTGCCACTTATCAATGGGCTATGGTAACATTATTCCATGACATGATCCATAAATAAATTGAATGTTATGTGGATGATATGATTGCCAAGTCCCTCACAGAAGAAGACCACCTGGTGAATCTGCTAAAACTATTCAAGCGTCTGAGGAAGTACCAACTAAAGCTAAACCCCAACAAATGCACATTTGGGGTGCGATCCGGTAAGCTGCTGGGTTTTATTGTAAGTGAGAAGGGAATTGAAGTTGACCCTGATAAAGTCAAAGCCATCCAAGAGATGCCTACACCGAAGACTGAGAAAGAAGTTCGAGGGTGTAAACACCCCAAATTTGCCCTCACCCATTCACACCATGGTTTTTGATCATCTCATATGCATAAACACAATCATATCATCTCACATCTCATTTTTGATTCACTGCATAGTTTCTAGGGCATCCGCACCTAGGGTTTGTGATCTGAGCAATCCCAAAGCATCTTGAGCCATTCCAAAGGCCACTAATCAACTTAAAGGGGTCCATGTGTGTTCTTATGTCATATTTCATCTCCTCAAAGTCAAAATTGCAGAGGAATCACAAGAACTAGGGTTTGGATGGACGCAGAGCCAGGTTTGACTGCACAGTTGACTGAAAATTAGGGTTTTGGTTTCAGAGGCCATAACTCTAAATTTTTTGGTCATTCTTGTTTCCATTGGTCTCTATGTGGTATAGGGAGTATGCATGTCAATTTTCATGAAGAAATTCCATGGGGAAGTCATCTGATCAAGAGTTGACTTTTCAGACAAGTCAGTGCAAAATCAGGGCGTCTGAGGCCCCCAATGACCCAACCAATGGGTGATCTTCATCATTTTGAGTGTATATGATATTTATTTGATCATGGAAGAAGGTTGAAGTTCATAAAAATCAAGAATTTAGGGTTTTTGCAAATGTTGACTTTTTGGGCATAGTTGACTTTTCAAGAATGCATCATTTTAGGTCATTTTTCAAGCCATGATTCTTGATCCAAAAATGCTTCAAATGGAAAAACTTTGGTCATGAAAGTTGTAGATCTCATCTTTCCCTTTTCAAAAAGTACAAGAACATGATCAAACTCCTCTTGGATCAAAAGTTATGGCAAGGCAAAGTTGGCAAAAATCATTGTTTTTCAAGGCATGCTTCAAATGGAAATTTTGCAAAGTCATGAACCAATGCATTATGTGACCTCTAATCCATTCCAAACCAGCACACAAACATTCTATGAGCCTTAAAAATCAGAATTGGACCAAGTTTCCCCATGGTTTGGTTTGTGTAACAAGAATTTCTCACATGTGAACCAAAGTACAACAACTTGCAAAACCACTCATCATGCTTCCTACAACTTGTGACCTTGGATGCTGACCTTGCTAGCTCACTCACCATCCCATGCTGCGCAGCCCCTAGGCTTTGTACCAAGCTAGCACTTCACCATGCTTCTCTTACAAGATTTTTGACTTTATGCAAAAGTAAACTTACCTATCACCACAGGCCATGTCACATCTTCTGGCCACTTGGATTAAAATAATATATCAATTTGCAAGCCATTTCATGTACTAAGCAAGCCTGAAGCTCTCTCATTCACAACATTCACAAAAACTCACCACATTGCATTTTCTATCGAATCTGCTTACACAGCTTGCAAACATTCAAACCCTCTTCACCATTCAACTCACCTTGCTCCATAGACCACCCAGCACCAAGAACACAAGCCTGAAACAGCCTGAACATCTCACTGCCATTTCTCACTTCATTTTGCAGTTTCAATCGAATCTCCTTCCACAAACCACAAACACACCAACAAACACTCCAGACCTTCTCCATTCATCCTCAGGATCCCAAACAACCATTCACCATGACTTGAAGCTCTCTATTTCACCATTGCCATTTCTGATCAAGCTTGAACAGAAGCTTTCGAAACTCATCAACCAGCCAACTTAAACTCTCTTTGAGCATTCAAACATCTTCTGGGGACCAAGTGGAGTGGATTGCACAAGGAGAAGTGGCCAAAAAGTCCTCAAACTGAAAGCTCCAAATCTCAGGTAGCTCGAAATTTATTTTTCCAGAAATCATTTTTCTTGTTACAAACTTGTTCTATGTGATTCACTGATCATCCTGATGTTCTTAGTTTTTGAAATGGTTTTGTTTTGAGTATTTAATTTGTCTCTGAAGCTTGCGTGCCCTAGAACTTGTTCTCTTCGATTCAGCTTGTTTAGGAAGAATAAATTTGTTTTGAGAGAGGGGTTTGATTCGTGAGAGGTTGGAGATCATTTCCCAATTCATAGATTTTGTTTTCGTTACGTTTTGAGGGAGTTGGTGAATTTCCCGGTGAGGTGCTGGCCGGAGAAGACGACCGGAAGTCTTCTCCGGCCACCTGAGAGTGTTTAAGCCCTAATCACGTAATTAATTCCAGTTTGAATGTGGACCATTGGATGCGTTGAAAGTGTTGACCTCCCGCGTGTGTGAATGGTTCAGATCAAGCCATTATGCCCTAATCCACGTGTTTATTTTAATTAATCCATAATTAAATTAATCTGATCAGAAGCAATCTTGGCCATTCAAAAACGCGCGGTCAACCCCTTCAAACTCAGAATCAATCCTGGCCTTCCATGCTGCATACTTTCAGTTTTATTTATTTTTATTTCATTTTTCTTTCATTTAACTTGCATATTTATTTTAAAATAGCAAAAAATGCATAAAAATTATGAAACTTTTTCCTCTGAGTTTTATTAATTTTTATGACACAAAAATATTTTTATTTTATTTTTTATCATTAAAAAAGTATTTTTAAATATTTAAAAGATTATTTTTAATTGATTAATGGGAGTTAATTAATTAAAAATACTTTTAGGTATTTAAAAATTACAAAAAAATTCATGAAATGTTCTAAGACATTTAGAAACATTGTCCAATCTTCAAACCAAATTTCTTTTTTGATCTTGATGCATTTTAAGAATTTTTCATTGAATTAAATCATATTTTGTGCATTAATTTGATCATGGATTCAAAAATTCATTTCTGCCTATTGGAGAAGGTTTGGACATTGATTCTTTTTGCTTTGTTTTGTGTTTAGCATATAGTTTCTAAGATAAATTGGTCATGATTTGATCTTGCATTTTCCATTTGTTTGGCATTTCTTTTGTTAAGAACCCCTAAAAACCCTGATAACTTAGAAAATTCATAACTTGAGTTTGGTTGAGAGTTGAGAGCTCCCCTTTGGGCAGTGGTTCATTATAGGTTTAGGGTTTCTTTGGGTAGCATTTTCCATTTTTTATCTTAGGGTTTGCTTCTGTTTTGGGTTTTTGTTTGATGCATTGTCCATAAACCCTAATTTGGGCTTCCATTTGCATCCTTCTTGCATTTCCTTGCATAACATGCCTTGTCTTTGCATTTTGTGCATTTTTGTGATTCATTTTACATCTTAGGACATATAGGAAGCATGTTTGATCATTGCATTACATATTTGCCATGTCATTTGTCTTGTATGATTCATAACTTTCCATGCTTGTTCATGCTCCTTAGCTTGCATCATTTGCATTCATAATCTTGTATGATCATCCCCATGTCTTGCCTCATGTTTGCAGCACCTCATAACATCATAACCATCATCACCATGCTTCTGGTTTGGTCTAGCACCATGACATTTCATTCCATTTAGCATTGCATTGCACTTCTTTCTAACATTTCAGGTGGTAAGTAACTTGAGAGGTGGATTTGCCTTCACTTCTCATAACTTTTCTTTTCATCTCTCTTGCATCCATTGCTGCATTCTTATATGTGTTTGAGTTTGAGCTTGCTCATTCTTTTTCCTCCCACTTTCTTTCTTCAAGTGACTTGACTTCTTGAATGAAGCAAGTCACTTTGCTTCTCTTGATCCTGTTCATCTGCTTCCTGGTGGTTCTTCTGAAGATTGTTCTTGAAAACCTCACAAACTTTAGGATCATCCAAGCATGACAATGAATTAGGGTCTTGATTAGTCTCCCCTCATAGTTTTTACCTTTGTGTCTCTCTTTGAGTCTTCTCTTCTCATCTCATAATCAGAGACTAAACCCTAAAGGCTTTAAGACTTTGTGATTAGGGTTATGCCTGCATCCTTCTCTTAGGATGGAGTGTATAACTTTAATCCTAAGTGTTAAACCCTTAAGGTGTTTAAATCTCTTAATCAATCCACATAATAATCATCAAGACATCACACTTGTAACTTGGGCCTTGCATTAGGGTTCTAATTCTTCCTTAAGTGGTTAAGAAGGACTAACCCTAGTGTTAATGGACAAGTCCCCCTCAAGTTGTCTTATAAACCCTAAAACTCACTTCATCATCATATCATTAACTAAAATCCACTCAATAAAGGCTTTGTTTTGTCATGAGTTTAATCCCTAATCATGGATTAAGTTGGGGAGCTTTCCTCAGCTTAAACATTCTCACCTGTCATCCTTCTTTTAGGATGGTGTAATGAGTCTGTTCAATCCCTGATTATGGCTTAACCTCATTACTCGACACTAAACAAAAACACCAAAAACATCTAAATAATCACAAGTAGGTTAATGATCTTAATCCTACATCAAAGGTGATTAAGTGTGAGAATCTGACTTCATACTTAAGGCATTCTCATTACCCCTAATCAGAGGGAAGATGTGATGAGTTTACTAAATCCATTGGTTTAGACTTAAGCTCATTAACTTATGACAAAAATCCAAAAAGCAATAAAAGACTGAAAACACAAAAACAAACAATAATCGTCTCCTTCGGGATTCTTTTCTCATCTCATTCACTCACAAACGAGAACTTGCTTCTTCCGTCTAATGCAAGACAGTTCGCACCTGAGCCAGACAGGTCATACACTTGAGCATAGACAAGTAAGCAGTTCATAAGTCAATTCATCTTTCAGTCTCTTTGGGTCGAACTACGGTGTTCTGACTTCCTCATTGCACGAGAGGATACGTAGGCATAACTTAACAGTTATCGAACAAAAGTCTCTGTATATTCCCCCTCCTTTCAGCATTATTCTTTAAGCCTCATTGTCATGAGCATTTCATTCTCATTCCTTACACTGACACTGTATATATCACACCTACACTTCTTTTACACTGACACCTGTACATCCTTTTTCAGCTCATTTATACGCAAATTGCACTGACACTACCCCTTTAAAGCACAAATCTCTTAAGCGTGGATCCCGTCGAGTACGACGGACAATCTGGGTGCTAATACCTTCCCAGGTTGTAACCAACCCCCTTTCTCAGTCTCTCTGGTTCGCAACCGTCTTATCCGTATCTTTCTAGGTCTATGCAGCATTGCCTTTCCTCCGGGATAAAAATGCCTAGCTGGCGACTCTTTTCATCCTCCAGTGAGTTCACGGCTGTGTGTTCTCACTGTTCCCTTCGCCGACCGTTCGCGCTTGTACCGGGATGCAAATCTTCGGGAGCGACAGCTTGGCGACTCTGCTGGGGAACCTTATACAGCAACCAGGGCTTCTGGTTCTTTTTGTGGGTTCCTCCTAGCGCTTGTTTGATTTGTGTTTACTGGGGTGTTATGTGCTTGTTTGTGCTTGTATTTATTTTTGTTTATTGCTTTATGTACAGTTACTTTACTGCTTTCTTTACTGCATTTATATATCATATTGTCATTGTTGCTGGCTGGATCTGTTGTTTGCCTTGGTGGGTGGGTGATTCATTGAGAGTTAAGGTCCTATACCTGGGACCTGAGTGACACCTAGGCTAGAGTGAATCATATTCTTTCCCATTCCATTTCGGTCTGGTGCGGGAATATGAAACACGGTTCAGATATGGGTTTCTTCTTGAGAACTCTGTGTTGCAGATTTCCTGCAATGCTAGGGCTATCTGGGAAGCCTGCTAAGTCTGGATGACCTTTTAGTATTGACCTTCAGAAACTGAGGTGAATTAGAGGAGGAATTGTTATGGTTATTGTAAACACTGTACCTCCGGGTTAGAAGTGTTTACACTTCTCATAACTGATCCAAGTCTGAGGATCCTTGTTCTAGATCACCACCTGTGAGGGGGTTGGGCTGTTTACAGGTTTGCAGGTACCTTGACCTCAGAATACCCTGTTACTTTGACTTTGTTAAGAATGCTCCATGTTGGACAGTTCTTGTGATTCTAAAACCTTGGACTTGTGGCTCTTTATTTGAGCCCCCCACCCTGGTTACTGGATTTTTAGACCTCCAACTGGAATTCTTGAACACACTTGGACCTATATCAGAGCATTTTGATCAGATCCAGCTCAGTCACAAACCCCTTGCATATCATCTGCATACATACCCATTGCATCATATTGACATTTGCTTATTTGTTTCAGGGTATCCATCTTCATTTGGTTTTGGTTTTGACCCTATCTGCAGTACTGACCTGTCTTCACCAGCACCTGCTTCAGCTATCACCAGCACTAGCCAGCCAGTGGCCCACTCCTCAGCATCTTCATCAGCACTCTACTCAGTCTTCAGCATCATGGCTCCAAAGAAAAGCAACATCACCTATCATTTCTTCCAACCAGACTTATCAGACATCAGGAGGATCCAAACCCTGATCACTCCAGAGCACATACCCTTGTTCAGGGAGAGTTATGGAGATATACTGGACATGGTTATGGATCTGGACCCTTCACAGAGGAGCCTCATCCACACCTGCATTCAGTTTTATGATCCTCCATTGAGATGTTTCACCTTTCAAGACTTTCAGTTGGGTCCTCTTCTGGAAGAATACTCATCTTTGATTGGTTTGCCTATCAAGAGGGAAATCCCTTTCAACCCTGAAATGGTCTCTCCCAGCAATGGAGAGGTAGCAAAAGCTTTGCACCTGGAGCCTGTTTTGATTGAACAGCACATGACCTCTAAAGCTGGGATCCCTGGATTTCATCTGGACTTCCTTATTTCTCAAGCTAGTCTGAAGGCCTCCCTGGGGGAGTGGAAAGCTGTTTGTGCTCTGTTGGCCTTAAGTGTATATGGAATTGTGTTGTTTGCAGATGAGCCTCGATTCATCAGCAAGAATGCAATCCATTTGTTCATCCTGAAGAACCCAGTGCCAACTTTGCTAGGAGATCTCTATTACTCAGTACATCAGAAGAATGAGAAGCAGAGGGGAAGGTTAGTGAGGTGTTGTGCTCCATTATTCCATGCTTGGCTTCTTAAGCATCTACCCAGGACAGATGCATTTCTAAATCCTCATCAGCAAAGCAACTGGGCTAAGAGGCTCACTACTCTCACTTCAGCAGACATCAGATGGTGTACTCAGAGCACCAAGGGCAGAGATATAATCACCAGCTGTGGGCACTTTCCCAATGTGCCCTTAATAGGAGTTAAGGGAAGTATCAATTACAACCCTCTGCTGTTCAGAAGGCAATTAGGCTATGCACTGGTTCATACTCCTAGGGAACAAGACTTGGTTGAGACCCTCTACTGTGAGAACAAGATTAGTTTGGCTGTTGTTAGGCAGGCTGCCTGGGCCTGGGATCATGTTCAAACCAAGGGAATCACCATTCTGGGGAAGTGCAATAATGTGGCATCAGTCCAATATTATGAGTGGTCCCATGCTAGGGCCCAATTCTCTGGAATGCCCTTCACCATAGAAGACATGCCTGAGTCATCTTCAGCACCACCCCCTGCCACTATCAGTCTGGAGGAGTTTGAGAGCTTGAAAGAAAGAAATGAGAAGCTAACCCAAGCATTGCAGAAGACCCTCCGGGAGAGGAGTGAAGGTATGAGAGAGATTGAAAGATTGGAGAAATTGAAAGTGGAACACTTGACTAAGATCGAGAAGTCTGGAGATTATATCAACAAGTCTAAAGCTGGTGAACAGATTCTGAAGAATGCTTGTAAAGAAGCCCAGTTCCAGAGAGCAAGGACAGACTTGTATTTGAAAGAGAGTCAGGCCAGGTGGGTCCGGATCACTGAGGCCCGTACTCTAGAAGACAAGAGAGTTCAGGACAAGATGGAGCAGATGGAAAAAGCCCTGGCAGCAGCCCAGAAGGAAATATCAGAGCTAGAAATCAGAGCTGGAGTGAAGAGGTCTAAGGACCAAAGTCAGAACAAGAAGTTGACTGCAGCTGTTGCAACAAGAAACCTTCTCATCAGAGGTCTCACGGAGCGTCCGGCTGATCCTGTGACCGAAGCACTTCTTAAGGAAGTTCGTGAGGATGAGTTTGGCCTTGGAGTTTGATCATTTGCTTGTTGTTGTTCCTTTTCATGTACTTTTGCTTTTTGTGATGTATTTTGACCCCTTTGAGGGCTTGTGTTGTAAAAATGAACAAGTTGTATTATTTCACCCTTTGTAATATATTTGTGTTGGTTTCTATCTGGGTTACTTCAAAAGCAACTTCAACAGCAGCATCTTCAAGGGTCTGGAAGGGTCAAAACTGAAGGCCAAACCGAATACCTTGAGAGCAAATAAGCATAACTGCATTGCATGCTAACCCTTTTGTCTGTTTTGTAGGTTTTTGTTTTGTTGTTGCTAACCTCTGTTGTGATATTCAGGAATTATTGCTCGCCGCCGGGTATTTCCTCTCAACAGGCCACACAGGTACCCAACTAGAAACAACCTTCCGGGAATCCAGATGGACCAGATGCAACAAGACCTTACGGAGGTCAGAAACCAGATGGCCAACGAAAGGTTGGAGATGAGAACTCAGATAACACAATTCATGGAAGTGATGAACAACTTAGCTCAAAGCCAGGAGAGGCTCAGAACTTTGGTAGAAGGGAGGAATCAAGAGGAGCCCCATGTGGGAACTGCAGGCACAAGTAACAATGAACGGGTGCAACCACATGTTAACCCCCCTGTGTTTGGTCCACATCTACATCCTGAGGTTAATATTCCCGCAAACATTCAAGGAATAGCCACTGCAGCCAGAGTACTTCAAGAAGATCCTCAGGAGGACCAATTCACAGTAATGGGTGCTGGAGAGGAAACTTATGATAGACGATTGGAAGAAATAGCTGAGAAGTTGAGGTCCTTAGAATCTCAAAATTCTTTGGGTTTCGACGTCATGGACATGGGTTTGGTAGACGGGGTCAGGATCCCCCATAAGTTCAAGCCTCCTTGTTTCGAAAAGTATAATGGGACTTCATGTCCCCGGACTCATCTACAATCATTTCTGGGAAGGCTGAAGGCCTATACAATGGATGAGAAACTTTGGATGTTCTACTTCGAAGATAGCTTGACTGGAGCTTCTAGGGAATGGTATTCCCATTTGACAAGGGCAACTGTAAGATGCTGGAAGGACCTGGCAGAGGCCTTCATCAGACAGTATCAGTATAATCTAGATATGGCACCCAACAGGACCCTCCTAATGGGAATGTCACAGTCATCTAGAGAGAGCTTCAGAGAATATGCTCAAAGATGGAGACAGCTTGCTGCTGCTGTCCAGCCACCAATGTCTGAGAGAGAAATGGCAGACATGTTTATGAACACTCTCCAGGGAACGTATATTGACAGGTTGGCTGCTTTCTCCTCCACTAGCTTCGCAGATGTTGTCATAGCTGGGGAGAGAATTGAAAGCTTGTTAAAAATGGGAAAGATCTCAGACAACGGTGCAAGAAAGCCTTTTGCAGGCCCGAGAAGAGCTGGCGAGACTAATGCCATCCACACCAACAGGGGTAGGCCCCAATATGCTCAGAGGTCAATAGCAGCAGTCACTATCCCTGCTCCAGCTCATCCTCAGCCAGTCTATCAACCTCCTCAACAAAACTTCCAACAACAACCTCAGTATCAGCAGAATCAGTATCCTCCAAGGAACTTCAACAACAACTCCAACAACAACAATCAACAAAGGCCATTCCAACAAAGACCATCCCAAGCTAACAGAGTGATCGACCCGATCCCAATGCCATATGCTGCCTTGCTGCCACAACTTCTGAAACTCAACCTGGTTGAGCTAAGAACGTTGGCACCTCCGGATCCCAACAGTCTACCAAGAAACTATGACTCCAATGCTAGGTGTGCTTTTCATTCAAACGCACCTGGTCACAGTACAGAAAGATGCAGGGCCCTGCATATGAAGGTACAAGACTTGGTAGACTCCAAGGCTCTGAATTTTGCACCTCCGCCCAATGTCAATAAAAACCCAATGCCAAACCATGGTGGTCCCCGAATTAATGCTATTGAAGAAGACCAACCGTCTTATTTAATAACCAGTGTGGATCAGATTAGGACACCATTGGCGGAAATCAAAGCTCAACTCCGTGAAAACCAGATATTTCCGGGGTGTGAACTAGGGTGTCCCTACTGCAATATTTCATGGAACGGGTGTGAGGACCTGAGGAATGGCATTGACAGCCTTATTCAGAGTGGCTTGCTACAGATCACCACATCATTCCCGACAAATC
Source organism: Lathyrus aphaca (assembly GCA_963966055.1). Classification (NCBI taxonomy): domain Eukaryota; kingdom Viridiplantae; phylum Streptophyta; class Magnoliopsida; order Fabales; family Fabaceae; genus Lathyrus; species Lathyrus aphaca. The sequence continues at coordinate 75,133,718 of OZ014525.1, read as the reverse complement.
CGGCAACTTCATCAGCAACGGTTTCAGAACCTCCTACAACTGCAGCAACTATTGTTCCCAACAATTCACCAGCAACATCAACAAGTACTTCACCTGTCCTTCCAAATGATCAGTTTTCAACAGTTTCTCCTGCTACAACTTCAGCTTCATTCAATTTCGAATCCCCATCAACAACAACAACAGTCCTTCCAACAATACCTCCTACAACACCAGCAATCAATCATGAAGATGTCTCTACTGTTACCATATTCTACGATCCTGAAAATAATTCCGCCTACCATTCAGAAGGTGCTGCTCCCACCAGAGCGCCAGTTACAATCTTTTATGATCCGCAGACAATTACAGTCCCTTCAGCAGCAGCAATCAGTCCAGTCACTGTCACGGTGCCTGGACCAGTACCATATGAAAGCAATAGGGCCATCCCTTGGCACTATGGCTCTGACGTGTACTGCGAAGGAAAAAGAATCACTCTTGAAACATCAGCACCTGCACCACAAGTGGATAATGTGGGGGGAGGCGGAGGCTTCACTCGAAGCGGACGTCTCTTCGCCTCACAAGTTCAAAGACCTACTGCCGAAGCAGAAGCTGCTGCCAAGGCAAAAGGAAAGAGCCCGGTGCAGGAAGATCCAGCTGCCAAAGAAGCCCTGAAAACTCCATTTGATCAGGAAGTTGATGAGTTTATGCGAATCATCAAAAAGAGTGATTATAAAATTGTGGATCAGCTTCACCAGACGCCATCCAAAATCTCTATCCTCTCACTGCTTATGTGCTCCGAAGCCCATCGGAATGCACTACTTAAAGTCTTGCACGCAGCTTACGTGCCTGAGGAGATTACTGTCAACCAATTGGAAACCGTGGTTGGAAATGTTACTGCTAGCAATGGGCTAGGGTTTACCAATTCTGACTTGACAGCGGATGGCCGCAACCACAACAAAGCCTTGCACATAACCCTGGAATGCAAAGGAGCTGTCCTTTCTCATGTGCTGGTGGACACAGGTTCTTCCCTGAATGTCTTACCAAAGAAGGCTCTGGTGAAGTTAGAATATGATGGATTGGCATTGAGACCCAGCAACCTGGTGGTAAGAGCCTTTGATGGTTCGAAGAGATCGGTTCTGGGAGAGATTGAGCTGCCTGTGACAATTGGCCCGCAGACCTTTAAAACTATCTTTTATGTGATGGACATTCAGCCCGCCTATAGCTGTTTGTTGGGTAGACCCTGGATTCACGCCGCCGGCGCAATAACATCTACCCTTCACCAAAAGTTAAAATTTGAGTGGGAAGGCCAAGTTGTCACAATCTGTGGGGAAGAGGATATTTTCGTTAGCCACCTGGCAACCTATAAGTACATTGAAATGGATGGGGAGATCCATGAAACAATGAGCCAGGGGTTTGAAGCTTTGAATGTGAATGAAGCATCTGCTGTATCTGGTACTCCAATGTCATCTTACCAACAAGCCCGGAAGGTTGTTGAGGAAGGAACTGCCCTAGGCTGGGGCAAGGTTTTAGCTGTGGAGGAGAAGAAGGACAAATTTGGGTTGGGTTACAGACCAACTCAACATCAAGCAAAGGCTGCTGCAGAGCCTGGTTTCGTCAGTGGGGGAATGCTTACCCCCGATGCTATCAACTGTCTGGAAGACGAGCTGGAAGAGGAGCGCAATCTGGAGAATTGGATTCGTCCAAAGATCCCGGGGAGCAGTGTCTCGAACTGGTCTTCCCAGGAAATTATAAGAGTTACTCATGCAGAGTAATTATTATTTCCTGCATTTTTATAGCATGCATCAAAGTCTTGCATCTTGCCCAAGATGACAAGACTCATTTTGTAATCGGGCCATCTGTACTTTTGTGCAAACAAGATTAAATTAATGAAATATCAGACATCTTTTTGCAAACGAGTCTTTTTCTTTTCTGTTCACTGTTTTTCCATTTTTTCTTTTTGTACAAAAATAAATGGCGGTGTTTTCAAAATGATAACTTCATTTCACTTTTTTCTAAAGCAAGATTAAAATCAATCACTAAAATGAACAAACTTAACCCTTGCAGAGAGTGCCTTCCAGACAGCACCGACAACAGCACGGCTATGACATCGTATGACTTTGACAATCCGATCAATCAAGCTGATGAAGGGGTTGATGAAGAATATGAGCTTCCTGAAAAGCTAGCCAGGTTGTTGAGATAGGAGGAAAAGGTTATTACTCCTCATCAGGAGGAGATTGAAGTGATTAATCTTGGTACAGACGAAGACGTGAAAGAAGTTAAAATCGGGGCCTGCCTGCAAGACTCAGTGAAGAGACAACTGATAGATCTGCTTCAAGAGTATGTTGATGTGTTTGCTTGGTCGTATCAAGACATGCCAGGGTTGGACACCGATATAGTCGTGCACAAGCTGCCTTTGAGGGAAGAATGCCCACCGGTCAAACAGAAGTTGCGCCGAACTCGCCCAGACATGGCTATGAAAATCAAGGAAGAGGTACAAAAGCAATGGGACGCCGGGTTCCTTGCTGTGACTAGCTATCCGCCGTGGGTGGCTAATATAGTACCTGTGCCTAAGAAAGACGGAAAAGTAAGAATGTGTGTTGATTACCGGGATCTGAACAGAGCCAGCCCGAAAGATGACTTCCCATTACCTCACATTGATGTGTTGGTGGATAACACGACTCAGTTCTCGGTATTCTCCTTCATGGACGGATTTTCAGGATACAACCAGATCAAGATGTCACCTGAAGACATGGAGAAGACAACATTCATTACACCCTGGGGCACGTTCTGCTACAAGGTAATGCCATTTGGGCTCAAGAATGCCGGTGCAACGTATCAACGGGCTATGGTGACATTGTTCCACGATATGATCCACAAGGAAATAGAATGTTATGTGGATGACATGATTGCCAAGTCCCTTACAGAGGAAGATCACCTGGTGAATCTGCTGAAGTTGTTCAAGCGACTGAGGAAGTACCAACTAAAGCTGAACCCCAACAAATGCACATTCGGGGTGCGGTCCGGTAAGCTGCTGGGCTTTATTGTAAGCGAGAAAGGGATTGAAGTGGACCCTGATAAAGTCAAAGCCATCCAAGAGATGCCTGCACCGAAAACTGAGAAAGAAGTTCGAGGGTTCTTAGGTCGATTGAACTATATCTCACGGTTCATATCTCACCTCACAGCAACCTGCGAACCTTTGTTTAAGTTGTTAAGAAAAGAACAAACGGTCAGGTGGAATGAAGATTGCCAGAAGGCTTTTGACAAGATCAAGGAGTATTTACAAGAACCTCCAATCCTCATGCCTCCAGTTGAGGGAAGACCTCTGATAATGTACTTGACAGTATTAGAAGAGTCAATGGGTTGTGTGCTGGGCCAGCATGACGAGTCTGGTCGAAAAGAGTATGCAATATACTACCTAAGCAAAAAGTTTACCGACTGTGAACAACGTTATTCACTGCTCGAGAAAACTTGCTGTGCTTTAGCGTGGGCTGCTCGCCGACTGAGACAGTATATGTTGACCCACACTACCTTATTAATCTCAAAAATGGATCCAGTTAAGTACATTTTCGAGAAGCCAGCTCTTACCGGACGGGTTGCAAGATGGCAGATGATTCTCACAGAATACGACATACAGTATACATCTCAGAAGGCCATCAAGGGCAGTGTACTATCTGAATATCTTGCTGGGCAACCCATTGATGACTACCAGCCTATGAGGTTTGACTTCCCTGATGAAGACATCATGTTCATTAAAGCAAAAGATCACGAAGAGCCTATTCACACTGAAGGGCCTGACCCAGAAGAAGAATGGACTATGATGTTTGATGGGGCTGTTAACATGAATGGTCGTGGTGTTGGTGCAGTACTCATTACACCCAAAGGAGTTCACATGCCTTTCTCGGCGAAACTCACTTTCAACTGCACTAACAACGAAGCTGAATACGAAGCTTGCATTATGGGCCTTGAGGAAGCCATTGACCTCAGGATCAAGACATTGACCGTATTCGGAGATTCAGCTTTGGTAGTCAATCAGACCAACGGAAAATGGTATACACACCAAGATCATCTGATACCTTACAGGGATTATACAAGAAGGTTATTGACTTTCTTCACAACGGTCAAACTTGAGTATATCCCTCGGGACGAGAATCAGTTTGCGGATGCTCTTGCTACCATTTCATCCATGATCAAAGTTCAAGCCGCTAACTTTATACCTCAGATTTCAGTGTCCAGACTCAACAGACCAGCATATGTATTTGCAGCGGATGTTGTAAAAGATGATAAGCCTTGGTTCCATGACATTAAGTGCTTCTTGGAGGATCAGACATGCCCACCTGGGGCATCTTCCAGTGATAAGAAGACTTTAAGAAGGCTTGCTGGAAGTTTCTTTCTGAACACGGATGGGTCTTTATACAAAAGAAACTTTGATATGGTACTCCTCCGATGTGTTGACAAGACGGAAGCAGATTTGTTGATGCATGAAGTGCACGAAGGATCTTTTGGTACTCATGCAGGAGGGCATGCCATGGCCAAAAAGTTGTTAAGATCAGGCTATTACTGGATCACAATGGATGCAGACTGTTGTGCCTATGCCAGAAAGTGTCACAAATGCCAGATTTACGCAGATAAGGTGCATGTGCCTCCCAATCCTTTGAACATCATGTCTTCACCGTGGCCCTTTGCCATGTGGGGCATTGATATGATTGGCAAGATTGAGCCAACTGCTTCAAATGGTCACAGATTTATCCTGGTCGCCATCGACTATTTCACCAAGTGGGTTGAAGCAGCCTCATATGCAAATGTTACTAGGCAAGTGGTAGCCCGATTCCTGAAGAGAGACATCATCTGTCGGTATGGAGTGCCCGAGCGAATCATTACTGATAATGGTTCCAACTTAAACAACAAAATGATGGCAGAGCTGTGCCGGGACTTCAAGATCCAACATCACAATTCTTCTCCTTACAGGCCAAAAATGAATGGCGCTGTTGAGGCGGCTAATAAGAATATTAAGAAGATTGTGCAGAAGATGGTAATCACCTACAAAGACTGGCACGAAATGCTACCATTTGCTTTGCATGGGTACCGCACATCAATCAGAACGTCCACTGGGGCAACACCGTATCAGCTTGTATATGGTATGGAAGCAGTCCTACCTGTTGAAGTTGAATTACCCTCTCTACGGGTATTGATGGATGTAAAACTGAGTGAAGCAGAATGGGTTCGGTCTCGATTCGAACAACTGAGTCTGATTGAAGAGAAAAGATTGGCTGCAATTTGTCATGGGCAATTGTATCAGAAGAGAATGAAGAGAGCCTTCGATCAGAAAGTCAGGCACCGAGAGTACCAAGTAGGAGATCTTGTGTTGAAAAGAATCTTCCCTCCTCATACAGACCACAGGGGCAAATGGACTCCAAACTATGAAGGACCATTCGTTGTAAAGAAAGTTTTCTCCGGTGGAGCACTGATGCTCAGCACCATGGATGGTGAAGATTTCCCATCCCCTGTGAATTCAGATGCAGTTAAAAAATACTTCGCATAAAATGACCCGCTGGACGTAAAAAACAGAATGTGAGTCCAGGCAAAAATAGGGCATCCCGGCGAGTCAAAAACAGAATAAAAGACTCGGGCAAAAATAAGGGAAATAAATGAAAAATGTACACCCGCTGAGTTGAAAAGCCGTATTGGACAGCTCAGGCAAAAATGGGTATCCCGATGGATTGAAAACCCGAAAGGGCGATCCATGCAAAATAAGGGAATAAGCGAACAACTGCATTCTGAATTCGTCTGTATTATAAACAACTTGGTGAGCTTCAAAGGATCAAGCTCCAATCGGAATCAACTCTCTCCAGAAAGCAAGACGAGAAGAACGTCATGGTCATACGAGTCATAGCAGAAGAGGAAGCTCCTTGAAAGCGTCGTCAGCATCGCCAGCACCTTTGTTTCTCAATTTGTAACAATCTCCTCATTTCAGGAGATATGTTTCTGTGACTGTATCTTGCCGATTCAGGGCACATGAATTAATAAAATCAGATTTTCAGTCATGTCTCGTTTTTACATTTATGTTTTGCAAAGAGTTGTCTGATATCTCTAAAAATACAATTGCATAAGTACAGATGCCTTTCTCTAAAAATAAAAACACATGCTTGCAGGGAATATACTTACTCTCAAAAGTGCTTAACTCCTATGACGGAATCCAGTAAAGGATACCTCGGGACCTTTTGTACGTTTCCTTACCTTTGCAGGATTGCAGGTATCCAGAACGCAACTTGGGGCATGCAAGTTACGTTTCGGCAAGCTGGTGAATCATTATCAACTCGGTCTATCTCCCACGTGGCACTGGAGGGTACCCACTTCCCCAGCAAAGTTGCCAAATCAACATACACTCAATCTCAGCATCGGAAATGCTCTATCCCCAGCTGAGTTGCCTCTTGTTGCTCTCCCCAGCTGAGTTGCCTCTCACAATTCCCCAGCCGAGTTGCCATTCTTCCTCAACAGAATGCAGAAATCAGGGGATCATATCCCCACAGAATCTTCAGCCTCTATCCAGAAGAGCAACGCCTGAAGAGATCACAACAGAGTGAAGAAAGCTTCTACAAACCCCAGCTGGGTCCCGTATTACAAGGATATGTCAACCAGTGACCTATATCCCCAAGCAAATGCATCTTATTAGATCTACCAGTGATCTCATCCCCAGCTGGGATGTTCACTTCAAGCAGATCAACCAGGGATCTTCGCGGCACCGGGATCCGAATCCCGGATCTGTGCTTCTTTGCATAATCATGGCATCCGCATCATATTCACCCCCCAGAGCGTAGCATTCCGTCTAATACGGAGCATTACGGCAAAAAATCAAATGCATAGCATAATCATAAGCCATGTTATGAATTAACACTTGTGAATAATAAACTGTTCATCATCACTGTACAAACATCCCCACCAGAATCCCAGCAAAAGCAGTTGCCTCTCAAATTACAAACACCAGTATATACTCCTTTTGGCACCCGTCCGTGTCATCACTCCCCAGTAAAGTCGCCTAAACATCTTTACGAACAAATCTCCCATATCACAGGTACGTCCTGACACCCGTCCGTGTCATATCACCAGCAGAAAGCCAAAGACATCCTCTTTGCACTCACATATACTTATATATACATTTTCTTGGCACCCGTCCGTGTCATATCCCCAGCGCAGTCGCTTACACCTTCATCACTCATATACTTGTTATTATTTTACTTTTCTCTTTGACACTCGTCCGTGTCACTCTCCCCAGCAGATAAACACTCATCTATACATTATACAATACTCACTACCCATTGGTACACTTATACAGATACTCGTCCGTATCTTGTATACATCATCACTCATATCCCCACAGATTCGACAGTAGCCCTTGTTCTTTGTTAACCAGTTGGTACTCGTCCGTATCATCATCTCAGAACATTGCGTCTAGTGTTTGTTTCTACATGATACTCGTCCGTATCATAGTCTTAGGGATGCTCGTCCGCATCCTTAATCCATACACCGTGTCAAACACTTATGTCTTCTTGAATATAGATACTCGTCTGTGTCTACTATTCCCCAGAAGAGTCCTTTCAGATGCAACACTCGTCCGTGTTCTTTGTTAACCAGTTGATACTCGTCCGTATCATCATCTCTGAACATGTGTCAGTTTGTTTCTACATGATACTCGTCCGTATCATAAGTCTTAAGGATGCTCGTCCGCATCTTTAATCTATACATAATACCAAACACTTATACCTTTTGTTTCTTGGATGTAAATACTCGTCCGTGTTTACTATTCCCCAGTAGATCACCAACAAATTTTCCTTTTTATCTAACACTCGTCCTGTGTTATGATACCTTTGAGAGCAGCCGTACCCTGCTGAGTGGTCGTCCTCCACTTCTTGATGGTCGTCCTCCATCATGCTCATCCGATGGCCGTCCCCATCGTTGATATTTTAGCAGCCGTCCCCTGCTAGGTGGTCGTCCTCCACCTCTTGATGATCGTCCTTCATCAACTTTATCCAATGGCCGTCCCCATTGTTGATTTTGGTTATCTGACATTCGTCCTATGTCATGAGAAACCTCGAGAGCAGCCGTACCCTGCTGAGTGGTCGTCCTCCACTTCTTGATGGTCGTCCTCCATCATGCTCGTCCGATGGCCGTCCCCATCGTTGACCTTTTCTATCCGATGGCCGTCCCCATCGTTGATATTTTCGGCAGCCGTACCCTGCCAGGTGGTCGTCCTCCACCTGTGATGGCCGTCCCCATCATATTCCTTTTATTCCCAACAGAGCAGCCGTACCCTGCTAGGTGATCGTCCTTCACCTTTGATGGCCGTACCCCATCATCTGTTTATTTCATTTATTCTTTAACCCGATGGCCGTCCCCGTCGTGGTCCCTTTTCCTTTTTTAGCCAGATGGCCGTCCCCATCGTTGGTTACTTTGCTTTATGAGCTTGATGGTCGTCCCCGTCATGTTTCATTAATCCCCAGAAAATTTTACAGCTTTATCGTGATGGCCGTCCCCATCATAATTTCTTTTCTTTTCCCAGCTAGTCGGTCGTCCCCGTCTTAGCTTTACCTTTTATCCCCAGCATGTCGGCCGTCCCCGTCATTGCTTTATTTTCCTCACTTTCCCAGCATGTCGGCCGTCCCCGTCATTGCTCTTTCCCAGCAGTCGTCCTCTGCTCGACGGTCGTCCTCCGTCGCCCACACTTTACAATATACTTTATTTTCCTTTTACAATCTATATCCCTTTTCTTCTTCATTTCTGTGAGTGCAAATTTTGGACTGTCTTTGATATTCAACCACAAGTTATCTTGTTTGCCTGTTAAGCCGTTGCTTACACCCTGCACAGCTAACTCATGTTTGAATAGGGGCAGCTATAAACACCCCAAATTTGCCCTCACCCATTCACACCATGGTTTTTGATCATCTCATATGCATAAACACAATCATATCATCTCACATCTCATTTTTGATTCACTGCATAGTTTCTAGGGCATCCGCACCTAGGGTTTGTGATCTGAGCAATCCCAAAGCATCTTGAGCCATTCCAAAGGCCACTAATCAACTTAAAGGGGTCCATGTGTGTTCTTATGTCATATTTCATCTCCTCAAAGTCAAAATTGCAGAGGAATCACAAGAACTAGGGTTTGGATGGACGCAGAGCCAGGTTTGACTGCACAGTTGACTGAAAATTAGGGTTTTGGTTTCAGAGGCCATAACTCTAAATTTTTTGGTCATTCTTGTTTCCATTGGTCTCTATGTGGTATAGGGAGTATGCATGTCAATTTTCATGAAGAAATTCCATGGGGAAGTCATCTGATCAAGAGTTGACTTTTCAGACAAGTCAGTGCAAAATCAGGGCGTCTGAGGCCCCCAATGAACCAACCAATGGGTGATCTTCATCATTTTGAGTGTATATGATCTTTATTTGATCATGGAAGAAGGTTGAAGTTCATAAAAATCAAGAATTTAGGGTTTTTGCAAATGTTGACTTTTTGGGCATAGTTGACTTTTCAAGAATGCATCATTTTAGGTCATTTTTCAAGCCATGATTCTTGATCCAAAAATGCTTCAAATGGAAAAACTTTGGTCATGAAAGTTGTAGATCTCATCTTTCCCTTTTCAAAAAGTACAAGAACATGATCAAACTCCTCTTGGATCAAAAGTTATGGCAAGGCAAAGTTGGCAAAAATCATTGTTTTTCAAGGCATGCTTCAAATGGAAATTTTGCAAAGTCATGAACCAATGCATTATGTGACCTCTAATCCATTCCAAACCAGCACACAAACATTCTATGAGCCTTAAAAATCAGGATTGGACCAAGTTTCCCCATGGTTTGGTTTGTGTAACAAGAATTTCTCACATGTGAACCAAAGTACAACAACTTGCAAAACCACTCATCATGCTTCCTACAACTTGTGACCTTGGATGCTGACCTTGCTAGCTCACTCACCATCCCATGCTGCGCAGCCCCTAGGCTTTGTACCAAGCTAGCACTTCACCATGCTTCTCTTACAAGATTTTTGACTTTATGCAAAAGTAAACTTACCTATCACCACAGGCCATGTCACATCTTCTGGCCACTTGGATTAAAATAATATATCAATTTGCAAGCCATTTCATGTACTAAGCAAGCCTGAAGCTCTCTCATTCACAACATTCACAAAAACTCACCACATTGCATTTTCTATCGAATCTGCTTACACAGCTTGCAAACATTCAAACCCTCTTCACCATTCAACTCACCTTGCTCCATAGACCACCCAGCACCAAGAACACAAGCCTGAAACAGCCTGAACATCTCACTGCCATTTCTCACTTCATTTTGCAGTTTCAATCGAATCTCCTTCCACAAACCACAAACACACCAACAAACACTCCAGACCTTCTCCATTCATCCTCAGGATCCCAAACAACCATTCACCATGACTTGAAGCTCTCTATTTCACCATTGCCATTTCTGATCAAGCTTGAACAGAAGCTTTCGAAACTCATCAACCAGCCAACTTAAACTCTCTTTGAGCATTCAAACATCTTCTGGGGACCAAGTGGAGTGGATTGCACAAGGAGAAGTGGCCAGAAAGTCCTCAAACTGAAAGCTCCAAATCTCAGGTAGCTCGAAATTTATTTTTCCAGAAATCATTTTTCTTGTTACAAACTTGTTCTATGTGATTCACTGATCATCCTGATGTTCTTAGTTTTTGAAATGGTTTTGTTTTGAGTATTTAATTTGTCTCTGAAGCTTGCGTGCCCTAGAACTTGTTCTCTTCGATTCGGCTTGTTTAGGAAGAATAAATTTGTTTTGAGAGAGGGGTTTGATTCGTGAGAGGTTGGAGATCATTTCCCAATTCATAGATTTTGTTTTCGTTACGTTTTGAGGGAGTTGGTGAATTTCCCGGTGAGGTGCTGGCCGGAGAAGACGACCGGAAGTCTTCTCCGGCCACCTGAGAGTGTTTAAGCCCTAATCACGTAATTAATTCCAGTTTGAATGTGGACCATTGGATGCGTTGAAAGTGTTGACCTCCCGCGTGTGTGAATGGTTCAGATCAAGCCATTATGCCCTAATCCACGTGTTTATTTTAATTAATCCATAATTAAATTAATCTGATCAGAAGCAATCTTGGCCATTCAAAAACGCGCGGTCAACCCCTTCAAACTCAGAATCAATCCTGGCCTTCCATGCTGCATACTTTCAGTTTTATTTATTTTTATTTCATTTTTCTTTCATTTAACTTGCATATTTATTTTAAAATAGCAAAAAATGCATAAAAATTATGAAACTTTTTCCTCTGAGTTTTATTAATTTTTATGACACAAAAATATTTTTATTTTATTTTTTATCATTAAAAAAGTATTTTTAAATATTTAAAAGATTATTTTTAATTGATTAATGGGAGTTAATTAATTAAAAATACTTTTAGGTATTTAAAAATTACAAAAAAATTCATGAAATGTTCTAAGACATTTAGAAACATTGTCCAATCTTCAAACCAAATTTCTTTTTTGATCTTGATGCATTTTAAGAATTTTTCATTGAATTAAATCATATTTTGTGCATTAATTTGATCATGGATTCAAAAATTCATTTCTGCCTATTGGAGAAGGTTTGGACATTGATTCTTTTTGCTTTGTTTTGTGTTTAGCATATAGTTTCTAAGATAAATTGGTCATGATTTGATCTTGCATTTTCCATTTGTTTGGCATTTCTTTTGTTAAGAACCCCTAAAAACCCTGATAACTTAGAAAATTCATAACTTGAGTTTGGTTGAGAGTTGAGAGCTCCCCTTTGGGCAGTGGTTCATTATAGGTTTAGGGTTTCTTTGGGTAGCATTTTCCATTTTTTATCTTAGGGTTTGCTTCTGTTTTGGGTTTTTGTTTGATGCATTGTCCATAAACCCTAATTTGGGCTTCCATTTGCATCCTTCTTGCATTTCCTTGCATAACATGCCTTGTCTTTGCATTTTGTGCATTTTTGTGATTCATTTTACATCTTAGGACATATAGGAAGCATGTTTGATCATTGCATTACATATTTGCCATGTCATTTGTCTTGTATGATTCATAACTTTCCATGCTTGTTCATGCTCCTTAGCTTGCATCATTTGCATTCATAATCTTGTATGATCATCCCCATGTCTTGCCTCATGTTTGCAGCACCTCATAACATCATAACCATCATCACCATGCTTCTGGTTTGGTCTAGCACCATGACATTTCATTCCATTTAGCATTGCATTGCACTTCTTTCTAACATTTCAGGTGGTAAGTAACTTGAGAGGTGGATTTGCCTTCACTTCTCATAACTTTTCTTTTCATCTCTCTTGCATCCATTGCTGCATTCTTATATGTGTTTGAGTTTGAGCTTGCTCATTCTTTTTCCTCCCACTTTCTTTCTTCAAGTGACTTGACTTCTTGAATGAAGCAAGTCACTTTGCTTCTCTTGATCCTGTTCATCTGCTTCCTGGTGGTTCTTCTGAAGATTGTTCTTGAAAACCTCACAAACTTTAGGATCATCCAAGCATGACAATGAATTAGGGTCTTGATTAGTCTCCCCTCATAGTTTTTACCTTTGTGTCTCTCTTTGAGTCTTCTCTTCTCATCTCATAATCAGAGACTAAACCCTAAAGGCTTTAAGACTTTGTGATTAGGGTTATGCCTGCATCCTTCTCTTAGGATGGAGTGTATAACTTTAATCCTAAGTGTTAAACCCTTAAGGTGTTTAAATCTCTTAATCAATCCACATAATAATCATCAAGACATCACACTTGTAACTTGGGCCTTGCATTAGGGTTCTAATTCTTCCTTAAGTGGTTAAGAAGGACTAACCCTAGTGTTAATGGACAAGTCCCCCTCAAGTTGTCTTATAAACCCTAAAACTCACTTCATCATCATATCATTAACTAAAATCCACTCAATAAAGGCTTTGTTTTGTCATGAGTTTAATCCCTAATCATGGATTAAGTTGGGGAGCTTTCCTCAGCTTAAACATTCTCACCTGTCATCCTTCTTTTAGGATGGTGTAATGAGTCTGTTCAATCCCTGATTATGGCTTAACCTCATTACTCGACACTAAACAAAAACACCAAAAACATCTAAATAATCACAAGTAGGTTAATGATCTTAATCCTACATCAAAGGTGATTAAGTGTGAGAATCTGACTTCATACTTAAGGCATTCTCATTACCCCTAATCAGAGGGAAGATGTGATGAGTTTACTAAATCCATTGGTTTAGACTTAAGCTCATTAACTTATGACAAAAATCCAAAAAGCAATAAAAGACTGAAAACACAAAAACAAACAATAATCGTCTCCTTCGGGATTCTTTTCTCATCTCATTCACTCACAAACGAGAACTTGCTTCTTCCGTCTAATGCAAGACAGTTCGCACCTGAGCCAGACAGGTCATACACTTGAGCATAGACAAGTAAGCAGTTCATAAGTCAATTCATCTTTCAGTCTCTTTGGGTCGAACTACGGTGTTCTGACTTCCTCATTGCACGAGAGGATACGTAGGCATAACTTAACAGTTATCGAACAAAAGTCTCTGTATATTCCCTCTCCTTTCAGCATTATTCTTTAAGCCTCATTGTCATGAGCATTTCATTCTCATTCCTTACACTGACACTGTATATATCACACCTACACTTCTTTTACACTGACACCTGTACATCCTTTTTCAGCTCATTTATACGCAAATTGCACTGACACTACCCCTTTAAAGCACAAATCTCTTAAGCGTGGATCCCGTCGAGTACGACGGACAATCTGGGTGCTAATACCTTCCCAGGTTGTAACCAACCCCCTTTCTCAGTCTCTCTGGTTCGCAACCGTCTTATCTGTATCTTTCTAGGTCTATGCAGCATTGCCTTTCCTCCGGGATAAAAATGCCTAGCTGGCGACTCTTTTCATCCTCCAGTGAGTTCACGGCTGTGTGTTCTCACTGTTCCCTTCGCCGACCGTTCGCGCTTGTACCGGGATGCAAATCTTCGGGAGCGACAGAGGGTTCCTAGGTAGATTGAACTACATTTCAAGGTTCATATCTCACCTTACAGCAACCTGTGAGCCTTTGTTCAAGTTGTTAAGAAAAGAGCAAACGGTCGGGTAGAATGAAGACTGCCAAAGGGCTTTTGACAAAACCAAGGAATACTTACAAGAGCCTTCAATCCTTATGCCTCTAGTTTAAGGAAGACCTCTAATAATGTACTTGACAGTATTAGAAGAGTCAATGGGGTGTGTGTTGGGCCAGCATGACGAGTCTGGTCGAAAAGAGTATGCAATATACTACCTAAGCAAAAAGTTTACCGACTGTGAACAACGTTATTCACTGCTCGAGAAAACTTGTTGTGCTTTAGCGTGGGCTGCTCGCCGACTAAGGCAGTATATGTTGACCCACACTACCTTATTGATCTCAAAGATGGACCCAGTTAAGTACATATTTGAGAAGCCAACACTTACCGAACGGGTTGCAAGATGGAAAATGATTCTCACAGAATATGACATTCAGTACACGTCTCAGAAAGCCATCAAGGGCAGTGTATTGTCTGATTATCTTGCTGAGCAACCCATTGATGATTACCAGCCTATGAGATTTGACTTCACTGATGAAGACATCATGTTCATAAAGGTAAAAGATCATGAAGAGCCTATTCACACTGAAGGGCCTGACCCTGAAGAGGAATGGACTATGATGTTTGATGGGGCTGTTAATATGAATGGTCATGGTGTTGGTGCAGTACTCATTACACCTAAAGGAGTTCATATGACTTTCTCGGCAAAACTCACCTTTAACTGCACTAACAACGAAGCTGAATACGAAGCTTGTATTATGGGTCTTGAGGAAGCCATTGACCTCAGGATCAAGACTTTGACAGTATTCAGAGATTCAACTCTGGTAATCAATCAAACCAACGACAAATGGTACACTCACCAGGAGCATCTAATACCTTACCGGGATTATACAAGAAGGTTGCTTACATTCTTCACAACAGTCAAGATGGAGTATATCCCTCGATATGAAAATCAATTTGCAGATTCTCTGGCTACCATTTCATCCATGATCAAAGTTCAAGATGCCAACTTTGTGCCTCGGATTTCAGTATCCAGACTTGATGGACCAGCATACGTATTCTCTGCAGACCTGGCCAAAGATGATAAGCCTTGGTTCCACGACATCAAATGCTTCTTGGAGGATCAAACATACCCCCCCGGGGCATCATCCAATGATAAGAAGACATTAAGAAGGCTAGCTGGTAGTTTCTTCCTGAATATTGATGGTTCCTTGTACAAGAGAAACTTTGATATGGTACTCCTCAGATGTGTTGATAAGACAGAGGCAGATTTGTTGATGCACGAGGTGCACGAAGGATCTTTTGGTACCCATGCTGGAGGGCATGCAATGGCTAAAAAGTTGCTAAGATCAGGCTACTACTGGATCACAATGGATGCAGACTGTTGTGCTTACGCCAGGAAGTGCCATAAATGCCAGATTTATGCAGATAAGGTGCATGTGCCTCCAAATCCTTTAAATGTAATGTCTTCACCTTGGCCCTTTGCCATGTGGGGCATTGACATGATAGGCAAGATCGAACTGACTGCTTCAAATGGCCACAGATTCATCCTGGTAGCCATTGACTATTTTACCAAGTGGCTTGAAGCAGCTTCATATGCAAATGTCACCAGGAAAGTGGTAGCCCGATTTCTGAAGAGAGACATCATCTGTCGGTATGGAGTACCCGAGCGAATCATTACTGATAATGGTTCCAACTTGAATAACAAAATGATGGCAGAACTGTGCCGGGACTTCAAGATCCAACACCACAACTCTTCTCCTTACATGCCAAAGATGAATGGCGTTATTGAGGCAGCTAACAAGAATATCAAGAAGATTGTGCAGAAGATGGTGGTCACATACAAAGACTGGCATGAAATGCTACCATTTTCCTTGCATGGGTACCGTACATCAATCAGAACATCCACTGGGGCAACACCGTATCAGCTTGTTTATGGTATGGAGGCAGTCCTACCTATTGAAGTTGAATTACCCTCCTTGCGGGTATTAATGGATGTCAAACTGAATGAAGCAGAATGGGTCCGATCCCGATACGAACAACTGAGTCTGATCGAAGAGAAGAGGTTAGCTGCAATCTGTCATGGGCAGCTGTATCAGAAGAGAATGAAGAAAGCCTTCGATCAGAAAGTCAGGCTGCGGGAATACCAAGTAGGAGATCTTGTGCTGAAAAGACTCCTTCCTCCTCATACAGACCACAGGGGCAAGTGGACTCCGAACTACGATGGTCTGTTCATAGTAAAGAAAGTTTTCTCGGGGGGAGCACTAATGCTCAGTACTATGGATGGTGAAGACTTCCAGTCCCTTGTGAATTCAGATGCAGTTAAAAAATACTTCGCATAAGATGACCCGCTGGACATAAAAACAGAATGTGAGTCCAAGAAAAAATAGGGCATCCCGGCGAGTCAAAAACAGAATAAAAGACTCGGGCAAAAATAAGGGAAAATAAATAAAAAAATGTACACCCGCTGAGTTGAAAAGCCGCATTGGACAGCTCAGGCAAAAATGGGTATCCCGGTGGATTGAAAACCCGAAAGGGCGATCCACGCAAAATCAAGGAATAAGCGAACAACTGCATTCTGAATTCGTCTGTATCACTTGTGACATGGCAAGCTTCGAAGGATTCAAACATCGGTCGGAATCAGCCTCTTCAAAAGCAAGATGAGAAGAACGTCAATGTCATACGAGTCATAGCAAAAAGGAAGCACACTGAAGCGTCATCAACATTGCCAGCACCTTTTTGTTTCTCAATTTGTAACAATCTCCTCATTTCAGGGGATTTGTTTCTCTGACTGTATTTGCCAATTCAGGGCATGCAAATTAATAAAATCAGATTTTCAGTCACATGCTATCGCGTATATTTTATTTTTATTTGCAAAAATGTTCGATGTCTTTAATATAATGATTGCATAAATACAGATGCGTCTTTTTTAAATTACATGCTAGCAGGAAATGTATTTGCTCCGGGAGTGTCTAAATTCCTATGATGGAATCCGGTAAGAGACACCTCGAGGTACTTGCATGTTTTCTTTGTCATAACAGGATTGTAGGCATGAAAGCTCCTCCCCAAACCAAACAGCATCAGAAGGGGCTCCTTTCCCCATCAAATTTCACCATCCTCAGCAGGATCTCTACAGAAGCCTCTAGGAAGGTCGTTCAGTGATCGTTCCTCCCCAGCCAAGTGCAAAGACATGGAACCATCTCCCTGCAGAGCTCCAGCCTCTATCCAGAAGAACAATGTCTGAAGATCTCACAAGGTGACAAAAATTTCCACAAGACCCCAGCTGGGATGTCCTTTCGAAACAAGATCAGTCAGAAATCTCTACGACAACGGGATCCGAATCCCGGATCGGTATATTTTGCATAATCATAGCATTCGCATCATATCTTCCCCCAGAGCGTAGCATTCCGCCTAAAACGGAGCATTACGGCAAAAATCAAACATATTGCATAATCACAAGCCATGTTTTGAATCAGGCACCTGTGAATATTGACACATCCTCAACATCATACAGAATACCTCTCCAATTCCCCACCAGAAAGCCAAAGCGTCCCCTTTGCACTCACAAACACTTGTTTATAACACACTTCCTCCGACACCCGTCTGTGTCATCTTATCCCCCACAGATCTTCAGAAATATCTCTTATAACTTATACACTTCCCTTTATGATACTCATCTCTATCATGCTACCCCCGGCAAGTTGAACACTCGTCCGTGTCTCATTCATGTTTATTTTCACTCATACAGATACTCGTCTGTATCTCGTATACATACTTAATTCCCCTCAGAGTCGACACTCGTCTGTATTCTTGTTAACCAGTTGATACTCGTCCATATCATCAGCTCTGAGCATGCGTCAGCGTTTGTTTCTACTGATACTCGTCCGTATCACAGTCTTAAGGATGCTCGTCCGCATTTTTAATCTACGCACAAGTGTCAAACACTTATACCTTTCATCTCTGGAATTTAGACACTCGTCTGTGTCTACCCTTTCCCAGAAGAGTCCCCAGCAAATCCCAATAAACTATTTCTTTTTCTGTCTGACATTCGTCCTTGTCATACCCCAAATTTGTCCTACCTGCATTATTTTCATTTTCTGTCTAATCATTATTTCAAAAAAAATCCAAAAATATGTATCGTTTATTTTTCTGTCTAATATTTGGAAAATACAAAAATATGTCATTTATTTGTTCAAAGTAAAAAATCAATTTTTATTTTGTTATCTAAGCCTATTAGCTCGCTTGCCATTTGTATATATTTATATATATAGTTACAAAAATTATTACCAAAAAGTCAAGAGGTGTGTATTTATTATTTGTTTTTTTCGAAAATATCCCAATCATAGGTTTTATTTCTTATTATTTAGTTAATATCCAAAAAATACATATACAAAAAAATCTTTTTAGTTTTATCATATTATTATTATTTGTTACTATTAAGTTCAATTAAAAAAAGGGTATAAAATTTTTTCTCATTTACATAGGTCCATTTGTCTACACAAAATACCAAAAATTTGCTTTTCATTTTATTATTATCCATTATTGATGTTATTACTTTTATTAGTCATTACTGTTTTTTCATTATTATTCTTCCGCTAAATTTTTTATCTTTATATTAGTTATTATTATTATTTTTATTATTAATATTACTATTATTATTATTATCATTTATCTTTATTATTTCCATCATTATTTTTATTTTCTAGTTTAGCTTTATTATTTCTGTCTTTATTATATTTATTACTTCTTCCAAAATGTATGTTCCATTTTTTATAAAACAAAAATTACAAAAAATCACTCCATCATGTGCAGCATAGAATCTCCAGCCTGGCCACATTCCTTTTCCCATACAGCTCCGCACAACAACAATAACAAACTTTTCATCAACACAACAACTCAAAATTCACAGCTCATTCATTCTTATCCTAATTTGTTCTTCACTTTTTGCACAAGTTTTCCCATTCTACCCTTCAAGTTCCCTTCTATAAAACCAGCATTAATCATTCCTGCAAAATAAGCTTGGATAGCCTATAGAAATTCTGGAAAAAAAATCATAAACCAAGCTTCAAACTTACTCCATTCACACTCAAATAACCTGTAACTTTTTTTTTTGTTTCTCAAAAACCTTTAATAAAGATAATCTCCACAAAGCTATAGACCAAAAGCAAATCAAAAGCTGAACAAATAAAAAACAAAGAAAGACGCTCATTTTTTTTTCAAAAACTCAGCCAACCATCCCTTCCATTTCTTTCTCCTTCATCATATCTTCAAACACCAACCTTCACTCACTTAAACCAACACAAGCCAGAACATATAAACTTACATATTCAAATCCAAAACACAGCAAAAAAAAACAGAAGGATGTGATGAGTGAATCAAAATTGCAGACCGAAATTTAGATTTGAAGGATTTCTGTGAGCGTCCCGAGCAAACACAAGCCCAGCCAGAACCCCTTTCTGTATCACCGACGCTACCGAAAAACTTACCGAAAACTGAAGCTGCCATCAACTCCACAAATCCCTCATCTCAAATCGCATAACCTTTCTGACTTCCTTCGAAACTGAAGCTGCCATCAACCTCACCAATCCACGGCTACAACCACCAAACTTGAGAGAAACCGCGAGAAGGTCGGGACTCACACCTCATCGCCGGCCACCACCTGTTTTCCAAAAACTCAGAAACGTTATCCATCACCACCGCGCCGGAAAACCGATCCAACATCACAACCGCGTGCCCACTGTGTTAGACCTCCGCGAAACAGAGAGTGAGCGAGAACGAGAACACCAAACGCCGAACCGCTTCGCAAGAGAGATTTGAAACAGAACCAGAATTGAACACCGCTTGAAAAATCCTTCACACTCAACCACCATCACCATTCAATTCGATTACCACCGTAAAAACAGAACCTTCAAACTGAAACACGAAGCAACACCCTTCCGAAAGCCATCAGCCGTCGCCAACACCCGCGAACCCCTTGCCACCGTGACTCATTGCGATCTGAACCGAGAGTCTAACCGCACATCAAAACCGCGCCGACAACCACCGAGTAAGCCACCACAAGCTGAAACCGCGACAGATCCAAATCCCAATCAGAGAGGGTGAAGCCAACGCGAGGAGCTGAAGACGTGACGAGTTGAGAGAGACAAACGGCGAGCCTGAAACCTGAACCGCCGCAGAGAGATCCGAATCGAGTATCAGCCGCAGCCGCCGGAGTCGCGAGTTGGAGGAGGGTGAGTTTTTTTCCATTCTTTTTTCTCTGAACCATATGACAAGGGTTTACGATCGCATACAGAGAAGAGGAGAGCATTCCTCTGTTCTTTGGTTTTTAAAAAAAATTTCTTTTATTAATTCTGTTTTATTGCTTACTTTTGGCTATTTATTTCAATTTATTTTAAGTGATTTCTACTCACACTAATCTATCCGATGCATATTATGTTTATTTATTTATTTTATTATTATTTTTTTCTTTTGATGCTGACTTTGTAAACGACTGATTGTTTTTCCTTGTTTTTTTTTCTTTCTTTCCTCCATGTAATGGGGATGGGCTCAGCAATAAGCCCATATTTTTTAAATTTCTATTCAAACACTAGTATAGCCTATGATATCCCTCTGTTTGGTCATTATTAATTTTTAATTATATTTTAGTTTTAAGAATTATTAGTATTCATTCTGTTATTTTAATCTCTAATATTTATCTTGTTTATCAAATTGATTTAGATTCTATTCACTTATTATTTATGGGCCAATGATATACTAAACGGCCAATTTATCGCCCGATTCTAATCGGTGATTTTTGGTCAATATGAGGCCTCTTTGTAATTATTTTTATTATTATTTCGACAAAACAAACATGTATTTTAATTTAATTCATTTTATTATCCTTGATATTATTTAATTCATTTATTATTTATATTCATTATTCTATTTATTCTTCGCAATTCAATTCATTTAATTTATTTATTTTTCGCATTAAAAAAAAAATTACGATTCAACTCCTTATAGAATGGTTCCCATTTTGAACCGATTCTAAGGTAGTTCACGAACAAAATTTCGTCGCGTCCCGAAAAGGTCCAACGCCTTCAAATAGTTGCGCTCGAAAAAGGTCCAACGCCTTCAAATAGTTGTGTCCCGATCAAACAGGCTGAACGCCTTCGAATAGTTCAAACACACTGCACACACGCTTCCTCTTGGGTTAACTACAACGAGACCCATTTATTTCTCGCAATCCCCTGTATTTATTTTGTATCCCTCTCCCATTAATTTGTACGCACTTTTATTTCTCGCATTTTTTTTCTGAATCCTTGGTCCAACGCCAAGCGATTGCACTCGCACACTTGCACTTTATTTTCCAGTCATTATTTCGTTTAGGATCCACCTTACTTTGCGAGCCGAGCACTTCGTGCCTCGCTAACAAACCACAAAATAAACCTCCACCTGCATTTACCCTTTTAACCTCAAAGAACCAAAACATTTCGATTAGATCCAAACCCTTGATCCAACGTCAAGCGGCTTTAGGAAATAAAACACATTCTAATAATACGAGAAGATCTGTACGCCACGAGCCTTAAGCGGTAGAAAGGAGGATAACAAGCTCTCGTTACTCGCTCCGATTATTTCGACGCAGGACGCTCGTCCTGTTGGGCGAGATAAACTATCCATAGTCTTTAGTGCATTTCAACTCCTAAACTTTTTCATCGACGAAAGGCAATAAAATCAACATCCAATACCCTTAGTAGGCCGAACTACGAGGCTCTGACTTTCCCATTGCAGACGGGAGTACGTAGGCACGAGGATCTCAATCCTTGCCGAGCACCTAGGATCAATCTAACTTATAATTCAACTCATTTCCCTCTAGCAAGCAATTCGTTTAAGCATAGACATCCTATCTCGCGCGTTAACTTAGATGGTTCCCATCGAGTACGATGGATGTAGGGGGTGCTAATACCTTCCCCCTGCATAACCGACTCCCGAACCCAGGCAATGGTTCCGTTGACCTTTGTCCTCATCCTTCTCTTCCCGGGTTTTATCTATATCTTCCCTTTCCCTCCTAGGGAATAAATAGAATTAGGTGGCGACTCTTCAGTCAGTCCAGCGCGTGACTCCGTCTTTTCGGATCGCGTGAGGTCGTATTTTTTGGGGTACGACAGCTGGCGACTCTGCTGGGGACTGGTTCACCCCTATGCGAGTCAAGCCTAGTCTAGGTTCCCGCGTTTGTTTGGATGTTTGCTTCTATGCCTTGCTTGTTTATTTTTATCGCTTTCTTTATCGCATTCCATCTTATATATCTTGTGGCTCTTTGGTACTATAACTTGGATCGATACTTTGCAAAAGAAACTTGAGGAAAAGCTCTATACCCGGGCTTACGAGTACAAACTTAAGTTAGCGAGGTTGTGTAGTATGGGCTCCCGAGAGAACCTCTCTCGTGGGTTGTCGATACGAAAACCTCACTTGGAGTAGATTCTGATGAGAATACTGACAACCGTCAAGTCCTTGACGTGTGTGCTCAGTTAATTTCATTAGGGTCATTAACTCTGAGGACCTTTAGAACCATTTTGGTTAAAACATCGGTTGATGGTTGCATAGTATTGGGCACCAGGGTTCACCCTCGCGTGGCTCGATACAAAAACCTCACTTGGAATAGACTTACTCAATGGAGTTGATTGACTGTCAAGAATGTATGAAATTGACACGTGCATCAAACAGTTGAGAAAGTTCCATAACTCCAAGACTTTGTTTTAAACCTTGTGTCGATGATCACGTAGTATGGACTCCCGAGAAAACTTGCTCTCGTGGGTTGTCGATACGAAGATCTCACCCAAAATAGATTCATATGGCGGAGTCAATCAACCGTCATGCTTATGGCGCGTGTGATGAACAGCCATATGAATTGATAACTTTGGGACCCCTAAAACCTTAAAGTCTACCCAGTGAGTTCTTGATCAGAGTATCCTCCATCTGTACCTTGGACTCGTGAGACCTTGATCTTGTGATCCTGGATTCTGATATTGCATATCATCTCATTTTCATTATTTGTTCATATTGAATTTCATTCCAAAACCGAAAACTTATTTCCTGTTCCTCCATCTTCAGTAAATCAAGTTGGTTTCCCGACGCCTGTATCGAGCTAGACGACCGTATTTGACTATAGCCAACACTAGAGGACTGATGGATCAGATTCGATAAGAACAAGCTGCTATGAGGGGAGAGATTGACTCAATCAAGAGAAAGATTGATCGTATTCATGAGGCCATGCAAGCCTTGGCCAGGATGGTTGTGTCTCATCAGCCTGTTCCTTCAATGCCTGTTCATCCAGCTATTCAAGCTCTGCTTCCGCCTCCGATGGTTTATCAACCATGTCTTTATCCTCCGGGTGCAGCTGCGCAACATGGACCTAGACCATACCAGCAACCAGCTTATCCATATCAGCATCCGGCTTATCAACAACAGCCCGGTCAACAACAACAACGCGCTCCTCAACAGCGCCCACCATATCAAAAAAGAGGATCGGAGAGACACTTTGATCCATTGCCTATGTCATATGGAGAAATCTTTAACGGACTGATGGCAAAAGGAACTCTTGTGTTGAAGGACATGCCACCTCAAACTAGTAACGCTCGAGATTATGATGCCAATGCTCGCTGTGAGTATCACAAGGGTGCTCTAGGTCACACGATTGAGAATTGCAAATCATTCAAGCACAAAATTCAGGACCTAATCAACTCTAAGGATCTCACCTTTACTCAGAAGGGTCTGAATATCCAGAGCAATCCAGTGTCGCTGCAAGTGGCCCCTCAACAAATGCTTTCGAAGAAGTTGCCGAAGACCAAAGCTGAGTAGTCTCCAACTTTGAAGTATTCAATCAAGAGAAGTTCATTCCTCAAATCAAGGTAGCCATCGCCATTTATTTATTTCCGCATTCCTGTTGTTTTGTACTGTCTGTTTAAGTACTATTTGCTCTGAACATTGTTATTTGTATTTGGTTTTGTTAATGCTATGTTGATGCATGTTTTGAATCAATTTATTCGCATTCGCTCATTATTTATCATTTATCACAAAAATCACAAAAATATTTCCCTCACTTCACTTTAGCAAATATTTGAGGGAGGATGATGAAAACGAAATGCCCATAACTGTTGCGGTATGCTTTCATATAAAACCTTGTCAATGATGTACAAGCATTCTTTCAAATCCCCAAACACTGAAGAGATAAGGAGTTAATCCCTAGTCAACCACTTTGAGCCTAGAAGTAGGAGTTTCTTTTGGATACAACCCTTACATTTAACCCGGGGCAGGGTAGTTATTCAGTTAATCCAACTACACCTTCGAATTGCAAGATGAGACATCCCGTCAGAGGACCATCAACAAAAGACTTGGAAGTCACAACATTCAAACAAAAAAAAGAAAAGAAATGAAAACCACTAAGTTGAGCACCCGAAGGGAGACTTAGTTGGAAAAAAACAGATCAAAAGAGGAGCTCAAATCCTCAGCAAAAACAAAACAAATATCAGTGACCACCAAATCAAGAATCAAATGGTCACCAGCAAAAAGTTGACTGCCACTTTCAAGCAAACTTTAAAGCTTCATCTTCACTCTTGCAAAGTCAAAACGAATACATAATGTAAAGTTAACTGAACGTAGGACTGGAGAAAATTACGAAGAAGGGACGGGTACAAATCATTTGAGCCTTATATCCTTTGTTTCTTAAACCATTAACCAGACCACGTTACAACCCTCAAAAGACCTAATTGAGGTGCGATTTATTCTGAAAGCATGCTACCAACAAGGTTGCGTAAATTGACTCCCATATATTTGCTAATCTTCAAACTCAATTGCACATTATTCTTGCTGCATCTTTCACGCACTTTCTAAATCAGCACCTCGTGTGGACTAACGGTCCACCCATTACACTATCACAATCACTCAAATAAATTAACTTTTTCAAAACTTACATGAACTTTACATTAACACTACCATTTGTGTATGAATAATTTAATTGCAATTTAGTGCTTGACATCAGTGCAATCCCAACAAGGGGCAATCAAAAGAGAAACTTGAACTTCATTGATGCCAGTATGAGTCAAGACTACTTCAACAGTCCAATCAGGGGCAAAATCATTTTCAATGGCCCAATCAGGGGAAAATTATCTTCAAACAGCTCAACCAGGGGCAGACGTCTACCAAATCCAGATACAAGAGCAAATCTTCCTATCTCTACTCCCCAGCTGGACAACTAGATCTTGCTAGACATTGGCAATCATTCGAAGCAAAATCAGTCTTCAGGTGTCAATTAAGTCGCTTCGCTCACCCGCAGATAATCGAACTTGGAGCTTTCAGGTCTATCTTCTGATCGTACATCGTCGAAGATCGAGTGTCGGGGAATCAAGCCCTCCACCCACCCAAAGTCCAATTACCATTGGCAACTATCAGACTAAAAGTCCACCAAGCTGGCACCTTTCAATCGCTCATATGCATCATTATGCATCATCAACATCATACGCATCATTTATGTCAGTCATTTACAACATGTGCATCATTTGCATGCCTAAATAAATCAGACTTTTTATTTTCCCCAACAGTTTCAACTTACATCTCAGTGCATAAGCATTTGCATTGTATCTCCATCCCTATGGGATACCATTTCAAAACAATCAAGCATACGTGCATAATTCAGGATCCAGGATCAACACAGGTTTCCAGTTTTTTCCCCAGCGGAAGACAGGATCATATCAGTCAAAATTTCAGGCATCCCCTCTTGGCGGATTCAATAACCGTGTTTAAATTTCAGTCTATTTGCCTTATCATCCTCTGTTGATAAGTGATTTTATTTTTCAGTTTGTTGCCTTATCATCCTCTATTGATAAGTGATTTTATTTTTCAGTTTGTTGCCTTATCATCCTCTGTTGATAAGTGAGTTTATTTTTCTGTCTATTGCCTTATCATCCTCTGTTGATAAGTGAGTTTATTTTTCTGTCTATTGCCTTATCATCCTCTGTTGATAAGTGAGTTTATTTTTCTGTCTATTGCCTTATCATCCTCTGTTGATAAGTGAGTTTATTTTTCTGTCTATTGCCTTATCATCCTCTGTTGATAAGTGAGTTTATTTTTCTGTTTATTGCCTTATCATCCTCTGTTGATAAGTGAGTTTATTTTTCTGTCTATTGCCTTATCATCCTCTATTGATAAGTGAGTTTATTTTTCTGTTTATTGCCTTATCCTCCTCTGTTGATAAGTGAGTTTATTTTTTCTGTCTATTGCCTTATCTTCCTATGGTGATAAGTGAGTTTATTTTCAGTTTATTGCCTTATCTTCCTCTGTTGATAAGTGATTTTATTTTCCGACTGTTGCCTTATCATCCTATGGTTGATAATTGTTTTTATTTTCAGTTTGTTGCCTTATCATCCTCTGATGATAAGTGATTTACTTTGTCAATTTGTTCTTGTTGTGTCACCCATTATTCCCAGTTTATTCCATCTGCCATTTTTACAAACTTCTTTCTTTGTCGGACAAATTTGGAGTCTGTTAGTATCTAATTATCTTATACCTTGAAAGATCGAACGCGAGCCCGTTCATCTTACTTGGTCTAAGCCAATTCGATAGGGGCATATGTCATACCCCAAATTTGTCCTACCTGCATTATTTTCATTTTCTGTCTAATCATTATTTCAAAAAAAATCCAAAAATATGTATCGTTTATTTTTCTGTCTAATATTTGGAAAATACAAAAATATGTCATTTATTTGTTCAAAGTAAAAAATCAATTTTTATTTTGTTATCTAAGCCTATTAGCTCGCTTGCCATTTGTATATATTTATATATATAGTTACAAAAATTATTACCAAAAAGTCAAGAGGTGTGTATTTATTATTTTTTTTTTCGAAAATATCCCAATCATAGGTTTTATTTCTTATTATTTAGTTAATATCCAAAAAATACATATACAAAATAATCTTTTTAGTTTTATCATATTATTATTATTTGTTACTATTAAGTTCAACTAAAAAAAGGGTATAAAATTTTTTCTCATTTACATAGGTCCATTTGTCTACACAAAATACCAAAAATTTGCTTTTCATTTTATTATTATCCATTATTGATGTTATTACTTTTATTAGTCATTACTGTTTTTTCATTATTATTCTTCCGCTAAATTTTTTATCTTTATATTAGTTATTATTATTATTTTTATTATTAATATTACTATTATTATTATTATTATTATCATTTATCTTTATTATTTCCATCATTATTTTTATTTTCTAGTTTAGCTTCATTATTTCTGTCTTTATTATATTTATTACTTCTTCCAAAATGTATGTTCCATTTTTTATAAAACAAAAATTACAAAAAATCACTCCATCATGTGCAGCATAGAATCTCCAGCCTGGCCACATTCCTTTTCCCATACAGCTCCGCACAACAACAATAACAAACTTTTCATCAACACAACAACTCAAAATTCACAGCTCATTCATTCTTATCCTAATTTGTTCTTCACTTTTTGCACAAGTTTTCCCATTCTACCATTCAAGTTCCCTTCTATAAAACCAGCATTAATCATTCCTGCAAAATAAGCTTAGATAGCCTATAGAAATTCTGGAAAAAAAATCATAAACCAAGCTTCAAACTTACTCCATTCACACTCAAATAACCTGTAACTTTTTTTTTTGTTTCTCAAAGACCTTCAATAAAGATAATCTCCACAAAGCTATAGACCAAAAGCAAATCAAAAGCTGAACAAAAAAAAAAACAAAGCAAGACGCTCATTTTTTTTCAAAAACTCAGCCAACCATCCCTTCCATTTCTTTCTCCTTCATCATATCTTCAAACACCAACCTTCACTCACTTAAACCAACACAAGCCAGAACATATAAACTTACATATTCAAATCCAAAACACAGCAAAAAAAAAACAGAAGGATGTGATGAGTGAATCAAAATTGCAGACCGAAATTTAGATTTGAAGGATTTCTGTGAGCGTCCCGAGCAAACACAAGCCCAGCCAGAACCCCTTTCCGTATCACCGACGCTACCGAAAAACTTACCGAAAACTAAAGCCGCCATCAACTCCACAAATCCCTCATCTCAAATCGCATAACCTTTCCGACTTCCTTCGAAACTGAAGCTGCCATCAACCTCACCAATCCACGGCTACAACCACCAAACTTGAGAGAAACCGCGAGAAGGTCGGGACTCACACCTCATCGCCGGCCACCACCTGTTTTCCAAAAACTCAGAAACGTTATCCATCACCACCGCGCCGGAAAACCGATCCAACATCACAACCGCGTGCCCACTGTGTTAGACCGCCGCGAAACAGAGAGTGAGCGAGAACGAGAACACCAAACGCCGAACCGCTTCGCAAGAGAGATTTGAAACAGAACCAGAATTGAACACCGCTTGAAAAATCCTTCACACTCAACCACCATCACCATTCAATTCGATTACCACCGTAAAAACAGAACCTTCAAACTGAAACACGAAGCAACACCCTTCTGAAAGCCATCAGCCATCGCCAACACCCGCGAACCCCTTGCCACCGTGACTCATTGCGATCTGAACCGAGAGTCTAACCGCACATCAAAACCGCGCCGACAACCACCGAGTAAGCCACCGCAAGCTGAAACCGCGGCGGATCCAAATCCCAATCAGAGAGGGTGAAGCCAACGCGAGGAGCTGAAGACGTGACGAGTTGAGAGAGACAAACGGCGAGCCTGAAACCTGGACCGCCGCAGAGAGATCCGAATCGAGTATCAGCCGCAGCCGCCGGAGTCGCGAGTTGGAGGAGGGTGAGTTTTTTTCCATTCTTTTTTCTCTGAACCATATGACAAGGGTTTACGATCGCATACAGAGAAGAGGAGAGCATTCCTCTGTTCTTTGGTTTTTAAAAAAAAATTCTTTTATTAATTCTGTTTTATTGCTTACTTTTGGCTATTTATTTCAATTTATTTTAAGTGATTTCTACTCACACTAATCTATCCGATGCATATTATGTTTATTTATTTTTTTTATTATTATTTTTTTCTTTTGATGCTGACTTTGTAAACGACTGATTGTTTTTCCTTGTTTTTTTTTTCTTTCTTTCCTCCATGTAATGGGGATGGGCTCAGCAATAAGCCCATATTTTTTAAATTTCTATTCAAACACTAGTATAGCCTATGATATCCCTCTGTTTGGTCATTATTAATTTTTAATTATATTTTAGTTTTAAGAATTATTAGTATTCATTCTGTTATTTTAATCTCTAATATTTATCTTGTTTATCAAATTGATTTAGATTCTATTCACTTATTATTTATGGGCCAATGATATACTAAACGGCCAATTTATCGCCCGATTCTAATCGGTGATTTTTGGTCAATATGAGGCCTCTTTGTAATTATTTTTATTATTATTTCGACAAAACAAACATGTATTTTAATTTAATTCATTTTATTATCCTTGATATTATTTAATTCATTTATTATTTATATTCATTATTCTATTTATTCTTCGCAATTTAATTCATTTAATTTATTTATTTTTCGCATTAAAAAAAAATTACGATTCAACTCCTTATAGAATGGTTCCCATTTTGAACCGATTCTAAGGTAGTTCACGAACAAAATTTCGTCGCGTCCCGAAAAGGTCCAACGCCTTCAAATAGTTGCGCTCGAAAAAGGTCCAACGCCTTCAAATAGTTGTGTCCCGATCAAATAGGTTGAACGCCTTCGAATAGTTCAAACACACTGCACACACGCTTCCTCTTGGGCTAACTACAACGAGACCCATTTATTTCTCGCAATCCCCTGTATTTATTTTGTATCCCTCTCCCATTAATTTGTACGCACTTTTATTTCTCGCATTTTATTTCCGAATCCTTGGTCCAACGCCAAGCGATTGCACTCGCACACTTGCACTTTATTTTCCAGTCATTATTTCGTTTAGGATCCACCTTACTTTGCGAGCCGAGCACTTCGTGCCTCGCTAACAAACCACAAAATAAACCTCCACCTGCATTTACCCTTGTAACCTCAAAGAACCAAAACATTTCGATTAGATCCAAACCCTTGATCCAACGTCAAGCGGCTTTAGGAAATAAAACACATTCTAATAATACGAGAAGATCTGTACGCCACGAGCCTTAAGCGGTAGAAAGGAGGATAACGAGCTCTCGTTACTCGCTCCGATTATTTCGACGCAGGACACTCGTCCTGTTGGGCGAGATAAACTATCCATAGTCTTTAGTGCATTTCAACTCCTAAACCCTTTCATCGACGAAAGGAAATAAAATCAACATCCAATACCCTTAGTAGGCCGAACTACGAGGCTCTGACTTTCCCATTGCAGACGGGAGTACGTAGGCACGAGGATCTCAATCCTTGCCGAGCACATAGGATCAATCTAACTTATAATTCAACTCATTTCCCTCTAGCAAGCAATTCGTTTAAGCATAGACATCCTATCTCGTGCGTTAACTTAGATGGTTCCCATCGAGTACGATGGATGTAGGGGGTGTTAATACCTTCCCCCTGCATAACCGACTCCCGAACCCAGGCAATGGTTCCGTTGACCTTTGTCCTCATCCTTCTCTTCCCGGGTTTTATCTATATCTTCCCTTTCCCTCCTAGGGAATAAATAGAATTAGGTGGCGACTCTTCAGTCAGTCCAGCGCGTGACTCCGTCTTTTTGGATCGCGTGAGGTCGTATTTTTCGGGGTACGACAGTCCTATGTCATGATACTTCCGACAGCCGTACCCTGCCAGGTGATCGTCCTTCACCTTCTGATGATCGTCCTTCATCATTCCCCAAGCGGAGTCTCCATTATTGGAATCCTTTTCTATCCGACGTTCGCCCTATGTCGTGATATTTTTAGCAGCCGTCCCCTGCTAGGTGATCGTCCTTCACCTCTTAATGATCGCCCTTCATCATTTTATCCGATGGTCGTCCCCATCGTTGATCCTGTTATCGGACATTCGTCCTATGTCATGATAAACCTTGAGAGCAGTCGTACCCTGTTAGGTGATCGTCCTTCACCTACTTATGATCGTCCTTCATCATGCTTACCCGAAGGCCGTCCCCATCGTCGACCTTTTTTTATCCGACATTCGTCCTATGTCGTGATACTTTCGGCAACCGTACCTTGCCAGGTGATCGTCCTTCACCTTAGATGACCATCCCTCATCCTTATCCCCAACAGAGCAGCCGTCCCCTGCTAGGTGATCGTCCTTCACCTTTGATGACCGTCCCTCATCAGTTATTTCATTTGTGCTTTGAACCTGATGGTCGTCCCCATCATTGCCTTTATTTAAATCCCCAGAGAGTCTTGTTTCTTTACTTGATGACCGTCCCCATCATGATCCCTTTATTTCCCCAGCATGTCGGTCGTCCCCGTCATTGCTTTATCCCCAGCAGTCGCCCTCTGCTTGACGGTCGTCCTCCGTCGCCCGCAATTTATAATCATACTTTACTCCCTTTTACAATCTATATCCCTTTTCTTTTTCATTCAGTGAGTGCAAATTTTGGACTGTCTTTGGTATTCAACCACAAGTTAACTTGTTTGCCTGTTAAGCCGTCGCTTACATCCTGCACAGCTAACTCGTGTTTGAATAGGGGCAGTTGTAAACACCCCAAATTTGCCCTCACTCATTTCACCATGGCTTGTGATCTTTTCATTTGCATAAGTTCAATCATAGCATCTCACATTGCATTTTTGCTTCACTGCATTAGTTCAAAGTCATCTGCATCTAGGGTTTGTGATCTGAGCAATCCCTGAGCTATCTGAGCCACTCCAAAGGTCATCAATCATCTCAAGAGGGTCCATGTATTTTCAAGCATCGCATTATATCCTCCCAAGATCAGAGAAGTCAAAGAATCACAAGAACTGAGGAAGGCATGGAAGCAGAGCCAAGCTTAGCTGCACAGATGACCTAGAATTAGGGTTTTGGTTTCAGAGGCCATAACTCCAATTTTTTTGGTCATTCTTGTTTCTATTGGTCTCTATATGATATGAGGATCATGCATACCAATTTTCATGAAGAAATTCAATGAGGAAGGCATCTGATCAATAGATGACTTCTTGAGCAAGTCAGTGCAAAATCAGGGCATCTGAGGCCCCCAATCATCCAACCAAAGGGTCTTCTCCATAATTTTGGGTATATATGATCTTTATTTGATCTTAGAAGAAGTTAGAAGTTCACAATATTGAAGAATTTCAAACCATTTGAAAAGTTGCCATTTTGGGAAAGTGACTTGTAATGCAAAATTGCCATTTAGGGAAAGTTTTTCAACCTCCTCTTTTTGATTCAAAAATGCTTCAAATGAAAAATTATTGGTCATGAAAGTTTTAGATTGGATCATTCCCTTTTCAAAAATTACAAGAACTTGATCTAATTCATCATAGAACTCAAGTTATGGCCTTGCAAAGTTGGGAAAAAACACAAAATTTCACTTATGCACCAAAGAGGGAAGTTTGCAAAAACACTTGCCAAAGCATTTTGTGACCTCAATTTGACTTCTAAGTATTGCACAAACATCACACATGACCTATAATTCAGAATTTCACAAAGAAATCCCAAGTTTCATGCCTTGAACATCAAGATTTCCTAAAGGGGCCAAAACATCACATAATTGCAAAACACCCCATAACTTTCTTCTCTCTTGTTGAATTGCCTCAAGAATGGATTTGTGGACCTCCATGAAGTCAGCTGCGCATGGACATGCCCAAGGGCCAGCTGTGTTCTTGCCCATACCTCAAGTACAAGTCATGTTGACATTTTTGCAACTTGCCCATACCAATCAACATAGACCACCACCCACCCTCTGACCTATCCCAGCATGATATGTGTACCAAAAGCAAGCCATTCCATAACATAACACAAGCTGAAACCTCTAAGAACTCAGCAATCCAAAAAACTCCCTCTTATGCAAAAGTCTTCGAAACTCATAGCTCATCCATCAAACCTCAAAACAAATTCCACCATTCAACTCCATAATCATCACTGATCATTTCCCACCCTTCATTTTGCCCTAAAACACCCTGAATCAAAAACACGATTTTGACATTGCTTGAACTGAGCTTCTGCCTGTTAGACGTTGTGGCGAGTGATCAAGAGGGGGGGTGAATGGATGACCTCCTTGTTTTCAAGGATTTAAAAAGTTTTTCAGAGTTTTCAAAGAATTACGGAAACGAAGGTCCCGAATAAACAGGAGTCTATTCTGAACCGGCCACTAGAAGACCAGACAAGCGATAATGTGCTGGATTTTACGATTGCTATGATAAGGATTAAACACACAATAAGAAAAACAGTTGAATGCACCTATCACTAAAGCAATTTCCAATGAATCGAAAGACAATTTAAAACGAAAGTAAAGATAGAGAGGAGAAACAATACGTCGAGATTTGGTAAGGAAGTTCCCCATGTTCATCCTCGCGTGTGGGTACGTCTCCCTCTCAATTTCAAATCGAAATTGAGAATTCCTATATCAAAGTTGTTGAATTCGTTGATAACAAGGTTCGAATACAAATACCAGAATTCTAAACTCCTAGAATTTCCTATTGTATCAACCTCCACTCGATTTGAGCCCAATCAAGATTTCCTGCAAGTTATACAATCAATCCACCGGTTCCACGACTCTTGCTGCGGCTGAATCTGACTTGTAATCGTGACTCACAAAACTCTCAAGAACATGCCCGTTCTTGAAGGAAAACCCAGCTGGTTTTTCCTTGAAACCTTCTATCAATCTTCAACTCAGCTGGATCTACGATCGTACCACTGAACGTTATCTCGAAAGCCTTCAATTCACAGGACAGCAAACACCCTTGTTGATGTTCTTGAATTAAGATCTTTGAGAAGATGATGAAGATGTCTTGATTCTAGGTTTCAAACTTGCTCAACATTGAAGTTACAACACTTCACAAACCCTATCTTGATGTGTTCTTCAATGCTTAATCACTACAAAATTCGTCTCTGAAATTTCTGTAATATGTGATGTATATCCAAAATGAAACAAAAGGCACATATATGTATGCAGAATCTGTTAGACAAATAACAGAAGAATGAATCGATTCAAGCTTGGATGAATCTATTCATACTGATCAATTTTAAGAAAACAAAATTATTTAAACAACATGAATCGATACATCAAAGGATGAATCGATTCATTTTGCGAAATCCAGAAACCTCTCAACAGCATGAATCGATTCAAGCTAGAATGAATCGATTCATTATGCGTGATTTTCCAAAAATTCATAAACATTGAGAAACAAGAGAACCAACATAAAACAAGCATATTTCTTAATATGAAACAAACACAAAACATTTAAAATTTATAATCGATCAAAAACTAAGGTTGCTCACAAACTCCCCCTTTTTGATGATGACAAATTTTGAAGTGTGAGAGAGTACTCCCCCTGAGTTTGTGCCTGTCATTGTCTTTTCACACTTGCCTTTTTCTCCCCCTTTGTCAACAGCAAGAAAGAGT
Organism: Lathyrus aphaca; assembly: GCA_963966055.1. NCBI lineage: Eukaryota > Viridiplantae > Streptophyta > Magnoliopsida > Fabales > Fabaceae > Lathyrus > Lathyrus aphaca. The sequence continues at coordinate 75,099,204 of OZ014525.1, read as the reverse complement.
TATAGATGATGAACCAGAAACAGCAAAACTAAGATATAGAGGCAAGATTCACTCACAAAGAATGAAGCATAAATCGCAAACATTTCAAACAAAAGCAAAATTACATAACCATAGGCATTGAAAATGTCAAGAAAAGTTGCGAATTACATAACCAAACCAAACTATAAATTGTTCAAACATAAGAAACAAAGAAACTCAAGCAACACACAATGATGAAATGCAATATGAAATGCGTCAATGAGGGAAATGGCCACCACACGACTCCGCATCATCACGATCAGGGTCACAGAAACCTGGAAGAGGAGGTGGAGGAGGCATTTCATCTGGATTCTGTCCCATGAAGGCATAACGCCGGAAACGCCTCTGGACTTCGGTGCTTTGAAACCTTTCCATAATGCCCGGGTGAGAACGGAAATCATCCATAAATCCAGACATCTCATTATAAAACACTTGATGCCACTTAACCAGTTCAGTATGCTAGGAATGTTGATTATGGTACATGCGAGTATGGTCATCATGCCATTCACGATGCTCCTTATGCCATTCCGTTTGCTGGACATGCCATGCACGAGCTTCCTCATGCCGGGCATTGTTTGCAACTTCCAATTGTGCAAACATGTCAGTTGTCGCTCCCGATAAATGAAGCCAAGTCCAAATAAAGGTACAGACGCGAACGGTCGGCGAAGGGAACAATGAGAACACACAGCCGTGAACTCACTGGAGATGAATAGAGTCGCCAGCTAGGCATTTTTATCCCGGAGGAAAGGTAATGCTGCATAAACCTGGAAAGAGATGGATAAGACGGTTTGCGAACCAGAGAAACTGAGAAAGGGGGTTGGTTACAACCTGGGAAGGTATTAGCACCCAGATTGTCCGCCGTACTCGACGGGATCCACGCTTAAAAGATTTGTGTTTTAAAGGGGTAGTGTCAGTGCAATCTGTGTATAAAGTAGCTGGAAAAGAATGTACAGGTGTCAGTGTAAGAGAAGTGTGAAGTGTAATATATACAGTGTCAGTGTGAGAACAAGAATGAAATGCCCATGATAATGAGGCTAAGAGAAAGATGCTGGAAAGAGGGGGAATATACAGAGACTTTTGTTCGATAACTGTTAAGTTATGCCTACGTATCCTCTCGTGCAATGAGGAAGTCAGAACACCGTAGTTCGACCCAAAGAGACTAAAAGGTAAATTGACTGATGAACTGCTTACTTGTCTATGCTCAAGTGTATGACCTGTCTGGCTCAGGTGCGAACTGTCTTGCATTAGACGGAAGAAGCAAGTTCTCGTTTATGAGTGAAGGTGATGAGAAAAGAATCCCGAAGGAGACGATTATTGTTTGTTTTTGAGTTTTCAGTCTTTTATTGTTTTTGGATTTTGTCATAAGTTAATGAGCTTAAGCCTAAACCAATGGGTTAGTAAACTCATCACATCTTCCCTCTGATTAGGGGTAATGAGAATACCTTAAGTGTGAAGTCAGCTTCTCACACTTAAACACCTTTGATGTAGGATTAAGATCATTAACCTACTTGTGATTATTTAGATGTTTTTGGTGTTTTTATTTAGTGTTAAGTAATGAGGCTAAGCCATAATCAGGGATTAAACAGACTCATTACACCATCCTAATAGAAGGATAATAGATGAGAATGTTTAAGCTGAGGAAAGCTCCTCGACTTAATCCATGATTAGGGATTAAACTCATGACAAAACAAGCCTTTGATTAAGTGGATTTTATTTAATGATATGATGATGAAGTGAATTTTATGGTTTGTAAGACAACTTGAGGGGGACTTGTCCATTAACACTAGGGTTAGTCCTTCTTAACCACTTAAGGAAGAATTAGAACCCTAATGCAAGGCCCAAGTTACAAGTGTGATGTCTTGATGATTATTAAGTGAATTGATTAAAGGAGTTAAACACATTAAGGGTTTAACACTTAGGATTAAAGTTATACACTCCATCCTAAGAGAAGGATGCAGGCATAAGCTTAATCACAAAGCCTTAAAGCCTTTAGGGTTTAGTCCCTGATTATGAGATGAGGAGAGAAGACTCAAAGAGACACAAAGGAAAAACTAAGAGGGGAGACTAAACAAAACCCTAATCATTGTCATGCTTGGTTGTTCCTAAGGTTTGTGAGGTTTGCAAGAACAATCTTCAATGGAACCACCAGGAAGCAGATGAAAGGATCAAGAGAAACAAAGTGACTTGCTTCATTCAAGAAGTCAAGTCACTTGAAGAAAGAAAGTGAGAAGAAGAAGAATGAGCAAGCTCAATCTCAAACACAAACAAAAATGCAGCAATGGATGCAAGAGAGATGAAAAGAAAAGTTATGAGAAGTGAAGGCAAATTCACTTCTCAAGTCACTTACCACCTGAAATGTTAGAAAAGAAATGCAATGCTATGCCAAATAAGATAAGATGACATGATGATAAACAAAACCAGAAGCATGTTGATGATGATAATGATGCTATGAGATGCTACAAACATGAGGCAAGGCATGGAGATGTTCATACAAGATCATGGATGCAAATGATGCAAGTTAAGGAGCATGAACTTGCATGAAAAGTTATGAAACATACATGGCAAACAAAATGGCAAATATGGGATGCAATGATCAAACATGCTTTCTATATGTCTTAATATGTCAAATGAATCAAATGGATGCTTGGAATGGTATGGCAAGTCATGTTATGCAAGAGAATGCAAGAAGGATGCAAATGGAAGCCCAAATTAGGGTTTATGGATCAAACAACAAAAAAAAACCAAAAACAGAAGCAAACCCTAAGATAAAAAAATGGAAAATGCCACTCAAAGAAACCCTAACCCTATACTAAACCAAGGTCCAAAGGGGAGGTCTCAACTATTAACCAAACTCAAGTTATGATTTTTCTAAGTTATTAGGGTTTTTAAGGCTCCTAAACAAAAGAAATGCCAAACAAATTGAAAATGCAAGATCAAATCATGGCCATTTTATCTCAAAAACTACATGCCAAATAGAATGTAATGCAAAAAGAATCAATGTCCAACTCTTCCTAGATAGGCAGAAATGATTTTTTGAACTTATGATCAAAATAATGCACAAAAAATGATTTAATTCAATGGAAAATTCTCAAAATGCATCAAGATCAAAAAAGAAATTTGGTTTGAAGGTTGGACAATGTTTCTAAATGTCTTAGAACATTTCATGAATTTTTTGGTGATTTTTAAATACCTAAAAGTATTTTTAATAAATTAATTTTCATTAATCAATTAAAAATAATCTTTTAGATATTTAAAAATATTTTTTTAATGATAAAAAATAAAATGAAAATATTTTTGTGTCATAAAAATTATTAAAACTCTTGAGAAAAAGTTTCATAATTTTTAGACAATTTTTACTATTTTAAATAAATTAAACAAATAAAAGGAAAAGAAATGAAATAAAAATAAAGAAAATGGGAAAGTAATCAGAATGGAGGGTGGAGATTGAGGCTGGATTCAAATGCGTTGACCACGCGCGCTATCCAAAGGCTGTGGTTGATTCTGATTAATTTAATTATGGATTAATTAAGCTAACACGTGGATTAGGGCTAATTGGGTGAATCCAGGCCACACACACACGCGGGAGGTCAACGTATTCAACGCAATCCACGGTCCAAATTCAAACCAGAGTTAATGACTGGATTAGGGCACAAATCACTTTCAGGCTGCCGGAGAAGACTTCCGGTCGTCTTCTCCGGCCAGCATCTCCCCTGAAAATCCCCAAAACCCTAAAAACCTAACCAAAATGAAATCTAAGAATTGGGAAATGATCCCCACTCACTCACGAACTAAAACCCTAACTCAAAACCAATTTATTCTTCCTGGAATTCATGAATCGAACAAAACAAATTTCTAGGTCACAGAGTTTCAGAAGCTAATTAAATACTCATTTCAACACCATTTCAAAAACCAAGAGCACCAGGATACTCAGTGAAGCATAGAGAACAAGTTTATAACATGAAAAACGATTTCTGGAAAAATAATTCTTGAGCTACCTGAGATTCGAAGCTTTCACTCTGATGACTTTCTGGCCTCTCCTCTTGATGAAAACCACTCCACTTAACCCTCTGGTGATGCTTGAATGCTCAAGAGGAATTTATGTTGGCTGAATGAAGAGTTTGAGCAGCTTCTGCTCAAGCTCAGTTGAAAATGGCAATGGAGTTTCAGGCAACTTCAGGCCAAGGTGAGAGGTTCTTTGTGGTCAGGGTGATGAATAAAGAAGGTCTATGGAGTTTGTTTTGATGTTTGTGAGCTGTGGTGAGAGTTTCGAAAGAAACTGCAACTTGAGGTGAAAATGGTGAAATGGTGTTATGGCTTGTTTCAGGCCTGGTTCTTGGTTGCTTTCTGCTCAATGAATCATGGTGAGTTGAGGTGTGAAAATAGTTTGGATGTTTTGTGGCTAGGCAGAGGGATTCGAAGCAAATTGCAAAATGGTGTGTTTTGGTGTATGTGAATGTGTCAAGTGTTTCAGCCTTGCTTAGTGTTATGTCTAGCTTGCAAATGGAAAGTATAAACAAATCTAATTGGCTGGGTGATGTGACATGGCCTGCTGTGATAGGTAAGTCACCTTTTGCAAAATGTCAACTTCTTTGTAAGAGAGGCATGGGCTAAGTTATAGCTTGGTACATGAGTATGGGCTGGCGCAGCATGGCATGAGAGTGAAGCTAGGGAGGTTCAGCAGCCAAGGCAACTAGTTGGTGAAGTGTGATGAGTGGTTTTGCAAGTTGTTTACTTTTTGAAACTTTGTGAAAAATGCCTTGTTACATGAACTATGGACATGTGAACCTTGGTCCAATTCTGACTTTTTAGGACATGTAGAATGCTTGCATACTGGTTTGAAGGGAATTAGAAGTTACAATTGGCTTTGGTTCATGATTTTGCAAAATTCACATTTGAAGCATGCCTTGAAAATCAATGATTTTTGCTAACTTTGTCACACCATAACTTTTGATCCAAGAAGAGTTTGATCATGTTCTTGTACTTTTTGAAAAGGGAAAGATGAGATCTACAACTTTCATGACCAAGGTTTTTCCATTTGAAGCATTTTTGGATCAAGGATCAAGGCTTGAAAAATGACCTAAAATGAAGCATACTTGAAAAGTCAACTATGCCCAAAAAGTCAACATTTGCAAAACTTCCAAATTCTTGATTTCTATGAACTTCAACCTTCTTCCATGATCAAATAAAGATCATATACACTCAAAATGATGAAGATCACCCATTGGTTGGGCCATTGGGGGCCTCAGATGCCCTGATTTTACACTGACTTGTCTGAAAAGTCAACCCTTGATCAGATGACTTCCCCATGGAATTTCTTCATGAAAATTGATATGCATACTCCCTATACCATATAGAGACCAATGGAAACAAGAATGACCAAAGAATTTGTAGTTATGGCCTCTGAAACCAAAACCCTAATTTTAGGTCAACTGTGCAGTCTAGCCTGGCTCTGCATCCACTCAAACCCTAGTTCTTGTGATTCTTTTGCATTTTTGACTTTGAGAAGATGGAATATGGTATAAGAACACACATGGACCCCTTTGAAGTGATTGGTTGCCTTTGGAGTGGCTCAAGAAGCCCTTGGGTTGCTCAGATCACAAACCCTAGGTGCAGATGACTTTGAATCTATGCAGTGAATCAAAAATGAGATATGAGGTGATATGATTGTGTTTATGCATATGATAATGATCACAAGCCATGGTGAATGGGTGAGGGCAAATTTGGGGTGTTTACAGCTGCCCCTATTCAAACATGAGTTAGCTGTGCAGGATGTAAGCAATGGCTTAACAGACAAACAAGATAACTTGTGGTTGAATACCAAAGACAGTCCAAAATTTGCACTCACAGGATGAAGAAGAAAAAGGATATAGATTGTAAAAAGGAAAATAAAATATATTGTAAAATGTGGGCGACGGAGGACGACCGTCGAGCAGAGGACGACTGCTGGGTAAATAGCAATGACGGGGACGGCCGACATGCTGGGGATGAGAGGTAAAGCCAAGACGGGGACGACCGACTAGCTGGGGAAAATAAAATCATGATGGGGACGGCCATCAGGATAAAGCTGTAAAATTCTCTGGGAGTTAATGAAACATGACGGGGACGGCCATCAAGTTCATAAAGCAAGGTAACCGACGATGGGGACGGCCATCGGGCTAAAAGAAAAGAAAAAGGGACCACGACGGGGACGGCCATCGGGTTAAAGAATAAATGAAACAAACAGATGATGGGGTACGGCTATCAAAGGTGAAGGACGATCACCTAGCAGGGGACGGATGCTCTGTTGGGTAATAAAGGAATTATGATGGGGACGACCATCAAAGGTGGAGGGCGACCACCTGGCAGGGTACGGCTGCCGAAAATATCAACGATGGGGACGACCATCGGATAGAAAAGGTCAACGATGGGGACGGCCATCGGACGAGCATGATGGAGGACGACCATCAAGAAGTGGAGGACGACCACTCAGCAGGGTACGGCTGCTCTCGAGGTTTCTCATGACATAGGACGAATGCCAGATAACCAAAATCAACAATGGGGACGGCCATTGGATAGAATGATGAAGAACGATCATCAAAGGGGTGGAGGACGACCACCTAGCAGGGGACGGCTGCTAAAATCAACGATGGGGACGGCCATCGGATGAGCATGATGGAGGATGACCATCAAGAAGTGGAGGACGACCACTCAACAGGGTACGGCTGCTCTCGGGTTTATCATGACACAGGACGAGTGTCAGATAAAAAGGAAAATTTGTTTGCGATCTACTAGGGAATAGTAAACACGGACGAGCGTTCACATCCAAGAAACAAAGGGTATGAGTGTTTGGTATTGTGTATAAATTAAAGATGTGGACGAGCATCCCTAAGACTACGATACGGACGAGTATCGGGTAGAAACAAACTGACACATGCTCAGAGATGATGATACGGACGAGTATCAGCTGGTTAACAAGGAACACAGACGAGTATTGAATCTGATGGTTCTTCTGGGGGAATAGTAGACACGGACGAGCATCTATATTCAAGAAGACACAAGTGTTTGACACGGTGTATGGATTAAAGATGCGGACGAGCATCCTTAAGATTATGATACGGACGAGTATCATGTAGAAACAAACACTAGACGCAATGTTCTGAGACGATGGTACGGACGAGTACCAACTGGTTAACAAAGAACAAAGACTACTGTTGAATCTGTGGGGATATAGATGGTGTATACAAGATACAGACGAGTATCTGTATAAGTATGACATGAGTAGCGAGTACGAGTATTGTATAGATGGATACTTTAACTGCTGGGGGGAGTGACACGGACGAGTGTCAAAAGGAGAAAAGTATAATATAAACAAGCATATGGGTGATGAAAGTGTACGCGACTGCGCTGGGGATATGACACGGACGGGTGTCAAGAAAGTGTATATATAAGTATATGTGAGTGCAAAGAGGATGTCTTTGGCTTTCTGCTGGGTATGACACGGACGGGTGTCAGGAAGTATCTGCAATACGGGTGATATTGTTGTAAAGAGTGTTCAGGCGACTTTACTGGGGAAAGATGGCACGGACGGGTGCCAAAAGGTATATATACTGGCGTTTGTGATTTAGAGGCCACTGCTTTCGCTGGGGACTCTGGTGGGGATTTTTCCTTCTGTATGTACTCTGCATTCTGATGAATGGTTAATATTCACAAGTGTTCGATTCACAACATGATTTATGATTGTGCTATGTGTTTGAATTTTGCCGTAATGCTCCGTATTAGACGGAATGCTACGCTTTGTGGGTGAATATGATGCAAATGCTATGATTATGCAAAGAGGCACAAATCTGGGATTTGGATCCCGCTGCTGCAGAGATCCCTAGTTGATCTGTTTGAAATGGACATCCCAGCTGGGGAGGAGATCATTGGTAGATCTAATAAGATGATATTTGCTTGGGGATACGGGTCACTGATAGACCTATCCTAATAAATGAGAGGCCCAGCTGGGGTTTGTAGAAGCTTTCCGTACTCTATTGTGATCTTCTATGCGTTGCTCTTCTGGATAGAGGCTGGAACTCTGTGGGGAGATGATTCCCTGACTCCTGTATTTTACTGAGGAAGAATGATTGGTATTATGGCTGGGGAGAATTGTTGGTAACTCAGCTGGGGAGAGTAATGAGAGGCAAACTCAGCTGGGGAGAAATCACCTTGAGTGCTAAGACTGTTTGTTGATCTGCCCACTTGCTGGGATATAACTTGCATGCCCCAGGTTGCGTTCTGGATACCTGCAATCCTGCAAAGATAAGGAAACGCACAAAAGGTCCCGAGGTATCCTTTACTGGATTCCGTCATAGGAGTCAAGCATTCTCAAGAGTAAGTATATTCCCTGCAAGCATGTGTTTCTATTTTTAGTGACAAACATCTGTACTTATGCAATTAGTTTTAGAGACATCAGACATCCTTTGCAAACGAAATATGTACAAGACGAAACATGACTGAAAACTCTGATTTTATTAATTCTTGTGCCCTGAATAGGAAAGATACAGTCAAGGAAACAAATCTCCTAAAATAAGGAGATTGTTATAAATTGAGAAACAAAATGCTGGCGGTGTTGACGACGCTTTAAGGAGCTTCCTCTTCTGCTATGACTCGTATGACAATGACGTTCTTCTCGTCTTGCTTTCTGAAAAAGGCTGATTCTGATTGAAGCTTGATTCTGTTGAAGCTTTCCAAGTTGCAAGTGATACAGACGGATTCAGAATGCAGTTGTTCGCTTACTCCCTTATTTTGCATGGATCGCCCTTTCGGGTTTTCAATCCATCGGGATACCCATTTTTGCCTGAGTTGTCCAATGCGGCTTTTCAACTCAGCGGGTGTACATTTTTTATTTATTTTCCCTTATTTTTGCCCGAGTCTTTTATTCTGTTTTTGACTCGCCGGGATGCCCTATTTTTGCCTGGACTTACATTCTGTTTTTGTGTCCAGCGGGTCATTTTATGCGAAGTATTTTTTAACTGCATCTGAATTCACAGGGGACGGGAAATCTTCACCATCCATGGTGCTGAGCATTAGTGCTCCACCAGAGAAAACTTTCTTTACCACGAATGGTCCTTCATAATTTGGAGTCCATTTGCCCCTGTGGTCTGTATGAGGAGGGAGGATTCTTTTTAGCACAAGATCTCCTACTTGGTACTCTCGGTGCCTGACTTTCTGATCGAAGGCTTTCTTCATTCTTTTCTGATACAACTGCCCATGACAGATTGCAGCCAATCTCTTCTCTTCGATCAGACTCAATTGTTCGTATCGGGCCCTGACCCATTCTGCTTCGTTCAGCTTAACATCCATCAATACCCGCAGAGAGGGTAATTCAACTTCAACTGGTAGGACTGCTTCCATACCATACACAAGTTGATACGGTGTTGCCCCAGTGGATGTTCTGATTGACGTGCGGTACCCATGCAAGGCAAATGGTAGCATTTCATGCCAGTCTTTGTAGGTGACTACCATCTTCTGCACAATCTTCTTGATATTTTTATTTGCTGCCTCAACGGCGCCATTCATCTTTGGCCTGTAAGGAGAAGAATTGTGATGTTGGATCTTGAAGTCCCGGCACAGTTCTGCCATCATTTTGTTGTTTAAGTTGGAACCATTATCAGTAATGATTCGCTCGGGAACTCCATATCGACAGATGATATCTCTCTTCAGAAATCTGGCTACCACTTGTCTTGTGACGTTTGCATATGAGGCTGCTTCAACCCACTTGGTGAAATAGTCAATGGCGACCAAGATGAATCTGTGGCCATTTGAAGCAGTCGGCTCAATCTTGCCAATCATATCGATGCCCCACATAGCAAAGGGCCAGGGTGAAGACATTATGTTTAAAGGATTCGGAGGCACATGCACTTTGTCTGCATAGATCTGGCACTTGTGGCATTTTCTGGCATAAACACAACAGTCTGCATCCATTGTGATCCAGTAATATCCTGATCTTAACAACTTCTTAGCCATGGCATGCCCTCCGGCATGGGTACCAAAGGAGCCTTCGTGCACTTCATGCATCAGTAAATCTGCTTCCGTCTTATCAACACATCTGAGGAGTACCATATCAAAGTTCCTTTTGTATAAAGACCCATCAGTGTTCAGGAAGAAACTACCAGCAAGCCTTCTCAAAGTCTTCTTATCATTGGAAGATGCCCCAGGTGGGTATGTTTGATCCTCTAAGAAGCATTTAATGTCATGGAACCAAGGCTTATCGTCCTTGACAACATCTGCTGCAAATACATATGCTGGTCTATCAAGTCTCGACACTGAAATCTGAGGTACAAAGTTAGCAGCTTGAACTTTGATCATGGATGAAATGGTAGCAAGAGCATCTGCAAATTGGTTCTCGTCCCGAGGGATATACTCAAGCTTGACTGTTGTGAAGAACGTCAATAACCTTCTTGTATAATCCCTGTAAGGTATCAGATGATCCTGGTGGGTGTACCATTTTCCGTTGGTCTGATTGACTACCAAAGCTGAATCCCCGAATACGGTCAATGTCTTGATCCTGAGGTCAATGGCTTCCTCAAGACCCATAATGCAAGCTTCGTATTCAGCTTCGTTGTTAGTGCAGTTGAAAGTGAGCTTTGCCGAGAAAGGCATGTGAACTCCTTTGGGTGTAATGAGTACTGCACCAACACCACGACCATTCATGTTAACAGCCCCATCAAACATCATAGTCCATTCTTCTTCTGGGTCAGGCCCTTCAGTGTGAACAGGCTCTTCATGATCTTTTGCTTTTATGAACATGATGTCTTCATCAGGGAAGTCAAATCTCATAGGCTGGTAATCATCGATAGGTTGCTCAGCAAGATATTCAGACAATACACTGCCCTTGATGGCTTTCTGAGATGTGTACTGGATGTCATATTCAGTAAGGATCATTTGCCATCTTGCAACCCGTCCGGTAAGAGCTGGCTTCTCGAAAATGTACTTAACTGGGTCCATTTTGGATATCAACAAGGTAGTGTGGGTCAACATATACTGTCTCAGTCGGCGAGCAGCCCACGCTAAAGCACAGCAAGTTTTCTCGAGCAGTGAATAACGTTGTTCACAGTCGGTAAACTTTTTGCTTAGGTAGTATATTGCATACTCTTTTCGACCAGACTCGTCATGCTGGCCCAACACGCACCCCATTGACTCTTCTAATACTGTCAGGTACATTATTAGAGGTCTTCCTTCAACTGGCGGCATAAGGATTGGAGGTTCTTGTAAGTATTCTTTGATCTTGTCAAAAGCCTTCTGGCAGTCTTCATTCCACCTGACCGTTTGTTCTTTTCTTAACAATTTGAACAAGGGTTCACAGGTTGCTGTAAGGTGAGATATGAACCTTGAGATGTAGTTCAATCGACCTAAGAACCCTCGAACTTCTTTCTCTGTCTTCGGTGCAGGCATCTCTTGGATGGCTTTAACTTTATCAGGGTCAACTTCAATCCCTTTCTCGCTTACAATAAAACCCAGCAGCTTACCAGATCTCACCCCGAATGTGCATTTGTTGGGGTTCAGCTTCAGTTGGTACTTCCTCAGACGCTTGAACAATTTCAGCAGATTCACCAGATGGTCCTCTTCAGTAAGGGACTTGGAAATCATATCATCCACGTAACATTCTATTTCTTTATGGATCATATCGTGGAATAACGTCACCATAGCCCGTTGATATGTTGCACCAGCATTCTTCAGTCCGAATGGCATCACTTTGTAGCAGAACGTGCCCCAGGGTGTGATGAATGTTGTCTTCTCCATGTCTTCAGGTGACATCTTGATCTGGTTGTATCCTGAAAAGCCATCCATGAAGGAGAATACCGAGAACTGAGCCGTATTATCCACCAATACATCAATGTGAGGTAATGGGAAGTCATCTTTCGGGCTGGCTCTGTTCAGATCCCGGTAGTCAACACACATCCTTACTTTGCCGTCTTTCTTAGGCACAGGTACTATGTTAGCAACCCACGGCGGATAACTAGTCACAGCAAGGAACCCGGCGTCCCATTGCTTTTGTACCTCCTCCTTGATTTTCATAGCCATGTCTGGACGAGTACGGCGCAGTTTCTGTTTAACCGGTGGGCACTCTTCTCTCAAAGGCAGCTTGTGCACAACAATATCGGTATCCAACCCTGGCATATCTTGGTAAGACCAAGCAAACACGTCCACATACTCTTGAAGCAGGTCAATCAGTTGTCTCTTTACCGAGTCTTGCAGGCAGGCCCCGATTCTAACTTCTTTCACGTCTTCATCTGTACCAAGATTGATCACTTCAACCTCCTCCTGGTGAGGAGTAATAACCTTTTCCTCTTGTCTTAACAACCTGGCTAGCTCTTCAGGAAGCTCATATTCTTCATCAACCCCTTCATCAGCTTGATTGATTGGATTGTCAAAGTCATACGAAGTCATAGCCGTGCTGTTGTCGGTGCTGTCTGGAAGGCACTCTCTGCAAGGGTTAAGTTTGTTCATTTTAGTGATCTGATTTTAGTCTTATTTAGAAAAGTGAAATGAAGTTGTCATTTTGAAAACACCGCCATTTATTTTTTGTACAAAAAGAAAAATGGAAAAACAGTGAACGAAAAGAAAAAAAAGACTCGTTTGCAAAAAGATGTCTGATATTTCATTAATTAATCTTGTTTGCACAAAAAGTACAGATGGCCCGATTACAAAATGAGTCTTGTCATCTTGGGCAAGATGCAAGACTTTGATGCATGCTTATAAAATACAGGAAATAATAATTACTCTGCATGAGTAACTCTTATAATTTCCTGGGAAGACCAGTTCGAGACACTGCTCCCCGGGATCTTTGGACGAATCCAGCTTTCCAGGTTGCGCTCCTCTTCCAGCTCGTCTTCCAGACAGTTGATAGCATCAGGGGTAAGCATCCCCCCACTTACAAAGTTGGGCTCTTTCGCAGCCGCTGCTTGATCTTGTTGAGTTGGTTTGTAACCCAACCCAAATCTGTCTTCTTTCTTCTCTACCGATAGCAATTTGCCCCAGCCTTGGGCAGTTCCTTCCTCAACAACCTTCCGGGCTTGTTGGTATGATGATATTGGAGTACCAGACACAACAGATGTTTCATTCACATTCAAGGCTTCAAACCCCTGGCTCATTGTTTCATGGATCTCCCCATCCATTTCAATGTATTTATAGGTAGCCAGGTGGCTGACAAAAATGTCCTCCTCTCCGCAGATTGTAACGATTTGACCCTCCCACTCATATTTTAACTTCTGGTGAAGGGTAGAGGTCATGGCGCCAGCAGCGTGAATCCATGGCCTACCCAACAAACAGCTGTAGGCGGGCTGAATGTCCATCACATAGAAGATAGTTTTAAAGGTCTGCGGACCAATCGTTACGGGCAGCCCAATCTCTCCCAGAACCGATCTCTTTGAGCCATCAAAAGCTCTCACCACCAGGTTGCTGGGTCTCAATTCCAATCCGTCATACTCTAGCTTCACCAAAGCCTTTTTAGGTAGGACATTAAGGGATGACCCCGTGTCTACCAGCACATGTGAAAGGACAACACCTTTGCATTCCATGGTTATGTGCAAGGCTTTGTTGTGGTTGCGACCTTCCGTTGTCAAATCAGTATTGGTGAACCCTAGTCCGTGACTAGCATTAACATTTCCGACTACTGCTTCCAGCTGATTGACAGTGATCTCTTCAGGCACGTAAGCTGCGTGCAGGACTTTGAGTAGTGCATTCCGATGGGCTTCGGAGCACATAAGCAGTGATAGGATTGAGATCTTGGAAGGCGTCTGATGAAGCTGATCCACTATTTTATAATCACTCTTTTTGATGATTCGCATGAACTCATCAACCTCTTGATCGAACGGTGTCTTCAAAGCTTCCCTAACAGCTTGATCTTCCTGCACAGGGCTCTTCCCTTTTGCCTTGGCAGCAGCTTCTGCTTCGGCTGTGGGTTTCTGAATTTGTGGAGCGAAAAGACGTCCGCTTCGAGTGAAGCCTCCGCCTCCGCCCACATTGTCAATTTGTAGTGCAGGGGTTGATGATTCAAAAGTGATTCTTTGTCCTTCACAGTACAAGTCAGAGCCGTAATGCCAGGGGATGGCATTACTGCTTTCATAAGGTACGGGTCCAGGCACCGTGATAGTGACTGGACTGACTTCAACTGTTGAGGGAACTGTAATAGTCTGTGGATCGTAATAGATTGTAACTGGTGCCCTAGTGGGAGCAGCACCTTCTGAGTTGTAGACGGAATTGTTTTCAGGATCGTAAAAGATTGTGACAGTAGAGACATCTTCATGATTTGTTGCTGGAGTTGTAGGAGATATTGGCGGAAGAATGGATGTTGTTGTTGTAGGAGGTTCAAAATGGAGTGAAGCTGAAGTTGTAGCAGGAAAATTTGTTGAAAACTGATCAGTTGAGAAGACAGATGAAGTACTTGTTGATGAAGCCGAAGAATTGTCGGGAACAATGGTTGCTGCAGTTGTAGGAGGTTCTGAAACCGCTGCTGATGAGATTGCTGGATTTGTTGGAAATGATGTGGTGATCTGAAGCTGGCCACTCTGAATTAGGCCATCTATGCCATTCCTCAAATTATCGCACCCATTTACAGAGATATTGCAGTAAGCACAGCCTAACTCACACCCCGGGAACATTTGACATTCCAAGAGCTGAGCCTTGATTTCTACCAACGGTGTCCTGATCTGTCCCACACTGGTTATTAAATAAGACGGCTTGTCTTCTTCAATAGCATTAATTCTAGGACCACCGTGGTTTGGCATTGGGTTCTTATTTACATTAGGTGGTGGTGCGAAATTCAGAGCTTTCGAGTCCACCAGGTCTTGTACCTTCATATGCAGGGCTCTGCACTTTTCCGTACTATGGCCAGGTGCGTTTGAATGGAAGGCACACCTAGCGTTGGAGTCATAGTTCCTGGGTAAACTGTTGGGATCCGGAGGTGCCAGCGTCCTTAGCTCAACTAGGTTGAGTTTCAGGAGTTGTGGCAGCAAGGTAGCATATGGCATAGGAATCGGATCGATCACCCTATTAGCTTGAGATGGCCTCTGTTGAAATGGCCTTTGTTGACTGTTGTTGTTGGTGTTGCTGTTGTTGTAATTCCTTGGAGGATACTGATTTTGCTGATGGTACTGAGGTTGTTGTTGATAGTTTTGCTGTGGAGGTTGATAGACGGGTTGAGGATGTGCTGGAGCAGGAATGGTGACTGCTGCTATTGACCTTTGAGCATATTGGGGCCTGCCCCTGTTTGAATGGATGGCATTGGTCTCGCCAGTTCTTCTCGGGCCTGCAAAAGGCTTTCTTGTACTACTGGACGAGCTTGCACCGTTGTCTGAGATCTTTCCCATTTTTAACAAGCTTTCAATTCTCTCCCCGGCTATGACAACATCTGCAAAGCTAGTGGAAGAGAAAGCAGCCAACCTGTCAATATATGTTCCCTGAAGGGTGTTCATGAACATATCTGCCATTTCCCGTTCAGACATAGGTGGTTGAACAGCAGCAGCCAGTTGCCTCCATCTCTGTGCATATTCTCGGAAACTTTCCCTTGACGACTGTGACATCCCCATTAGGAGGGTCCTGTTGGGTGCCATGTCTAAGTTATACTGATACTGTCTGATGAAGGCCTCTTCCAGGTCTTTCCAGCATCTAATAGTTGCCCTTGTCAAGTGAGAGTACCATTCTCTTGACGCTCCGGTTAAGCTGTCTTCGAAATAGAACATCCAGAGCTTCTCATCCATTGTATAGGCCTTCAGCCTTCCCAGAAATGACTGTAAATGAGTCCGGGGGCATGAAGTCCCGTTGTATTTTTCAAAGCAAGGAGGCTTAAACTTATGGGGGATCCTGACCCCGTCTACCAAGCCCATGTCCATGACATCGAAGCCCAAAGAGTTTTGAGATTCTAAGGACCTCAACTTCTCAGCTATCTCATCCAATCTTCTATCATAAGCTTCTTCCCCAGCACCCATTACTGTAAACTGGTCCTCTTGGGGGTCTTCTTGAAGTACCCTGGCTGCAGTGGCAGTCCCTTGAACATTTGCAGGAATATTGACCTCAGGATGGAGGTGTGGTCCAAATACCGGGGGATTGACGTGAGGTTGGACTCTTTCATTGTTACTGGTACCGGCAGTCCCTATATGTGGATCTTCTTGATTCTGCCTTTCCACCATGGCCCTCAATCTTTCCTGACTCTGAGCCATGTTGTTCATAACTTCCATAAACTGAGTCATTTGATTCCTCATCTCTAGCCTTTCATTTGCCATTTGATTTCTGACCTCAGTAAGGTCCTGCTGCATCTGATCCATTTGAATGCCCGGAAGGTTACTACGGGTTGGATAACGGTGCGGACGGTTGAGGGGAAAAACTCGGCGCCTAGCAATAGTTCCTGAACATCACAACAGAGGTTAGCAACAACAAAACAAAAACCTGTAAAACAAACAAAAGGGTTAGCATGCAATGCAGTTATGCTTATTTGTTCTCAAGGTATCCGGTTTGGCCTTCAGTTTTGACCCTTCCAGACCCTTGAAGATGCTGTTGTTGTTGCTTGAAGAAAACTCAGATGAAGCAAACTAACACAAATATATTACAGAAGGTGAAATAATACAACTTGTTCATTTTACAACACAAGCCCTCTAAGGGGTCAAAATACATTACAAGAAAATAAAAGTACACGGAAAGAAAGCAACAACAAACAAATGGTCAAACACCAAGACCAAACTCATCCTCACGAACTTCCTTGAGAAGTGCTTCGGTCACAGGATCAGCCGGACGCTCCGTGAGATTCCTGATGAGGAGATTCCGGGTCGTAACAGCTGCTGCTAGCTTCTTGTGCTGAGTTTGTTCTTTGGACCTCTTCACCCCTGCTTTGATCTTCAGCTCTGATATCTCCCTCTGGGCTGCTGCCAGGGCTTCTTGTTGTTCTTTTGCACTAGCTTCCAGTTGCTCCATCTTGTCTTGAACTCTCTTGTCCTCTAGAGTACGAGCCTCGGTGATCCTGACCCACCGGGCTTGACTCTCCTTTAAATACAAGTCTGTCCTTGCTCTCTGGAACTGGGCTTCCTTGCAAGCATTCTTCAGAATTTGCTCTCCAGCTTTAGACTTTTTGATATAATCCCCAGACTTCTCAATCTTAGTCAAATGCTCCACTCTCAACTTTTCCAACCTCTCAATCTCCCTCATACCTTCACTCCTCTCCCGGAGGGTCTTCTGCAAAGCCTGGGTTAGCTTCTCATTTCTTTCCTTCAAACCCTCATACTCTTCCAAACTGATAGTGGCAGGGGGTGGTGCTGAAGATGACTCAGGCATGTCTTCTATGGTAAAGGGCATCCCAGAGAATTGGGCCCTGGCACGGGACCACTCATAATATTGTGCTGATGCCACATTATTGCACTTCCCCAGAATGGTTACTCCCTTGGTTTGAACATTATCCCAGGCCCAGGCAGCCTGCCTAACAGCAGTCAAATTAATCTTGTTCTCACAATAAAGAGTCTCCACCAAGTCCTGTGCCTTAGGAGTGTGGACCAGTGCATAGCCCAGTTGTCTTCTAAACAACAGAGGGTTGTAATTGATACTTCCCTTAACTCCTATTAGGGGCACATTGGGAAAATGCCCACAGCTGGTGATGATATCCCCACCCTTGGTGCTTTGAGTGCACCATCTGATGTCAGCTGAAGTTAGAACAGTGAGTCTCTTAGCCCAGTTGCTTTGCTGATGAGGATTCAGAAATGCATTTGTCCTGGGTAGATGCCTGAGAAGCCAAGTATGGAACAATGGAGCACAACACCTGACTAACCTTCCCCTCTGCTTTTCATTCCTCTGATGCACTGAATAATAAAGATCCCCCAATAAAGCTGGCACTGGGTTCTTCAGGATGAACAGATGGATTGCATTCTTGCTAATGAATCGAGGCTCATCTGCAAACAATACAATTCCATATATGCTCAAGGCCAACAAGGCACAGACGGCTTTCCACTCTCCTAAAGAAGCTTTCAGGGTAGCTTGAGAGATCAAGAAATCCAGATGGAAGCCAGGGATTCCAGCTTTAGAGGTCATATGCTGCTCAATCAGGACAGGTTCCAGATGCAAAGCCTTTGCTACTTCTCCATTAGCAGGAAAGGCCATCTCAGGGTTGAATGGGATTCCACCTTTGATGGGTATACCAACTAATGAGGAGTACTCTTCCAATAAAGGGCCTAACTGAAAGTCTTGGAAAGTAAAACATCTCAGTGGAGGATCATAAAACTGAATGCAGGTGTGGATCAGGCTTCTCTGTGATGGGTCCAGATCCATAACCATATCAAGTATATCTCCATAATGTTCCCTGAACAAAGGTATGTGATCTGGAGCGATCAGGGTCTGAATCCTCCTGATATCTGACAGCTCTGGCTGGAAGAAGTGATAGGTGATGTTGCTCTTTTTAGGAGCCATGATGCTGAAGATGAGTAGAGACAAATGCTGATGATAATATTGAATAAGGGGCCACTGATTGGCTGGTGCAGGTGATGGCTGAAGCAGATAGCTGATGGAGATAGGTCAATACTGAAGATGGGGTCAAAACCAAAACCAAATGAAGATGGATACCCTGAAACAAATAAGCAAATGTCAATATGATGCAATGATTATGTATGCAAATGAAATGCAAGGGTCTGTGACTGAGCTGGATCTGATCAAAACTCTGATATAGGTCCATGTGTGTAAGAAATCCAGATGGAGGTCCATAAATCCAGTAACCAAGGTGGGGGCTCAAATAAAGAGCCACATATCCAGGGTTTTAGAATCACAAGAACTGTCCCCAAATTGAAGTATTCTTAAACAATCCAAGTAACAAGGTATTCTGAGGTCAAGGCACCTGCAAACCTGTAAACGGCCCAACCCCCTCACAGGTGGTGTTCTAAAACAAGGATCCTCAGACTTGGATCAGTTATGAGAAGTGTAAACACTTCTAACCCGGAGGTACAGTGTTTACAATAACCATAAAAGTTCCTCCTCTAATTCACCTCAGTTTCTGAAGGTCAGTACTAAAAGGTCATCCAGACTTAGCAGGCTTCCCAGATAGCCCTAGCATTGCAGGAAATCTGCAACACAGAGTTCTCAAGAAGAAACCCATATCTGAACCGTGTTTCATATTCCCGCACCAGACCGAAATGGAATGGGAAAGAATATGATTCACTCTAGCCTAGGTGTCACTCAGGTCCCAGGTATAGGACCTTAACTCTCAATGGAACACCCACCCACCAAAGCAAAACCAGATCCAGCCAGACAACATGACAGTATGACATATACAAAAGCAATAAAGAAAGCAGTAAAGCAACTGTACATAAAACAGTAAATAAATACCAATATACAAACACAAATAAGCACATAACACCCCAGTAAACACAAATCAAACAAGCGCTAGGAGGAACCCACAAAAAGAACCAGAAGCCCTGGTTACAGTATAAGGTTCCCCAGCAGAGTCGCCAAGCTGTCGCTCCCGATAAATGAAGCCAAGTCCAAATAAAGGTACAGACGCGAACGGTCGGCGAAGGGAACAATGAGAACACACAGCCGTGAACTCACTGGAGATGAATAGAGTCGCCAGCTAGGCATTTTTATCCCGGAGGAAAGGTAATGCTGCATAAACCTGGAAAGAGATGGATAAGACGGTTTGCGAACCAGAGAAACTGAGAAAGGGGGTTGGTTACAACCTGGGAAGGTATTAGCACCCAGATTGTCCGCCGTACTCGACGGGATCCACGCTTAAAAGATTTGTGTTTTAAAGGGGTAGTGTCAGTGCAATCTGTGTATAAAGTAGCTGGAAAAGAATGTACAGGTGTCAGTGTAAGAGAAGTGTGAAGTGTAATATATACAGTGTCAGTGTGAGAACAAGAATGAAACGCCCATGATAATGAGGCTAAGAGAAAGATGCTGGAAAGAGGGGGAATATACAAAGACTTTTGTTCGATAACTGTTAAGTTATGCCTACGTATCCTCTCGTGCAATGAGGAAGTCAGAACACCGTAGTTCGACCCAAAGAGACTAAAAGGTAAATTGACTGATGAACTGCTTACTTGTCTATGCTCAAGTGTATGACCTGTCTGGCTCAGGTGCGAACTGTCTTGCATTAGACGGAAGAAGCAAGTTCTCGTTTATGAGTGAAGGTGATGAGAAAAGAATCCCGAAGGAGACGATTATTGTTTGTTTTTGAGTTTTCAGTCTTTTATTGTTTTTGGATTTTGTCATAAGTTAATGAGCTTAAGCCTAAACCAATGGGTTAGTAAACTCATCACATCTTCCCTCTGATTAGGGGTAATGAGAATACCTTAAGTGTGAAGTCAGCTTCTCACACTTAAACACCTTTGATGTAGGATTAAGATCATTAACCTACTTGTGATTATTTAGATGTTTTTGGTGTTTTTATTTAGTGTTAAGTAATGAGGCTAAGCCATAATCAGGGATTAAACAGACTCATTACACCATCCTAATAGAAGGATAATAGATGAGAATGTTTAAGCTGAGGAAAGCTCCTCGACTTAATCCATGATTAGGGATTAAACTCATGACAAAACAAGCCTTTGATTAAGTGGATTTTATTTAATGATATGATGATGAAGTGAATTTTATGGTTTGTAAGACAACTTGAGGGGGACTTGTCCATTAACACTAGGGTTAGTCCTTCTTAACCACTTAAGGAAGAATTAGAACCCTAATGCAAGGCCCAAGTTACAAGTGTGATGTCTTGATGATTATTAAGTGAATTGATTAAAGGAGTTAAACACATTAAGGGTTTAACACTTAGGATTAAAGTTATACACTCCATCCTAAGAGAAGGATGCAGGCATAAGCTTAATCACAAAGCCTTAAAGCCTTTAGGGTTTAGTCCCTGATTATGAGATGAGGAGAGAAGACTCAAAGAGACACAAAGGAAAAACTAAGAGGGAAGACTAAACAAAACCCTAATCATTGTCATGCTTGGTTGTTCCTAAGGTTTGTGAGGTTTGCAAGAACAATCTTCAATGGAACCACCAGGAAGCAGATGAAAGGATCAAGAGAAACAAAGTGACTTGCTTCATTCAAGAAGTCAAGTCACTTGAAGAAAGAAAGTGAGAAGAAGAAGAATGAGCAAGCTCAATCTCAAACACAAACAAAAATGCAGCAATGGATGCAAGAGAGATGAAAAGAAAAGTTATGAGAAGTGAAGGCAAATTCACTTCTCAAGTCACTTACCACCTGAAATGTTAGAAAAGAAATGCAATGCTATGCCAAATAAGATAAGATGACATGATGATAAACAAAACCAGAAGCATGTTGATGATGATAATGATGCTATGAGATGCTACAAACATGAGGCAAGGCATGGAGATGTTCATACAAGATCATGGATGCAAATGATGCAAGTTAAGGAGCATGAACTTGCATGAAAAGTTATGAAACATACATGGCAAACAAAATGGCAAATATGGGATGCAATGATCAAACATGCTTTCTATATGTCTTAAGATGTCAAATGAATCAAATGGATGCTTGGAATGGTATGGCAAGTCATGTTATGCAAGAGAATGCAAGAAGGATGCAAATGGAAGCCCAAATTAGGGTTTATGGATCAAACAACAAACAAAAACCAAAAACAGAAGCAAACCCTAAGATAAAAAAATGGAAAATTCCACTCAAAGAAACCCTAACCCTATACTAAACCAAGGTCCAAAGGGGAGGTCTCAACTCTTAACCAAACTCAAGTTATGATTTTTCTAAGTTATTAGGGTTTTTAAGGCTCCTAAACAAAAGAAATGCCAAACAAATTGAAAATGCAAGATCAAATCATGGCCATTTTATCTCAAAAACTACATGCCAAATAGAATGCAATGCAAAAAGAATCAATGTCCAACTCTTCCTAGATAGGCAGAAATGATTTTTTGAACTTATGATCAAAATAATGCACAAAAAATGATTTAATTCAATGGAAAATTCTCAAAATGCATCAAGATCAAAAAAGAAATTTGGTTTGAAGGTTGGACAATGTTTCTAAATGTCTTAGAACATTTCATGAATTTTTTGGTGATTTTTAAATACCTAAAAGTATTTTTAATAAATTAATTTTCATTAATCAATTAAAAATAATCTTTTAAATATTTAAAAATACTTTTTTAATGATAAAAAATAAAATGAAAATATTTTTGTGTCATAAAAATTATTAAAACTCTTGAGAAAAAGTTTCATAATTTTTAGACAATTTTTACTATTTTAAATAAATTAAACAAATAAAAGGAAAAGAAATGAAATAAAAATAAAGAAAATGGGAAAGTAATCAGAATGGAGGGTGGAGATTGAGGCTGGATTCAAATGCGTTGACCACGCGCGCTATCCAAAGGCTGTGGTTGATTCTGATTTAATTAATTTAATTATGGATTAATTAAGCTAACACGTGGATTAGGGCTAATTGGGTGAATCCAGGCCACACACACACGCGGGAGGTCAACGTATTCAACGCAATCCACGGTCCAAATTCAAACCAGAGTTAATGACTGGATTAGGGCATAAATCACTTTCAGGCTGCCGGAGAAGACTTCCGGTCGTCTTCTCCGGCCAGCATCTCCCCTGAAAATCCCCAAAACCCTAAAAACCTAACCAAAATGAAATCTAAGAATTGGGAAATGATCCCCACACACTCACGAACTAAAACCCTAACTCAAAACCAATTTATTCTTCCTGGAATTCATGAATCGAACAAAACAAATTTCTAGGTCACAGAGTTTCAGAAGCTAATTAAATACTCATTTCAACACCATTTCAAAAACCAAGAGCACCAGGATACTCAGTGAAGCATAGAGAACAAGTTTATAACATGAAAAACGATTTCTGGAAAAATAATTCTTGAGCTACCTGAGATTCGAAGCTTTCACTCTGATGACTTTCTGGCCTCTCCTCTTGATAAAAACCACTCCACTTAACCCTCTGGTGATGCTTGAATGCTCAAGAGGAATTTATGTTGGCTGAATGAAGAGTTTGAGCAGCTTCTGCTCAAGCTCAGTTGAAAATGGCAATGGAGTTTCAGGCAACTTCAGGCCAAGGTGAGAGGTTCTTTGTGGTCAGGGTGATGAATAAAGAAGGTCTATGGAGTTTGTTTTGATGTTTGTGAGCTGTGGTGAGAGTTTCGAAAGAAACTGCAACTTGAGGTGAAAATGGTGAAATGGTGTTATGGCTTGTTTCAGGCCTGGTTCTTGGTTGCTTTCTGCTCAATGAATCATGGTGAGTTGAGGTGTGAAAATAGTTTGGATGTTTTGTGGCTAGGCAGAGGGATTCGAAGCAAATTGCAAAATGGTGTGTTTTGGTGTATGTGAATGTGTCAAGTGTTTCAGCCTTGCTTAGTGTTATGTCTAGCTTGCAAATGGAAAGTATAAACAAATCTAATTGGCTGGGTGATGTGACATGGCCTGCTGTGATAGGTAAGTCACCTTTTGCAAAATGTCAACTTCTTTGTAAGAGAGGCATGGGCTAAGTTATAGCTTGGTACATGAGTATGGGCTGGCGCAGCATGGCATGAGAGTGAAGCTAGGGAGGTTCAGCAGCCAAGGCAACTAGTTGGTGAAGTGTGATGAGTGGTTTTGCAAGTTGTTTACTTTTTGAAACTTTGTGAAAAATGCCTTGTTACATGAACTATGGACATGTGAACCTTGGTCCAATTCTGACTTTTTAGGACATGTAGAATGCTTGCATACTGGTTTGAAGGGAATTAGAAGTTACAATTGGCTTTGGTTCATGATTTTGCAAAATTCACATTTGAAGCATGCCTTGAAAATCAATGATTTTTGCTAACTTTGTCACACCATAACTTTTGATCCAAGAAGAGTTTGATCATGTTCTTGTACTTTTTGAAAAGGGAAAGATGAGATCTACAACTTTCATGACCAAGGTTTTTCCATTTGAAGCATTTTTGGATCAAGGATCAAGGCTTGAAAAATGACCTAAAATGAAGCATACTTGAAAAGTCAACTATGCCCAAAAAGTCAACATTTGCAAAACTTCCAAATTCTTGATTTCTATGAACTTCAACCTTCTTCCATGATCAAATAAAGATCATATACACTCAAAATGATGAAGATCACCCATTGGTTGGGCCATTGGGGGCCTCAGATGCCCTGATTTTACACTGACTTGTCTGAAAAGTCAACCCTTGATCAGATGACTTCCCCATGGAATTTCTTCATGAAAATTGATATGCATACTCCCTATACCATATAGAGACCAATGGAAACAATAATGACCAAAGAATTTGGAGTTATGGCCTCTGAAACCAAAACCCTAATTTTAGGTCAACTGTGCAGTCTAGCCTGGCTCTGCATCCACTCAAACCCTAGTTCTTGTGATTCTTTTGCATTTTTGACTTTGAGAAGATGGAATATGGTATAAGAACACACATGGACCCCTTTGAAGTGATTGGTTGCCTTTGGAGTGGCTCAAGAAGCCCTTGGGTTGCTCAGATCACAAACCCTAGGTGCAGATGACTTTGAATCTATGCAGTGAATCAAAAATGAGATATGAGGTGATATGATTGTGTTTATGCATATGATAATGATCACAAGCCATGGTGAATGGGTGAGGGAAAATTTGGGGTGTTTACATCAGTGAGATAAGTTGGAGCAGCAGTAGAGGAAGTCGGTGCAGCCGACGAGGGAGCAGGATCATAGTTTGTGGGAGACCACCTTTGTGGTATCCACTCACCCTATCCGGTGTTGGCAGGCGCATCAGGAGGATTTTCAGCTTCTTCCATATCTTCATCCCTGTTTTCTTCAACATATATGTGTTCAGCCGGGTTGTCAAAGTTGTAAATGCGAGTATGTGTGTTGCATTCAAAGAAGTAGTAACAGCGACGCTCGATGTCCCATCGATACCCCATATGAGAAAGTGTGGCATTGTTGAATTCTTGCACACTTGAGACTGATACGAGAGGCACAGGAGGAAAAGTGACTTTCCAAAACTTGAGAATCCTCATGATTTGAGAAGCATAGGCAAGGGTAATGTTTTTGGAGCTGTTTCGCGTAAGGAAGATACGCTTGACAAAGTAATTTGCCCAATTTAAGGGAATCTTTTTCAGCAAAATGTACAACAAATGGATATCCAGCTTGTCCAAACGAGAATGTCCACCGGACCTTGGACGCAAGATATGTGAAAGGATCTAGTGCAGAATTCTTGGTACACTTTTGATCATACCTGAAGTTAGTGGCTCATCATCAGCAAGAGGTCTATCCAACTTAGAAATGGATGCACAGAATTCCTTCAAATTAAACTGAGTTTCGAAACTCTGGTCATGCCACATTTGCAAATCATCCACCTCAGATGGCATACCGAACACTGTGGCCCAGTCAGCAGCCTCAAAACGATATGTTCTTGTTCTAATTAAACACTTAAACATATATCCTCTTGCAGTTTTCACACCAGCATAGAAAGCACGAATAAAATCTTCATGATACTCATCTTTAACATATAAAAAGAATCCAAGACTTTGTGCGTCGATTAAAGCCGCAACTTCTTCCAAACCTAGAGTACGAGCATCACTAGGATCAAACATATGAGGTTTCATTACTAACCTTGATTTAAAGGAAGTTTCAAATTCTTCAATGATGGCCGGATGAAGGATTGCAGTCCCGGATGGAGGAATTTCAGGAATAGTAGGAGCCTGAGAAGAAGACCCAACAGGTTCCTTGCCTTTTCGTTTACTTCTTTCTCTTGGGAGCATAACTTTTAGAGGCATGGTGGAAGATTAGGGTTTGAGAGAAGAAGAGGGTTTTTTTTTGGAACAGTTAGGTTTTGATGCAAATGATGTAAATGAGATAATGAGAGAGACATAATGGAGATAATGGGGTTTTGTAACTGATACAAATGTCATGGCAGTTGCTGATGTGTCGATTCATTTAAAAAAAACTGAATTTTCGTCAGGATGAATCGATTCATCCATGTATGTATCGATTCATTATTCGAAAACTTTTAAGAGACAAACTGCTATGAATCGATTCAAGTAAGTATGAATCAATACATACTGTAACTGATTTTGAAAGAAATTGCAAAATTAAATCATGAATCGATTCAAGCAAATTGGGATCGATTCATTATGCGAATTTTTGATTTTGTAGATGAGAAAGAATCGATACAAGGATTTATGAATCAATACATACTGTAGTTGGTTTAACAGAAATTAAAATAAAACAAACATGAATCGATTCATGAATGTTGGGATCGATTCATTATGCGAAAATTTGAATATTTCAGTGATTTTTAGGAATTGACACATTTATGAAGAAGCAAAACAACCATTATGCAGTTAAATGAAATGCAACAAAGTATGCACGCTTAAGAATAACAAAAATCAATGTTCAAACATTCATATGAAAAGAAGTTCATGTAAACAAAATATCATTACTCAAACATACATTGATCATACAATATTACCAAGGAGAAGAGAGGAACGATATTACCTCCATCGTAGTATTCTCATGAGGCACTAGTGAAGACTACAATCAAAACTTAGCAAATATGATGAGATAAATAGAAACAATATCAATCAAACTTAAGGCACCAATGAGGAGAGATCAAGAATCCCTAACTCACGACGAATGTTGAAAAATGGTTCAGTCGCCAAAGGTTTAGTGAAAATGTCAGCAAACTGATTTTTAGTATCAACATGCTCAAAAACAACATCACCTTTTTCAACATGATCGCGAAGGAAGTGATGTCGAATCTCAATATGTTTTGTGCGCGAGTGTAAAACAGGATTCTTAGTGAGATTAATGGCACTAGTGTTGTCACACTTAATTGGAATACGTTTAAGTTCAATATCAAAGTCTTGTAGTTGTTATCTTAGCCACGGAATTTGAGCACAACAGCTACCGGCTGCGACATACTCAGCTTCTGCAGTAGATAAAGCTACGGATACTTGCTTTTTACTATGCCAACTTATCAAAGAATTTGAAAACAGATGACATGTGCCACTAGTGCTTTTCCTATCTGATTTGCATCCAGCAAAATCAGAATCAGAATAACCTACTAAGCTACAATCGCTTCCTTTGGAATACCAAAGCCCATATTTAGGTGTTCCATTAAGATACCTAAATATACGCTTGACTGATTTTAGGTGAGATTCCTTAGGATTTGATTGATATCTTGCACACATACACACACTAAACATGATGTCTGGTCTAGAAGCAGTAAGATACAAAAGAGATCCGATCATACCTCTATACCTTTTGACATCAACCCCCTTACCATGTTCATCTTTGTCCAAGTTTCTATTGGTAGGCATAGGAGTGTCAATTGATTTAGAATCATTCATTCCAAACCGTTTGAGCAGCTCTCTACAGTATTTAGTTTGACATACTGCTGTACCTTCATCAAGTTGCTTTATTTGGAGGCCTAAAAAGTAGTTCAACTCCCCCATGAGACTCATCTCAAACTCACCCTGCATAACATTAGAAAATTCTTCGACCAAGTGTATATTAGTTGAACCAAAGATGATATCGTCTACATAAACTTGAACTAAAAGAATGTGTTTTCCTTTGTGTTTAATGAAGAGTGTATTATCCACTTTACCTCTAGAATATCCATGATCAAGTAAAAATTTGCTAAGTCTTTCGTACCACACACGAGGTGCTTGCTTAAGACCATATAAAGCACGTTTTAACTTGTAGACATGATCTAGATATTTAGAATTTTCAAAACCAGGAGGTTGTGAAACATATACTTCTTCATTTATAACACCATTTAAGAACGCACTCTTTACATCCATTTGGTAAAGCTTGAAATTCATAGAACACGCATAGGCAAGCAAAAGACGTATGGATTCAAGGCGAGCAACCGGAGCATAAGTCTCCTCATAATCTATGCCCTCCTCTTGGTTATACCCTTGTGCTACCAAGCGTGCCTTATTTCTAGTTATCACTCCGCTTTCATCAAGTTTATTTCTAAAAACCCATTTAGTACCTATGATGTGATGATCTCGCGGACGAGGGACAAGTTCCCAAACGTCATTTCTTTTAAATTGATTTAGCTCTTCTTGCATGGCCATTAGCCAAAATTCATCAACCAAGGCCTCTTTAGCGTTTTTAGGTTCCACTTGTGATACAAAAGCTAAGTGAGAACAAAAATTACTTATCTTAGACCGAGTCAACACTCCCTTTGAAATGTCTCCCAATATATTGTCTATGGGATGGTCTTTAGAGGATTTCCAAGCTGGTGGAAGATCCTTCACTTCGGATGTTCCTTCCTCTTTATCTTTTTCAATACATGTATTTTCCTCCTTCTCAATAGCAACTGCTTCGGATTGATCAATTTTCGAATCAGCTTCTTTGAGTATGTCTTGTGTAGATACACCTGCGTCATTAAAAGAGATACCTTTTCCGACAATTTTTGGGTAAGACTCATCAAAAGAAACATGGACAGATTCTTCGACAGAAAGTAAACGCCTATTATACACTCTATATGCTTTGCTTGATTGAGAGTAACCAAGAAAAATACCTTCATCAGCTTTGGCATCAAACTTCCCAAGATTTTCCTTACCATTATTCAAGACAAAACATTTACAATCAAACACATGAAGATGAGACAAGTTGGGCTTTCTACCTTTTAAGATTTCATAAGGAGTTTTATTCAAAATAGGACGAATTAAAATCCTATTGAGAACATAACAAGCCGTACTAATTGCATCGGCCCAAAAGTATTTTGGTAATCCACCCTCATTGAGCATTGTTCTTGCCAATTCCTCTAAAACTCGATTTTTGCGTTCCACAACACCGTTTTGTTGTGGAGTTCGAGGAGCTGAAAACTTATGCTCAATGCCATACTTGTCACAAAACTTATCAAAGAGGTGGTTTTGAAATTCACCTCCATGATCGCTTCGGATTGTAACTATTTTAGAATTCATTTTATTTTGGGACAGCTCTGCAAAACTTTTGAAAGCAGAAAAAGTTTCATCTTTGCTATGAAGGAATATAGTCCAAGTGAATCTAGAGTAGTCATCTACTATTACAAAACCGTAATAGTTTCCACCTAAGCTCTTTGTCCTAGATGGTCCAAAGAGATCCATATGGAGAAGCTCAAGGGGTCTTGAAGTTGAAATTATATTTTTAGATTTAAAAGAGACCCTTGTTTGTTTTCCCATTTGGCAAGCTTCACATAGGTGGTCTTTTGAAAACTTTATTTTTGGAAGACCTACCACTAGATCCTTGGATACAACCTTGTTAAGCAAATCGAAATTAACATGCGCTAAGCGTCTATGCCATAGCCATGAATCATCATTTAAGGCTACTAGACATTTAGTGCTTGTTAAGGAAACACTCAACAGATCAAGCATATATATATTGTTTACTCTAACACCCTTAAACACAACATTTTGTTCGGTATGTTCAATTTTGCAACATGTTTTTGTGAAAGACACTTTATAACCTTTGTCGCATAGTTGACTTATACTTAACAAATTGTGTTTAAGTCCCTCTACAAGATGTACATCAGAAATAGTAGTGGTAGAGGGATTACCTACACTACCTTTACCAAGTATTGCTCCTTTGTTATTGTCTCCATAAGTGACATACCCCTTTTTCTTTGCTTTGAAGTCAATAAAAAGTGATATGTCACCCGTCATGTGCCTTGAACATTCGCTGTCCAGAAACCATCTTCTTTCCAAGGATGCAAGACACTCATCCTACAATATCAAAAGAGAGAGGTAAGTACCCAATTTTTATTGGGTCCAAGTGGGTAAGTAATAACATGGTTGTCTTTAGGCTTCCATTGATAAATGCCCTTAGGAACAAGAAATCTTCTAAACTTGCATTTCTCAATGGTATGGCCAACATGACAACAATAGTGACAAACACTACGATAATGATGATGTTTACTATTGGTCTTTAAATCCTTTGGAACAAAAGTATATTTTGCATATGGAGGATTTAATGACTTTTTGAACAATCTAGTATCAACAGCATAAGTAATCTTAGGTTGCAAGGCTTTTTCCAATTTGGCTTTAAGAGAAATGACCTCTTGTTGCCAAATGTGGCACCTTTCACAATGCCTAATTTTACTACAACCATCAATATCAATAGCTTTTGAATTTTCTGCAATACTAGCTTTCAAGCATTCTAAATCTTTTTCAGCATATTGTACTTTACCTTCCAAGTATGAAAAAATTCTTTTATCGGAAGCTAACCTTTTAAATGCTTCTTTAGCTTCATTTTGCATTTTTTCAAAAGCTACTTTCAATTCAGAAAAAGACATAGACGAGAAGTTGTTATAATAAGCTTGTTTTACCTTTTTATCATCACTTTTCTTCTTGTGGTGGGACTGATTTTTGGTGTGAGCCATAAGACACAAATTTGCGGTTTCATCGCTATCACTTGTGCATTGTGTACTTGATGAATCACTATCACTCTCCCAAGCAATGTAGGATCTTCTTTGCTTATTATTATACCTTCTTGGAGGAGCTTTTCCTTTATCCTTTTTCTTTAAAGGACAATCCGTTTTATAATGACCGGACTTACCACAATTAAAGCAAGACCCTCTTTCTCTATTCTTCTTAACCTCTTCCTGTTTTGAATCCATAGATTGTCTTCTAAAGTTTATGAGATTTTTGTCGGAATGTTTGATTCCATTCTTTCGAATGAATCTATTATATCTCCTAACAAAAAGTCCCATTTCTTCGTCACCGGAGTCTTCATCACTACTTGACTCATTGTTGCTTAGCTCTTTTTGTGAGGACTTTGAGTTTGAAGCCATAAGAGCTATAGGCCTCTTCTCACCCTCTTTGTCTTTATTCTTCTCTTTTCCCTTCTTACTTTTGTTTTCAAACTTTTCTAGACTTTCTAGTTCTTGCTGATGTTCCTCCAGCTTTCCAAACAAAGTAGTCATTGTGAGTGTCGTTAGATCATTAGCTTCCTTAATAGTTGTCACTTTAGGTTGCCATTCCCTGCTAAGACATCTCAGAATTTTATTAGTAGCAATATCATTGGAAACAGGTTTTCCAAGTGCATTCAAACGATTAATGAGATGAACAAATCTCTTTTGCATGTCAGGAATAGATTCTCCTTGTTTCATGCGAAAGAGTTCGAACTCTTGATTAAGTGTGTTAATGCGGGACTGTTTTACTTCAGTTGTGCCCTCATGAGCAATTTCTAAAGCATCCCACATTTCTTTAGCTGTCGAGCAATGGGAAACTCGATAATACTCATCTGCACTAAGTGCTGAAATTAGCATATTTCGAGCTCTCCAATCACTTGACCACTTTTTCTCATCTTTTTCATCCCAATCGTCTTCTGGTTTAGGTACTATGGCTCCTGCTTCATTCATCATGGTAATTTGAAAAGGACCATTTTGAATGGCAGCCCATACGCGCCTATCAACAGAATTTATATGTACTCGCATGCAGTCTTTCCAATAGCCATAATTTTCACCGTTGAAAACAGGAGCTCTATTGTATGCCCCCTTTGGTTCAGAATCCATAACGTTACAGGCAGCCACAAAGCACCAGCGAACCGGTGCTCTGATACCACTTGTTAGACGCTGTGGCGAGTGATCAAGAGGGGGGGTGAATGGATGACCTCCTTGTTTTCAAGGATTTAAAAAGTTTTTCAGAGTTTTCAAAGAATTACGGAAACGAAGGTCCCGAATAAACAGGCGTCTATTCTGAACCGGCCACTAGAAGACCAGACAAGCGATAATGTGCTAGATTTTTTGATTGCTATGATAAGGATTAAACACACAATAAGAAAAACAGTTGAATGCACCTATCACTAAAGAAATTTCCAATGAATCGAAAGACAATTTAAAACGAAAGTAAAGATAGAGAGGAGAAACAATACGCCGAGATTTGGTAAGGAAGTTCCCCACGTTTGTCCTCGCGTGTGGGTACGTCTCCCTCTCAATTTCAAATCGAAATTGAGAATTCTTATATCAAAGTTGTTGAATCCGTTGATAACAAGGTTCGAATACAAATACCAGAATTCTAAACTCCTAGAATTTCCTATTGTATCAACCTCCACTCGATTTGAGCCCAATCAAGATTTCCTGCAAGTTATACAATCAATCCACCGGTTCCACGACTCTCGTTGCGGCTGAATCTGACTTGTAAACGTGACTCACAAAACCCTCAAGAACACGCCCGTTCTTGAAGGAAAACCCAGCTGGTTTTTCCTTGAAACCTTCTATCAATCTTCAACTCAGCTGGATCTACGATCGTACCACTGAACGTTATCTCGAAAGCCTTCAATTCACAGGACAACAAACACCTTTGTTGATGTTCTTGAATTAAGATCTTTGAGAAGATGATGAAGATGTCTTGATTCTAGGTTTCAAACTTGCTCAACATTGAAGTTCCAACACTTCACAAACCGTATCTTGATGTGTTCTTCAATGCTTAATCACTACAAAATTCGTCTTTGAAATTTCTGTAATCTGTGATGTATATCCAAAATGAAACAAAAGGCACATATATGTATGCAGAATCTGTTAGACAAATAACAGAAGAATGAATCGATTCAAGCTTGGATGAATCGATTCATACTGATCAATTTTAAGAAAACAGAATTATTTAAACAGCATGAATCGATTCATTTTGCGAAATCCAGAAACCTCTCAACAGCATGAATTGATTCAAGCTAGAATGAATCGATTCATTATGCGTGATTTTCCAAAAATTCATAAACATTGAGAAACAAGAGAACCAACATAAAACAAGCATATTTCTTAATATGAAACAAACACAAAACACTTAAAATTTATAATCGATCAAAAACTAAGGTTGATCACACTGCCAACTTCATTTAGAACCCATATAAACGCCAACCAAGCATCACAAACTCTTCAGGAGGATCATTGGAGCTAATTTGAAGCAAAGAAGCAGCCAGCCAGTGCCATTTTCGAAAGCTTCAGTTCAGGTATCATCAAGAACATTTTTTCCAGAAATGATTTCTTAAGTTCTTAGATTGTTCTCTTTGCTTCACTGATCACACTGCACCTTTTGGTTTTGAAAATGATTCAGTTTTAAGCATGTATGAAGCTTCTGAAATTTCTGAGAAATTTTCCGTTTTTCTTTGAATCTCTCTGATCATGTGAAATAAATTCTGTTTGATGGTTGATTCTTGTTTAGAATGGGATGGGGATCATTTCTGGAGAGTTTAAGGTCTTAAGGTTGCGTATTGAGAGAGATAGCATGAGGGGATAGCCGGAGAAGATGACCGGAACACTGTTTCGGTCACCTGAAAGTGATTATGGTTCAGATTAGGGCTTAATTGTGTAATTAGTGTAGTTTGAATTCTGGCCCTTGGATAGCGCGCAAAGTTAATTCCCTCCCTTTTCCATTTGAATCTGGGCCACTGGATCAGCATACTTCCATTAATTCACATTTTAATTTCATTTTAATTGCATTTCTTTGTACATTTTATTAAAAATAGCAAAACACTTTAAAAAAAATTTATCTTTTGCATTTCCCTTTCAAATATTTTTCTCATTCTGAAAATAATTTTTATTTTATATTTTGCATAAATTTCGTATTTTTAAAATATTTAAATGTTTATTTTAATTAATTAATGAGAATTAATTAATTAAAATACCATTTAAGTTTCTAAAAATCACCAAAAAAATCATATTGCATCTTGATACATTTAGAGACATTATCAAACCCTTCACACAAATTTCTTTTTGGTTCTTGACTTATTTTGACATTTTTCTTTGGATTTAAGGTTCTAAAAAATCAATATTTTTGCCCTAACTTAGAAAAATCCTTTCTGACTAACCATGAAGAGTTTGATGATGGTTCTTTTTGCATTGTATTCCTCTTGTCATTTAGTTTCTAGGATAAAATTGGTTTGAATTTATTCTTCATTTTCAATTTGTTTTGCATTTATCATTGAGAGGTATCTTAAAACCCTAGCAAACTTGGGAAAATCATAACTTCTTTAGGGTTAAGAGTTAGGTCTTCCCCTTTGGGCAGTGAACTTGTATAGGTTTAGGGCACATTTGATCCCATTTTCAATTTTTTATCTTGTCATTTGCTTCTGATTTTGAATTTTACTTTGTATCTTGTGCATAAACCCTAATTTTTGCCTTCATTTGCATTCATCCTTTATATGCTTGCATACATGAACTTGCCATAACATTTTGTGCATCCACATGAGATATAAGACATCTTAGGACATATTAGAATCATGTTTGATCATTGCATCATCCATTTTCCATGCTTTTGCTTTCATTTCATGTCATATGCATTCATGTACTTTCATGGTTCTTACATGTTTCATTTGCATCCTCCTTATTTGTATAATCATCCACATCACATGACATGCTTTCATACCATCCCATAGCATCTTTTGCCTCATGATATGCTTCTGATTTTTGGTTGGTATCCTTGCATCTCATCTCATTTCATTTCACTTCATTCCTTGTTGCTAACTTTTCAGGTGGTAAGTGTTTGAGAAGTGAATTTGCCTTCACTTCTCATAATCTCTTCTCATCCCTTTTATGCATCATTGCTGCATTTTTGCTTGTGAATTAGAGTGAGCTTGCTCATTCATGCTCCTTCCTCTCTCCCTTTCTTCAGACAACTTGTCTTGCTTCTTCTTGTTTCTCATCTGCTTCTTCCATGATGGCTTTTCCTTGAAGATCTTTTTGCAAGCCTCATGAACCCTAGGAACATCCAAGCATGATCATAATTAGGGATTGATTAGTCCCCATTTAGTTTTTTCCTTTGTGTCATCTTTGAGTCTTCTCTTCTCATCTCCTAATCAAGGACTAAACCTTAAAGGTTTTAAGGCTTTGTGATTAGGGTTATGCCTGTATCCTTCTATTAGGATGGAGTGTATAACTTTAATCCTAAGTGTTAAACCCTTAATGTGTTTAAATACTTTAATAAATCCACTTAATAATCACTAAGACATCAAGCTTGTAACTTGGGCCTTGCATTAGGGTTCTAATTCTTCCTCAACTGGTTAAGAAGGACTAACCCTAGTGTTAATGGACAGGTCCCCCTCAAGTTGTCTTACAAACCATAAAATTCACTTCTTAATCTTACCATTAACTAAAATCCATTTTAATAAAGGTTTTGTTTTGTCATGAGGTTAATCCCTAATCATGGATTAAATTGAGGAGCCTTCCTCAGCTTAAATGTTCTCATCTATTATCCTTCTATTAGGATGGTGTAATGGGTCCATTAAATCCTTGATTATGGCTTAAACTCACTACTTAACACTAAACAAAAAATACCAAAAACACTTAAATAATCACAAGTAGGTTAATGATCTTAATCCTACACCATGGTGATTAAGTGTGAGGTGCTTACTTCACACTTAAGGTATTCTCAATTACCCCTAATCGGAGGGAAGATGTGATGAGTTTACTAACTATTGGTTTAGGCTTAAGCTCATTTTCTTATGACAAACTCCAAAAGCAATAAAAGACTGAAAACTCAAAAAACAAACAATAATCGTCTCCTCCGGGATTCTTTTCTCATCATTTTCACTCATAACCGAGAACTTGCTTCTTCCGTCTAATGCAAGACAGTTTGCACCTGAGCCTTACATGTCATACACTTAAGCATAGACAAGTAAGAAGTTCATCAGTCAATTTATCTTTCAGTCTCTTTGAGTCGAACTACGATGTTTTGACTTCCTCATTGCACGAGAGGATACGTAGGCATAACTTAATAGTTATCGAACAAAAGTCTTTGTATATCCCCCTCTTCCAGCAGTATTATTTAAGCCTCATAGTCTTGAGCTTCATACTTTTTCCTTGCACTGACACTGCCTTTATTCACTTCTCACTTTCTTCCAGCACTGACACTTACATTCTTTTCCAGCTTCTGCACACAAAATAGCACTGACACTATCCCTTTAAACACAAATCTTTTAAGCGTGGATCCCGTCGAGTACGACGGACAATCTGGGTGCTAATACCTTCCCAGGTTGTAACCAACCCCCTTTCTCAGTTCCTCTGGTTCGCGACCGTCTTATCCTTTTTTCTTAGTTTTATGCAGCATTACCTTTCCTTCGGGATAAAAATGCCTAGCTGGCGACTTTTTTCTTTCCAGTTCACCCTTGTGTGTTCTCTCCTCTTCGCCGACCGTTCGCGTCTGTACCCCTTCTGACCGGGTGTCATTTGGTGGGAGCGACAATCTAACATTGTTATTTTGATATGAACTGAAATATTATGGTGTCAATCAAGCTTAAATGAATATTAAGTCCTTCTTGAATCAAAATCTTTTCCAAATATATGACTTTCATATTTTATTTTAATTTAATTTGTATTTTAATGAATAAAATTCAAATAAATATTAAATAAAATATAAAAAATCAGAAAATGTGTGGTTTGGGTCGTGCTTGATGATATTGTAAAGTTTGGATGGCAATTTGGTGGGCTCATTTAGCAAAAATTGGTTTTAAGGCCTTATTTGCTTCATAAACTTCCCAAACATTTCCCAACTTTGCAAGGGCACAAATCCTTCAATTTTAATGCTATGAAGGTGTTCTTGGACATTTTGGAAAGCTTAAATATTCCTCTAACCAACCTCTTTGATCTCATGTCCATATCCTTTACCATTCTCAAGTTATGCTCTTTGGAAGTTGTTGACTTTTTGTTGACTTTTAAAAGGACCTATAATGTCTTAGCTCATACCTTCCAATGAAGCATTTTTGGGCTTGGCTTGTGAGACACAAAGTTGTAGATAATTCAATTTCCTTCAAAATGAGCTTTGTATGGAAAAAATTTGATGAAGCATGTGAAAGTTATGGCTGGTCAAAATTCAGTTGACTTTTCCTGTGAAAACCCTAATTTAGAAACTCCTGATTCTTGATGATCTGAAATCTCCTTGATGAATCATGATCAACCCTTGATCAAATGATGAACTTCACTTCACATACTTGATGTTGGCAAAAAAATCATGAAGTTTGACTTTGGTTTGACCACAATTGACCTCAGTTTGACTTTTTAACTGCCTTGACTGATTTTAACCTTTCTGATCATCTGACTGAGCAAATCTTTTGGGAAAGTCTTGAAACTTGACATGGGGATTCTTACACACATATAGGATTCTATGAAGCTCATTTGAAGTCTTGGAAGTCCATTTAGCCTGATGAAATTCAAAACCCTAGTTTAAGATGCATTGCTTAGGAGGATGCATTGTCTGAGGGAATTGTCAAATTTTCTGACTAATTGTGAACCTTGTGAACCTCTTAATACACAATGTCTTGTCTTGGAGAGGGAAAATTTTGGGGTGCAACAGCTGCCCCTGTTCAATTTTCTGAAACCTGAGGGGTTAGATTGGTATATGTGCCAGTCGTGACCTGGAAGGTTGAAGGGGATTGAACTCAAAAAGCCCAAAAATTTGCACTCGTCGGTGCGTAAAGTAACACTAATGATTAGTTGTATATGCTTGAGTGGGATTGAAGATGCCACTTGGAAGAACTGGAGATGAGCTTATAGATGCCATCCATAATATCAGGAGGTGATAATATTTTGATGTTGATACTGGATATCAGTACTAGGTCTTCGTATAGGCCGTCTCTGAATCGTTTATGCAACATGGTTTGAATTGTTGAATAGACCAGTAGAAATAAATCTTCGTGAAGATTATCTCTTTTGGAAATATCTTGGATTAGGGAATGGATCTTTGTACAGACCGTTTGCCTACTCTCCAAGGACAAAAGAATATCAGGATTAATTCTTCTGAAAAATATCTTGAACTAGGGAATGGATCTTTGTACAGACCGTTTGCCTACTATTCAAGAACAAATAGATTAAATCTTCTGAAAATATCTTGAACTAGGGAATGGATCTTTGTACAGACCGTTTGCCTATTCTCCGAGGACAAAAGAGTGTCAGGATTAAATCTCCTGAAAATATCCTGGATTAGGGAATGGATCTTTGTATAGACCGTTTGCCTACTCTCCGAGGACAAAAGAGTGTCAGGATTAAATCTCCTGAAAATATCATGGATTAGGGAATGGATCTTTGTATAGACCGTTTGCCTA
Source organism: Lathyrus aphaca (assembly GCA_963966055.1). Taxonomy (NCBI): domain Eukaryota; kingdom Viridiplantae; phylum Streptophyta; class Magnoliopsida; order Fabales; family Fabaceae; genus Lathyrus; species Lathyrus aphaca. The sequence goes on along the minus strand of OZ014525.1, from coordinate 75,061,234 downwards.
CTCTCCGAGGACAAAAGAGTGTCAGGATTAACTCTCCTGAAAATATCCTGGATTAGGGAATGGATCTTTGTATAGACCGTTTGCCTACTCTCCGAGGACATCTTGAGTAATGTATAGATCATTTCTGACCTGTTGTGGAATGTTGACAACATTTCATCTGCATATAACCATCCTGCAGGGAAAAAATGTTAGTTTATGCAATATGTATGCATGCATGGTATGGTGCATCTAAATAAATGTGTTATGCATTTATAAATATGTTATGGTATGATGTAAATGATGTATGTATGAATTATGTAGCCTGAAGCATCCGGATATCTTTGAATAACAACTGCTGGCTATGGAAAATAAATCTCGGTTCGTTGCTGAAGAATATGAGGACTTCGTTCCCGTCTTGTTTGATAATATGGTATTTATAACCTCCCGTCTTCGCTCGTCGTACTTCTATTGAAGGAATAAGTTCCTGAGTATCCCGACTGAGGATAAAAGAGATGGACATAACTTCAAGGGGAGATGCAACTCGAAGTATCTATAGGTTTTCCCTGCTGGGGATCTGTAATTGTCTTGTGGGGATGAACCGGCGAAGCTTCGTTGAATTCCTACCTTCGTCCGTCCTTAGTAAATACTATTACTGCATTTTAGGCATTTCTGGTAAACATCAATCATATTCAAAAGCATACATACATTCAAACACAACCAATGGACATTTTCGCTTATGTAAATAGGGTAAAAGTAAATCTGGATTCAAAGATGAAATTTTATTTATATTACAAAGTGACCTATACTTAGGTAAGTTTGTACAAGAAGACAGAAATCCTAGTAAGAGGAATTTGTCGTAAAATCTTTTTTACAAAACAAAGAAAATCAGCTATGTGAGAAATAATCCTATTGAGTTTCAATTCTACTATTGCCATTATCTTCAAGTATCTCATCTTCTACTGTTGAGACGGAAACGATTGGATTGATCTTTATCTGTTCGAACTTGATTTAGGTAGCACAACTGGTTAGAGTTACATGGGTGACCCAACGAGACATAGTCATACGCTTTAATCCCTAACGTTTGCCTGGATTGCCCTTTCAGGTTTTCAATCCACCGGGATACCCTTTTTTGCCCAAGCCGCCCTTTCAGGTTTTCGACTTGCCGGGTGTACTTTTTTTTATATATATCCCTAATTTTTTCCCGAACCCTTTTGGTTCGCCGGGATGCCCTTATTTTTGCCTAGGCCGGTCAACCTAGCGGGTCTCTTTTTATGCGTAGTATTTTTTAACTATGTCTGCGTTTACAGGCTGTGGGAAATCTTCACCATCCATAGTAGTAAGCATCATGGCACCTCCTGAGAATAATGTTTTAACCACAAATGGACCTTCATAAGTAGGATCCCACTTGCCCCTAGGATCACCATGTGGTAATATGATACGCTTGATTACCAAGTCGCCAGCCTGATATACCTTTGGCTTAACCTTTTTATTAAAAGCTTTGATCATCCGTTTCTGGTACATCTGGCCACGACAAGCAGCTGCCAACCTCTTCTCATCAATCAAATTTATCTGGTCAAGTCGAGTCTGAATCCACTCATCTTCATCCAAGCCTGTATCCTTCATGATTCTTAAGGAAGGGATTTGAACTTCAATGGGCAGAACTGCTTCCATACCATAGACTAAGGAGAATGGGGTTGCCCCTGTTGAAGTACGTATTGTAGCACGATAGCAATGAAGAGCAAATGGTAACATCTCGTGCCAATCTTTATAAGTGATAGTCATCTTTTGTAGAATCTTCTTAATGTTCTTATTAGCAGCTTCTACTGCCCCATTCATCTTCGGACGATACGGAGAAGAGTTGTGATGCTTAATCTTGAACTGCGTGCAGAGATCAGTAATCATAGTATTGTTCAGATTAGAGCCATTATCTGTGATAGTCCTTTCAGGGATGCCATACCTACATATAAGATTATTCTTAATGAATCGGGCCACAACATTCTTGGTAACAGATGCAAATGAAGCTGCCTCTACCCACTTTGTAAAGTAATCAATAGCAACCAGGATGAAACGATGCCCATTAGAAGCAGTAGGCTTGATCTCACCAATCATATCAATGCCCCACATGGCAAAAGGCCAAGGAGCAGTCAACACATTCAATGGTGATGGAGGTATATGTACTTTATCAGCATAGATTTGACACTTGTGACATGTTCTGGAATGTTGATAGCAGTCAGCTTCCATGGTAGACCAATAGTAACCTACTCTCAATATCTTCTTTGCCATAGTATGACCACTAGAATGAGTGCCAAAGATCCCATCATGCATGTCTTCCATAATCTCTGTTGCTTCTTTCTTATCCACACAACGAAGCAAAGTTGAATCATGATTGCGCTTGTACAAAATTCCATTACTCAAGAAGAATTTAGCAGAAAACCTCCTTAGAAATTTCTTATCTTTGATAGATGCCCCTTCAGGGAACTCCTGAGCTTCAAGATATCTTTTCACTTCATAGAACCAAGGCTTCCCCTCTGCTTCTTCAGAGTCAATCTCATTGCAGTATGCAGGCGTCTTAAATCTATCAATGGTAATCTTGGGAGCTTCATCATCCCATCTAATTTCAAACATAGATGTCATGGTGGCTAGTGCATCTGCCAACTGATTTTCTCTTCGTGGAATATGTCCAAAGGTAATCTCTTCAAAATATGGGATCAAAGACAACACATGCTCTCTGTAGGGAATGAGATTATCATGCTTGGTATCCCAATCTCCTTTAATCTGACTTACTACCAGGGCTGAATCTCCATATACATCCAGGAACTGAATCTTCATATCAATGGCAGCTTTGATGCCCAGGATACATGCCTCATACTCAGCCATGTTATTGGTACAATAGAAACAAAGTCTTGCAGTAATCGGGTTATGACAGCCTTCAGGGGAAATGATCACAACACCAACACCATTACCAAGTGCATTAGAAGCTCCATCAAAAACCATAGTCCATCGGGATCCATGTTCGGGTCTGTCATATTGTCCAGGTTCTTTAGTAATAATCATAATGTCTTCATCAGGGAATTCAAAACTCATTGACTGATAATCATCCACTGCTTGATGAGCCAAATGATCAGCTACCACACTACCCTTAATGGCCTTCTGGGTAGTGTATTGTATATCATATTCTGTTAAGATCATTTGCCATCTTGCTATTCGTCCAGAGAGAGCAGGTTTCTCAAATATGTACTTGATTGGATCCATCTTCGAAATCAATAAGGTAGTATGTGACAACGAGAAAATGTATCGATTATATTGCTAAGTTTCATTACCGTTTTATCGCATAATCATCGTTTTAACACCCGATTTCTCGAGTTTTTCTTACCATTTTGCAGGTACATCATATATGGAGCTAAATCATGAATTAAGAGCAAAAGGAACAAAATCAACCATAAAAAGATGAAGAAATGAAGAAACCTGCAAAACCTGCATAATTTGTTGCACTCACGGTCGTCACCTAGGTGTCACGACCGTGACACCCCAAAAGAAGCAATCACGACCGTGATGACCTTGTCACGACCGTGACACTTAAAATGCAAGGGACACGAACGTGATGCCCTTGTCACGACCGTGACAAGGGAAAAAGGAGGTTATTTGACTGAGACTACGTCAAAACATTACGTGCACATGGTCTCCCTATTTTTTAGCCACGTTCCTATATTTTCTCAGCTGCTTCAACGAGGCCCAATGCAACAAGTCCAAACCACAAGCCCATTAATTGTTCTATAAATAGCTTAAGTTTTATGAACAATGGACAGAGCATTTTTTCTATCAATTTCCTGCGGAAGCTCTGCCGAATTATTTTACAACCCTTTTATTTCAGCATTATTTTCAGTATTCTATTTGTATTGTATCCAAACCCAACCTATAACAATTTCCAACATCAGGAAATTGTTATAAAATTTACTTGTTTCTAAACCTTCAGAATATTTTGTTATTTTCGATTTCCGCCAAATACTCCGAGCTTTCCGGTCTGTGGAAGAAGGAGTCTGCCATTTTATTGTTAACCAGGTTTTTATTATTTGCAATTTAATATTTATGTTATTTATTTATTTTTCTGCCATGAATATTTTGTTTATTGTTTCTCTGCCTCTGTCTGGTTCAACAAAAATGAGTAGCTAATTATCTTAGGGCGGTATGTAGTTAAAACAAACTGAATCGGTAAAATTAACCATAGGCTTAAAATAATTAATAGCTTAACATTTTGGCTAATACTTTTTATTTAAAATCGACCTTTTCGTTACGAGAGTAAGGAAAGAGTATTAGGTTAGGTCAAGACCACGAGAGTGTGAGATTTTAACCAGATAGCTAAAGTTAGGCATTTAAATTAAACACGGCGAGAGCGCTTTAAAATAAATTAGAATTACTAAGTTTCCAAAAATTATCTCTAAACACTTATGGGCTAGCGAGAGCAGGCATAGGGCTTTAAGGGTAAGATCTGAGATAAGACCACGAGAGTGTGAGTTGAGGATATTTAAACTGGTAACCTCTACAGAATAGTTTAAGTGAACACCTTTATAAGCCTAAGTTAGATTGACCCGCCTAAGTTAGTATAATTACATACCGACCGCCTTAGTATTATTTTATTAAAACTTAATTTTAATTCCCGCCTTTAATATTTTAAAAACAACAAAAAATCGTGACAACCCTTCACCTTAGCTAAACTAGAAGTTCATCTAGCACTAAGTAACCATAGAGTCCCTGTGGATCGATAATCTTAAATATTACTTCGATAGGCTGTGCACTTGCAGTTAAGATACCGCTAGACACATAATTAGACACGTCTTTAGCCCATCAAGTTTTTGGCGCCGTTGCCGGGGACCTTAATTTAGTTACTAGTGCACTTTAGGTAGCATTGTCTAGACTAAGGTAACAACTATTATATTTTCTTAATTTAAATTCCCGAGTGTATGCCAAGTACTTGCTCTAAAAGTGAAGACTTGCAACCTCTAATCCCAGAATCGGAACGCTTCTTACACGTAAGAAGACGGATATTCGATTACGAAAAAAGTTACAATATTCCAGATCTTCAATTAGATCCACCTAAACCAGTCGTAACATCAAAGGACGCAGAGATGGCTGAAGAACAAAATCACCCACTCAAGTATTACGCCAGTCCTTCGCAAGCTGAACCGCATTCAATCATTACTGCACCGGCCATCAACCGAAATGATTTCGAACTAAAACCTTCGTTGATATCAGCCGTGCAACAAAATCAATTCGCCGGAAATCCTACCGAGGATCCGAACCTTCATCTTTCGATCTTTGTGCAATACGCAGATACCGTAAAAGCCAATGGAGTTACCCAAGAAGCTATTAGACTACGTTTGTTTCCTTTTTCACTTCGAGACAGAGCAAGAGCCTGGCTTCAATCTCTGCCTTCGAACTCAGTAACTACGTGGGAGGAACTAAAGAGAGTTTTCTTGACCAGATATTTCCCACCTAGCAAGACAGCTATGCTGAGAGCTCAGATCAACGGATTTAAGCAAAGGGAAAGCGAATCACTATTCGAAGCTTGGGAACGCTATAAGGATATGCTGAGACTTTGTCCACATCACAGATTAGTAGAATGGATGGTCATCCATACCTTCTATAATGGACTCTTGTACAATACAAGAATGACGATTGACGCTGCCGCAGGTGGTGCATTGATGGACAAAGAATATAATGATGCTTATGCACTTATCGAAAGTATGGCTCAAAACCATTACCAATGGGGAAGCGAAAGAGTCGCAACTGAGAAACCAATAAAAGGAGGTATGTACGAAGTGAGTAGTATGGACCAAGTCAATGCAAAGTTTGACCAACTAAGCCAAAAGATCGACAACTTGGCCATAACACCAACAGCCACCGTGGCTGCAGTAACACCTAACTGTGAGTTATGTGGAGTTCCAGGACATGAAGTTCCTGATTGTCAACTATTGACAGGAATTCCCACGGATCAAGTGAATTATGCTCAAGGAAACCCATACTCAAACACATACAACCCAGGTTGGAAGAATCATCCGAACTTCTCCTATAAGAACAAGAATGCTTTATACGCACCAGGTCAAGCACCAGCTACACCACCAGGATATCAAAAGATTGCTCCTAATGTCCCTAGAAAATCGAACCTTGAGTTGATGATGGAGAACTTTATAACTAACCAATCTCAAACAAACAAGGACTTCTTAAACCAAAACATTCACACTAGTGAGCAGATTAAGCAATTAGTGAGCAAAGTAGATGCATTAGCTACACATAACAAAATGCTTGAAAATCAGATTTCACAAGTAGCTCAACAACAAGCACCTACTGCTGCACCAGCTGGAGTATTTTCTGGACAACCTCAACCTAATCCGAAAGGACATGCCAATGCCGTAATATTAAGAAGTGGCAAGGAACTTGACGGACCTACTGATCCAAGACTTGACAATCCAGCCATGTACCAAAAACCGGATAAACCGACTGAAGTGGTGAATGATCCAGAAGAAAAGGAAGATGATAATCAAGAGGTAGTGGAGAAAGAAAAGCCTTATGTGCCTCCACCACCCTATAAACCACCAATTCCGTACCCTCAGAGATTAACCAATTCCAAGACGACGGGTCAGTTTAAGAAATTTGTCGAACTTCTGAAACAGTTGAACATTACTATTCCGTTTACAGAAGCTATCACTCAAATACCCTCGTATGCTAAGTTTTTAAAAGAAATCTTATCCAATAAGAAAAAGATAGAGGATAACGGAACAGTTACACTTACTGCTGAGTGTAGCGCCATAATTCAGAATAATATGCCTCCTAAGCTAAAAGATCCAGGAAGTTTCTCTATACCCTGTGTAATAGGAAAATTCGTCATTGACAAAGCTCTATGCGATTTAGGAGCCAGTATCAGTGTTATGCCCTTAACGATTTGCAAAAGGCTAGACATGGGAGACCTTAGACCAACTAAAATGTCTGTTCAACTAGCCGATCGCTCAGTTAAATATCCGGTAGGCATACTAGAAAACGTCCCAGTACGTATAGGACAATTCTACATCCCTACTAATTTTATAATCATGGACATCTCTGAAGACTCCACTACACCTATCATACTAGGAAGACCATTCTTAGCTACCGCCGGAGCTATAATAGACGTAAAAAGAGGAAAGCTAACCTTTGAAGTAGGTGAAGAGAAATTTGAATTTATCTTAACACAATTCTTACAATCACCAACTATAGAGGATACCTGCTATCTATTGGACGTAATTGACGAATGTGTAAGAGAAATGGAACTGAAAGAAACTACCTATTCTGAAATAATGAAAATTCAAATCCCTCCGATTTTCGAAGATGATAATTGGCGTGCACCGTATCAAGACGATAGTCTAAGCGAAATTTTAGCACTTACACCGGATCCCATGCCAAGTAAAGATAAACCTACATTAGGATTAAAAACTTTACCTCATAACCTAAGGTACGAATTCTTAGACATTGAATGTAAAAGACCAGTTATAATAAATTCCAGTTTAGGAACTATAGAAACAAAGAAACTTTTAGATGTCTTAAAGAAATATCCAACTGCATTAGGATATAACATATCTGATCTCAAAGGAATATGCCCTTCAGTCTGTATGCATCGCATTCTATTAGAAGAAGATTGCAAAACCTCCAGAGAATCTCAAAGAAGAATTAACCCAATCCTTAGCACTGTAGTGAAAGAAGAAGTTAAGAAACTACTAGATGCCGGAATAATATATCCAATCTCTGATAGTAAATGGGTTAGTCCAGTACATGTAGTACCAAAGAAAGGAGGTATCACTGTTGTGAAAAACGCTCAAGGCGAATCGATATCGCAAAGAGTAGTGACAGGACATAGAGTGTGCATAGATTATCGTAAACTAAACAAAGCCACTCGAAAAGATCATTTCCCACTACCCTTTATAGATCAAATGTTAGAACGATTAGCCAAGCATTCATACTTCTGTTATCTTGACGGTTACTCAGGATTTTTCCAAATCCCTATCCATCCAGATGATCAAGAGAAGACTACATTCACATGCCCATATGGAACGTTCGCTTATAGACGAATGCCCTTTGGATTATGCAACGCTCCTGCAACCTTTCAAAGATGTATGATGTCAATCTTTGCAGATTTTATAGACAACATCATGGAAGTGTTCATGGACGACTTCTCTGTATGCGGGCAAAGTTTTGAAGGATGCCTATCAAATTTAGAAATGGTGTTAGAAAGATGTGTAAAAGTAAACCTCGTGCTTAACTGAGAGAAATGTCATTTTATGGTCAGAGAAGGAATCGTATTAGGTCACGTTATATCCGACAAGGGAATTGAAGTAGATAAAGCCAAGATAGAAGTCATAAAAGATCTTCAACCCCCTAAAACAATTCGAGAAATACGAGCTTTTTAGGACACGTCGGTTTCTACCGACGATTCATAAAAGATTTCTCGAAAATCACTAAACCTCTTACTGGTTTATTAATGAAAGATGTTGAGTTCATATTCAATGAAGATTGTCTTAAAGCATTCGAAACTCTAAAAACATCCCTCATCACCGCACCAATCATGCAACCCCCTGACTGGAGATTACCTTTCGAAATCATGTGCGATGCGAGTGACTATGCTGTAGGCGCAGTTCTAGGCCAGAGGAAGGAAAAGAAACTTCATGCGATTTACTATGCCAGTAGAACCTTAGATTCTGCTCAGATGAACTACGCCACTACTGAAAAAGAATTGTTAGCAGTTGTCTTTGCGCTTGACAAATTCCGTTCTTACCTAGTAGGAGCGAAAATAATCGTTTACACAGACCATGCTGCTATCCGATATCTATTAACCAAGAAAGATGCTAAACCAAGACTCTTGAGATGGATTTTACTCTTACAAGAGTTTGATCTCGAAATAAAAGATAAGAAAGGTATTGAAAACGTCGTAGCAGACCATTTATCTAGAATAGAAGTTATTAAACCCGAACAAGTGCCGATTAACGATGATTTTCCGTATGAACAGCTGATAGCACAAATAGGAAGCGACCTAGTTCAGTTAGACATAAATGAACCAGAACCCGTGAAAACAATCCAGACAACTGTAGGACTGCCATGGTACGCTGACATTGTTAACTACCTAGCCGCAGGAGCTCTTCCACCCGATTTAACCTATCAGCAGAAAAAGAAATTCTTTCACAATCTCAAACATTATTACTGGGATGAACCATTATTGTTCAAAAGAGGACCCGATGGAATCTTTCGTCGATGTATTCCCGAAGAAGAAATAGTAGATGTCATTGCTCAATGCCATTCATCTCCTTATGGTGGACATGCAAGTACTTCCAAGACTTGTGCAAAAATCTTGCAAGCCGACCTATTCTGGCCTAATCTATGGAAGGATGTCCACATCGCTGTTATAAATTGCGATCGGTGTCAACGCACCAACAATATTTCAAGAAGAGATGAAATGCCTCAAAAAGTAATATTAGAAGTAGAAATCTTTGACGTCTGGGGGATAGATTTCATGGGACCATTCCCATCATCTTTCGGTAATAATTACATACTCGTAGCCGTTGATTATGTTTCGAAATGGATTGAAGTTATAGCTTCTCCTACAAACGATACACGAGTAGTAATCAAGCTTTTCAAAAATTTAATCTTTCCCAGATTTGGTGTGCCTAGACTCGTCATAAGTGACGGTGGCTCGCACTTCATTTCAAAAATCTTTGACAAATTACTATCTAAGTATGGAGTAAGACACCGTGTGGCAACACCATATCACCCACAAACTAGTGGACAAGTCGAAGTCTCAAACAGAGAAATCAAACAAATCTTAGAAAAGACTGTCGCCATATCTCGGAAAGATTGGTCATCTAAACTTAATGAAGCTTTATGGGCTTATAGAACCGCTTACAAGACACCCATAGGTACTACACCTTTCAAATTAGTTTATGGAAAATATTGTCACCTCCCGGTAGAACTAGAACACAAAGCTTATTGAGCGATAAAAACTCTCAATATAAATTATAATGCTGCAGGAGAAAAGCGAATCCTAGACATTAACGAATTAGAAGAATTAAGGCTAGATGCTTATGAGAATGCTAAGATATATAAAGAAAGAACTAAGCAATGGCATGATAAACGCCTATCTAGGAAAGAATTTAGTGTGGGAGACGTTGTACTTCTTTTTAATTCAAGACTTAGGCTCTTTCCTGGAAAATTAAAATCTAGATGGTCAGGACCCTTTGAAATAACTAAAGTGTTCCCAAGTGGAGCAATAGAAATTAAGGGTAGGAATAGTGAACCATTCATAGTAAATGGACAACGTTTAAAACACTATCATAAAGTTGAAAATAGAGATTATGCAAATAATCTAAGGCTTTTAGAGTTGTCCACTAATTCCCCTGATTAATCTACACCTAAGCATTACGTCAGGCTTTTGACGATAAAAACAGCGCTTAGTGGGAGGCAACCCATTTACTCATTTAATTATTTAAATCATTCAATTTTATCATTCTATTATTTTTGTTATTTATCGTTTTACTATTTATTTATTTGTTTTGTCACTTTATAATTTTATTTCATTATTACTATTATTGCCTTTAATTTATGCATTTCATTTCCTTATTTTTCTTTAATTTAATCCTAAATCACTTTTACAGATTTTCTAAAAGTCTTTACCACTTTCTTTCTCCCCCTGATTTGTTTCCTCCATATTTGCACTAACCATGGCTAACCAACCAATAAACCATATGGAAACCAAATTTAGAGGTAGGAACCAAAGAATGAAGTTTGAAGAGTTATCATAGAGGCAAATGGATTTGACCCTGTATCCGGATGATCTGACTATGGAAACCCTAGGTATACATGATAGCATCATGTACTTGTTTAACCGACTTGGATGGGAGAATGCACTAATTCAACATAAGTTTGTGACTTACCGCGAGCTCACCCTTGAGTTCCTTAGCTCCTTAGTTTACCTACCTGAGCGCGGTTTTGGATTCAGAAAGGGATTTATCAGTTTCCGCCTATTTGGAATAGAATATGACTTTAACCATAAAGAACTAGCTGACTTATTAGGATTCCCTAGTGGACCCTTTGCTTTTACTACCACACAGGTAGAATTGATGGACATTGAGCTAGATTTCTTTTGGGGAACATTAACCGGAAACTACCACCCTGAACCAAATAACATGAACAATGATGAGATCCATAACCCAGCTCTTCGTTACTTCCATAAGATCCTTGCCCACACCTTCTTTGGAAAAGAAGAAAACATTACCGGAGTCTCTAAAGATGAGATATTCATTATGTCATGTTTCACTAATGGACAGCCTGTTAATGGTGTACCTTTCATGATGCAAACCTTCACCCGAATCCAAGAAGAACCTGAATTACCTATATTAGTAGGAGGTCTTGTAACCATGATTGCTGATGCCTTAGGACTTAGGTACCAATTGCACAGGTGCAACCGTTTAGGTACCATCCGTCCTATGAATCTTAACTTTTGCTTTAATCTCCATATCATAAGGAATTTAGGACATCCACCTTTCGAGTACCTAATCCGGAATGAGGTAGTAACCCTGTTCACACTACCAAACCATGCTAGAGTAAGTGTTCACAATAAGGATAACTGGCTTTATGAGTTAACTCCACCTGATTATCCATCTACTCCTGAAACACCTCAATCTTACAAGATAAAAGATGATATAATGACCGATGTCATAACTGACCCTGAGACACCTCCTGGTTACCACGACATTGACCACACTGACGAAGTTATTGAACCCCCTGAAGTGAATCAAGGAGATTATGCTAACAACTTACAGAATATCATGAACACTCTTGAAGATTACCAAACTGATATAAACACATTTAAGGATGAAATTAAGAGCATGCGATTGGACATTATAGGTTTGACTGACATAACCTGTGAACAATTCTATCACTTGAACTCCGCAATCGAAGACTTGAAGAAACGCTTTTGAAAATGCTATAAGTGATTTAGTTTATTTTACTTATTGTTTTCATTTCTAGTTAGTTTTACTTTTCGCAAACAATTTCATACCGTATTTTCAATTATGTAATTTCATTTCAATTACCATATGCAATGCACTTTTAGTTTACAAATTTCTCCCTTTTAATTAATTTATATGTTTTCATTATATATACTGTTATGCTTGGATTGAATTATTTTCTATAAAATCTCTCGTGCCATGCAAATATACAAGTACTATGTTGAAATAAATTATTATATGGTATTTATATTAAATATTGAGTGAGAAGTGACCAAAAATTATTATATAAATTATATGAAGCGTAAGAGATAATGTTTCTGGAAATTATTCAACGAAATCAACCCTCATGATCGTCACACCCCCCTAACGATCGTGACGTGCTAATTTAGCGTGTCACGACCGTCACCTCCTTGTCACGACCGTGACAACCCTAAATATAGGATTCGTGAGAAACAGAACTGTTTCTTTTCGAAACCTCTTCTTCTTCTTCCTCCATAACTTCCAAAACCACCCATTATATACCCCAACTTCCGTAACCTCCCATTACCAAATTAAAACTCATTAACCTCTCCATTATCACCACACCTATCACATTCTCACCTTCCAATATTTATCCAAACCATTATTTCTCTCATTTTATCACTTTTTCACAAAAATCCAAAATCCTCATCTCTCACTCTAGCTCTTGCATGCAATGGATGCTATTCAATTTAGAGAGGGTGATGCTGGAGAAAACCAGAGAGAAAGATTCATCCGATTCCAGAACCGTGGTGTGCAACCTACGCGTTATATCGACACTGAATGTTTGAGAGAATTGGGAATGCTCAACAGTGTCAAGAACCTGCTTAAGAAGGTTAATTTATGGGTTCTATGCAGTCAGCCTCAGCCCACATTCGAGTTTCTGACACTGGAGTTCCTAAGCTCGTTCCATTACATCACCGATACCGGTTCTCAGAGTCAACTTACCGGCGTTGCTAAATTCAGATTGTTTGGCCGGGATTTTGAACTTTCACAAACAAGGATAGCCGAATTGCTAGGCTTCGCTCACGGGAATTAAGCTCACCTCCGCGTGCCGGATAATTTTAGTGAAACCGCTTTCACTTTATGGCACGACATAACCAACACCCGTGCCTCAGCCTTCCAAAGCCTTAATGCTACACACATTCACAACCCGGCAATCCGATATTTTCACCGAGTCATTTGCAACACCATCTTTGCACGAGAGAGTAACCATAAGCTCAACTCCAAGGAGCTTCTGTTCTTGCACTGCGCTCTAAATGACGAGCCGATCAACGCTGCCCCGTTCATGCTTTCTCACATCCAGGCCATTGCGCAAAGAGGCTCCACCCCATTTTTCATTGGCGGCATTGTCACCACCCTCGCCTTTCAGTTAGGGCTTAGTGACTTGCTCACCAACTTGCCTCGCATCGCCGTAGAATTCCTCACCAAGAGCTATTGCAGGTCCGCTCACTTGATTGCGCAGAGAGAGGATGGCAGGTATAGCCCTGTTGTCCATGGCACTATTTATCACCATATCATTCTGCCGTCTCGTGACCGCATCGACCCATCCAGCCGAGCCAACTGGCTCTTTGTTTTACCAGATGCTGCCGGCCACGCCCCCATTCATGATGATCAGGCCGATCCTCCAGCGGATGAGATGCAGGACGCTATGGATGCAGCTGAGCCTGTCCAGGATATTCCCGAGTCATCTACCCGACAACCTCCTGCACAGGAATTCACTCTTGAGGACGTCCTCCGTGCGATTCATCAACAGAACCAGATGAACGCCGCACTGGAGCGAAGGCAGAAGGATCAGCATGATGCTTTACTCCGCACTATTGCAAGAAACCAGACAGCTACTGATGAGAAGCTCGGAGAAATTTTTAGCGAGCTAGAGGCCTTACGCATTGACATCACTGCTGTTACCGGTACCGGTACTGATCCTGAAGCGACTCCTACCAGACGCTCCCACACCAGAAGCCGAGCCCGCGGTCCTCAGCAGCCTTAGTTTTAGTTTTTGCTTATGTTTGTTTTTCATTTTCATAGTTTGTACTGTACTTTTACCGCTATTATATCACAACATTGAGGACAATGTCTGATATAGTGTGGGAGAGGTACCTTTCATTTTCCGCATTTTTCCATTCCGTTATTTTTCCATTCCATTGTATTTCTTTTCGCAAGTTAATGAAACGAGCAATTTTTGTGCTATTTTCTTTAGTTTCGAACTTTCCCCGTTTATTTAGCCATACCGAAAAAAATCTTCAATTATTCGCATTACCCGACTTGCCTACGAAATCGTAATTAGGAAGCTGAGAACGATTCAACAAGACCAATACAATCTTGACACCTTTGACTTCCCACTTAAGCGTTTCCATCCCGATTATCGTTACGAGTACACTTTAAGTTTCAGTTCAAAAGTAACCCCTAGTAGTTTATACTAGCAGTCAGCACCGTCTGAACACAAACCACGTGGGGAGCCGATGAATATAAGCGTTTGATGCCTAATCTATAATGATCCTTCATATCTCGATGCAAATGAAAAGAAATTGCACCAAAGTACACGGTCGCATATAAGAAACGAGAAATATGAGAAGGAGTCCATTGTGGGTTGGTTCAGAGGTATTGGTTCTGAACTTGGTAGGGCGTGCTACGGCTCGATCCCCCACAACCTCCAAATCAGATTATATATGTAGGGTTACCGCACTCGTGTACCAGACCCCGTGCTTTAAAAGGATCAAAGTCGCTAACCGGCTACTCCACTACGTGCGTGCTAAGGCAAAGGGCTTAATGTGATTGCGCTAGAATGAAACCGGGCGAAATAAGATCGAAAAACTCTAGGTGAAATCGTAAAGAAATTACCGATTGTTTCGTTTAACAGGAAGTCGACGACTTAGCTTGTTGCTTGTGTCATTAATGTATCGTTAGTGTTTTATCATTACCGGTTTATCCGACAAAACGATCCCTCGTACAGTTTGTTTCGTGTATGCGTCGATAAAAACTTGTCCGCCGATTTTCAACCGACTATTTGCTTGAGGACAAGCAAAGGTTTAAGTTTGGGGAAGTTTGACAACGAGAAAATGTATCGATTATATTGCTAAGTTTCATTACCGTTTTATCGAATAATCATCGTTTTAACACCCGATTTCTCGAGTTTTTCTTACCATTTTGCAGGTACATCATATATGGAGCTAAATCATGAATTAAGAGCAAAAGGAACAAAATCAACCATAAAAAGATGAAGAAATGAAGAAACCTGCAAAACCTGCATAATTTGTTGCACTCATGGTCGTCACCTAGGTGTCACGACCGTGACACCCCAAAAGAAGCAATCACGACCGTGATGACCTTGTCACGACCGTGACAAGGGAAAAAGGAGGTTATTTGACTGAGACTACGTCAAAACATTACGTGCACATGGTCTCCCTATTTTTTAGCCACGTTCCTATATTTTCTCAGCTGCTTCAACGAGGCCCAATGCAACAAGTCCAAACCACAAGCCCATTAATTGTTCTATAAATAGCTTAAGTTTTATGAACAATTGACAGAGCATTTTTTCTATCAATTTCCTGCGGAAGCTCTGCCGAATTATTTTACAACCCTTTTATTTCAGCATTATTTTCAGTATTCTATTTGTATTGTATCCAAACCCAACCTATAACAATTTCCAACATCAGGAAATTGTTATAAAATTTACTTGTTTCTAAACCTTCAGAATATTTTGTTATTTTCGATTTCCGCCAAATACTCCGAGCTTTCCGGTCTGTGGAAGAAGGAGTCTGCCATTTTATTGTTAACCAGGTTTTTATTATTTGCAATTTAATATTTATGTTATTTATTTATTTTTCTGCCATGAATATTTTGTTTATTGTTTCTCTGCCTCTGTCTGGTTCAACAAAAATGAGTAGCTAATTATCTTAGGGCGGTATGTAGTTAAAACAAACTGAATCGGTAAAATTAACCATAGGCTTAAAATAATTAATAGCTTAACATTCTGGCTAATACTTTTTATTTAAAATCGACCTTTTCGTTACGAGAGTAAGGAAAGAGTATTAGGTTAGGTCAAGACCACGAGAGTGTGAGATTTTAACCAGATAGCTAAAGTTAGGCATTTAAATTAAACACAGCGAGAGCGCTTTAAAATAAATTAGAATTACTAAGTTTCCAAAAATTATCTCTAAACACTTATGGGCTAGCGAGAGCAGGCATAGGGCTTTAGGGGTAAGATCTGAGATAAGACCACGAGAGTGTGAGTTGAGGATATTTAAACTGGTAACCTCTACAGAATAGTTTAAGTGAACACCTTTATAAGCCTAAGTTAGATTGACCCGCCTAAGTTAGTATAATTACATACCGACCGCCTTAGTATTATTTTATTAAAACTTAATTTTAATTCCCGCCTTTAATATTTTAAAAACAACAAAAAATCGTGACAACCCTTCACCTTAGCTAAACTAGAAGTTCATCTAGCACTAAGTAACCATAGAGTCCCTGTGGATCGATAATCTTAAATATTACTTCGATAGGCTGTGCACTTGCAGTTAAGATACCGCTAGACACATAATTAGACACGTCTTTAGCCCATCAGTATGAGTCAACATATACTGTCTTAGTCGGCGAGCAGCCCATGCCAAAGCGCAACAAGTTTTCTCGAGCAGTGAGTATCTTGTTTCACAGTCGGTAAACTTTTTGCTAAGGTAGTATATTGCCTGTTCTTTTCGACCAGACTCGTCATGTTGCCCCAACACACACCCCATTGAGTTGTCTAATACTGTTAAGTACATAATCAAGGGTCTTCCATCAACTGGTGGCATCAAAATTTGAGGTTCTAGAAGATATCTCTTGATTTCATCAAAGGCTGTCTGGCACTCATCATTCCACTCCATTACCTGATCTTTCTTCAACAACTTGAAGATTGGCTCACAGGTAGCAGTTAATTGGGAAATAAATCTTGCAATGTAATTCAGTCATCCCAAGAAACCTCTAACTTCCTTCTCAGTACGGGGAGCTGGCATCTCTTGTATAGCTTTCACTTTTGCAGGATCCACTTCAATACCTTTTCCACTGATAATGAAACCCAGGAGTTTACCAGATCTAACTCCAAAAGTGCATTTGTTTGGGTTTAGTCTCAACTTGTATTTCTTCAACCTCTCAAACAACTTATGCAGATGATCAAGGTGTTGCTCTTCATTCTGGGACCTGGCTATCATATCATCCACATATACCTCTATCTCATGATGAATCATATAGTGAAACAAAGCCACCATAGCACGCTGATATGTTGCCCCGGCGTTCTTCAAACCAAATGGCATCACTTTATAACAAAAAGTGCCCCACTGTGTAACAAATGTAGTCTTCTCCATATCTTCAGGTGCCATCTTGATTTGATTGTATCCAGAGAAACCATCCATGAAAGAGAATGCTTTATGCTGAGCAGTGTTGTCTACTAGAACATCAATATAAGAAAGTGGAAAGTCATCTTTGGGGCTGGCCTTGTTCAAATCCCTGTAATCTACACACATACGTACCTTACCATCTTTCTTAGGTACCGGTACCACATTTGCAACCCATTGAGGATAAGAAGTCACAGCTAAGAACCATGCATCAAACTGTTTCATCACCTCTGCTTTAATCTTCTCTGACATTTCAGGACGCATGCGACGAACCTTCTGCTTCTTTGGACGACAATCTTCTTTTACCGGCAAACGGTGAACCACAATGTCTGTATCCAACCCTGGCATATCTTCATAGGACCAAGCAAAGATCTCCACATAATCATGTAACATCTGAATTAATCTGCTCTTAACACCATCCTCTAATTCAGCCCCTATCTTGACCTCTTTCCTGTTTTCTTCAGTTCCCAGATTCACAACTTCGATTGGCTCTTCATGTGGCTGTATAGCTTTCTCTTCTTGTTGTAATAACCTAGCAAGCTCTACAGGTACCTCACAATCTTCCTCCTTTCCATCTTCAGCTTGATAGATCGGATTCTCGAAATTATAATTGGCAATAGTAGAACTGTTATCAACAGGATCCAGAGTGGAGGAGGATCTGCATTTTAGTGATGTGGGTGTGTGTAAGAACACATAGCTGATAAAATAAAAATAAAAAAAATAAAAGAAAGACAAGAGAACACAATATTTACGAAAACGAAACGTCCATTGATTTTTATTGAATGAAGTATGCAAATGAAATGACATCCCGAAACAAGCATACCATTGTGCCCCGGGTAAGGCACAGGGCTTAAAAGTTTAATTGTTCAAAATTACAAACTTAAAAATAACAACACAGTAATAGTATTTACTCCTGACTAAAGGAGATAGGAATAACGTCTTCAGACTTCCAGTTGTTGAGCCCATCACCCACAGTAGGAAAGATCCAGTCATCCAAGTTGTAGTCTTCACTATAGTCACCCACAACATTGATTTGATCTTTCATGATCCCTTGATTGGTGATACGAACAACACGAGCACGACGAACAGCCTTCTGGGACTCTGTAGTGAAACCCAAACCAAACTTCTCAGACTTGTAAGGAATGTCAGGAAGTTGACCCCAAATAGTACAACCACCTTCTTCAACCACATCTCTAGCATCTTTGAGGTAGGCCATTGTAGGAGGTACTCTGGTAACCACAGGAACCTTTTTAACAACAGGAGGAGCTTCAGCAGCAGGAACAACCCAGGGAACTACTTCAAATGTCTAGCAAGGAGTCTCAACATATTCACCTTCCACTTCAACATACTTAAATGTATTCACATGACTGATCATATATTCTTCTTCTCCGTAAACAGTGACAACCTTTCCTTTCACTGGATATCTCAACTTCTGATGTAGAGTAGAAGTCACAGCACCTGCCCCGTGGATCCAGGGGCGCCCAAGCAAACAGGAGTACGCAGGACGAATATCCATTACATAGAAGGTAGAATTGAAAAATTGAGAGCCTACTTTGATTGGGAGATCTATTTCTCCATGCACCACTCTTCTTGAACCATCAAAGGCCCTCACCACTATATTACTTGGTCTTAACACAGCATCTTCAGGGCTGAGCTTGTTTAGAACCTCTTTGGGAAGTACATTCAGTGAAGAGCCATTGTCTATCAACACATGAGACAAGGTAGTGCCCCTACATTCAATGGATATATGCAAAGCTTTGTTATGGTTTCTCTTGGCAGGAGTCAAATCAGCATCAGAAAAACCTAACCCATTATCATAAGTCAAATGTGCCACACAATTCTCGAATTGATCTACATAAATCTCATTTGGCACATGAGCAGTCTTCAAGAACTTGATTAAGGCTTTTGCATGAGCCTCAGAACACAACAACAATGATAACATGGAAATTTTGGAGGGAGTATGCCCCAATTGGTCAACAATATCATAATCACTCTTACGAATGATCCTCAGTACTTCTTCCATCTGTTTGGAAAGATTTTCAGCAGTCGGTGCCTCAGCTTGCACAAGTTCAATTACAGGACCTTTGCCCCGAGCATCAGTACTTGGCTCAGAAATGGAAGTAGTAGTTGGAGTAACTGTATTTTTTGAGGTAGCCGGAGGAGAGAAAATTCTTCCACTTCTGGTGATCTTACTAGATCCAGCAATATTATCAACGTCAAGGTTATCATTAGTAACAGGTGTATCAGTCAATGGTTCCTGCTTAACACCATGGATATAAACATCAGAACCATAATTCCAGGGTATAGCTTTATCAGAAGTATACGGAACTGGACCAGGAGTAGTAATAATCATGGGAGGCACTCTAACTTCAGCAACAGTCTTTACCAAGCCTTCAGCAGTAATCTTGATAGGTCCCTTGGAAGAGATCTTGACAGGGCCTTTGGAGGTAATCTTCACTGGCACTTTATCAACCATATCCACATCTTCAACCTTCTTACCCCGGGTCAGATGTTCAACCATATTTTCCACATAAGGTGTCCTCTCAAACAATATAGTGTAATTGTCCATGAGGCGTTGAATACGATCCTTCAACTTCCAGCAGCTATCAGGTTTATAAGCACAATAAAAATAGTCTTCGTTGCAACCTGGAAAGAATCCAGCCTACACCAGCTTCTTCTTGATAATGGATAAGGGAGTGGTCACATCTGCAACTGAGGAAATATATGTGACTTCATCAATGGCATTGACAGTCTTCTCATGATTGGGCATGGAAGCAGTAATCACATTTGGAGTCCCAGGAGGGTCAAATTCAATCTCTCCAGCATCAATCATATCTTGAATCTTGTTTTTCAATATCCAGCAGTTGTTGGTATCATGTCCCGGACTATTAGAATGATAGGCACATCGTGCATTAGGATTGTACTGAGGAGAGGAAGTATTAGGATTCTGAGGAGGGTCCTTCAAAGTAATGAGTTCCCCTTTCAACAGGTGTTACAAGGCTTGGGCCAGTGACATGTTGATCTTGGTGAACTGTCTTCTAGGCTTCTGCTAATTGCTTTGTGGTGGCTCTGGTGTTGCAGGAGTAGGATTGGAAATATGAACTGCTCCTACAGATTGGTGACTTCTGTTACGACCAGGTTGACCATAAACAGCATTAGACTCTTTCTTCCCACTAGGGGGCTTCTTTGTAGTGCTTGATAAAGAGGCACCCACATGTATCTTACCACTTCTTATACCACTCTCCACACGCTCTCCAGTCATTATCAGCTCAGTGAAACCAGATGATGAGCTTCCAATGAGGTGACTATAGAAAGGACCACTCAGCGTACTCATAAACATATCTACTAGCTCCCTGTCAATCAGAGGAGGTTGAACTCTTCCATCCAAGTCTCTCCACTTCTGGGCATACTCCTTGAAATTCTCCTTAGCACCCATGGACATGCTTTGGAGTTGCATGCGAGTAGGTGCTAAATCATCATTGTATTGGTATTTCCTGTAGAAGGCCTCAGCAAGATCATTCCAATCACGGATATTGACACTCTCCAATTGATAGTACCATTCCAATTGAGCTCCAGACAAACTCTCTTGGAAGAAATGCATCCACAATTTCTTGTCAGCAGTATGTGGTTGAATCCTCCGGACATAGGACCTCATATGCAGCTTGGGACATGAGACACCATCATACACCACAAAAGCATGAACTTTGAAACCAATAGGTATAACCAATCCAGATATTAAGCTCAAATCTTCAAAATCCAGCCCAGAAGATTTTTGTAACTCCATGGCATTCATTCTATCCACCAGCATCTTGAACTTATCTTCATTAGGATCATGATAATAATTTGCTTCAGAATCAGAATCTCCCACAGTGTCATGGAGACTGCCTCCCTCTTTCTCAGAATTTTCAGACTCATAATCATCAACCTATTCCTTGGTCTTGACAAGACCTCTGAACCTTCTTCCCATGTTGATAAGGCCTCCTGATCTTCTAGCCTTCTTAGTCTTCTTAGCCAGCAGTGTCTTCAACTCATCTTGTCCCTTGGACAAGTTCAGAATCAACTCTTGGAATTGTGCATTCTGATCCTGGAGATCTTTGACAGTCTGTTCAAGAGCCATTTCTGCTGAAATAAACAACGAGAAGATAAGATACATGTACATAAGATACCTGTGATGCAGTGATATGGTATGTAAATGCGTATGCAATGTTTTCAAGGACCGTAGGATTTAAATTTGTTTAAACAACCAAAAAGTAAACTTTTATTAGTAATAAATTTGTTTTCCCCTTGGGCTTACAATAAAAATGAAATGAATACAAAAGATGTGGTTTTAAGTCTCCCATGGACGTTTCATCTTTGTGTTGAGGTATGAGTTGAGGTTCCGCTCCTCGTGAAGTTGTTTTGTTAGCTCTAGGATTCTTTCTTGACTTGCTTTGTAATGAGTCTCAAAAGTATCTCTTTGCTCCTTCAACTGGATCCAGGACCTTTGTAAATCTTCCATGTCAGTGGGCATGTCTGGATGAAGAATGATATAAGAAGTATCTCCTTCAGCAATAGGCTCCATAGTAACTGGCAGGATGGCAGGATATGGCATCATAAGAGTCTGAGCACGAGATCGCACCCATATGAGATAAGCTTCCATAGGAATAGTGTACTTTGGTTCCAGAGTCTTGCTGTCAACCTTGTCCACTTTACCCCATGCTCGTATGAACCTTTGACGGTAACCTTGCAGATCGTTGTCGTAGTCGAACACAATACCCTGAATAAGCATGTCATGAGGACCATCAATTCGAGCATAACTAAACTGACGTAGAGCTAAGGAGGGATTGTAGGTAATTCCCCCTCTTATGCCAAGGAGTGGCACATTAGGGAACTCCCCACAACGGTCAATGATAGTAACATTCTCCATAAATCTAGAGCACCAATGGATATCTGAATGAGAGAGTGACATGATTCTTTTAGACCACCTGAACCCTTGTTCATTCTTCAACACTGATTGGGGAAGGTGAGAAATAAACCACCTAGATAATAAAGGTATGCAGCACATCAGAGTCCCTCTCGCCTTCGTAGTACGAGTATGAAGAGAATGTAAGATGTCTCCAAGTAATGTAGGCACTGGATTGCGAGTCAGAAATATGTTGATGGCGTGCACGTCTATGAACTGGTCTGGATTGGGGAACAACACTAATCCATAGATCAATATGGCTAAGATCTCCTCAAAAGCATCATAACTCATAGCCTTCAAGAACACTTGAGCTTTCTCCATCAATACCTTAGCAAGAATACCCTTAACTCCGCTCCTTGTTTCTAGGACAATGTCTGATTTCTTCAAATGTAAGGCTGCAACAATGACTTCAGGTTTAGGCTCCTTTTCCAAACCTGTGAAGGGTTTCTGATCAAGGATAGGTATACCCAAAAGTTTAGAGAACTCTTCCATTGTAGGAACCAGCTGATAGTCGGGGAATGTGAAGCAATGATGTTTAGGATCAAAGAACTGAAACAGAACACTCATCATGTCTTCATTGAACCCTGAAGTGACTAGATCCAATAGGTGACCATGCCTCTTTATGAATTGGGAGTTTTCAGAAACTTGAGAAACCAATTCCTTAAGCTTAGGAGGTATTCCTACAAAGTTGATCCGGATAGTATTCCTACGAGTAGAAGCCATGACCTGCAACAAAGAACAAAGATAAATCCTTTGGTCCTTGAAATGGTTAGTGAAAATGCTATGCTTATGATGCATGATGATGCTATGATGTTATGCTCAATCACATACATGTGGCACACACAAACAAGTCACACAATAGCCCTAGGCTTAGAGGCTTGCATGAGGTTTAAAGGTAAGTACCCTCCCCTGAAGTTTAGTTGGTTCATCCTGTCCTATAAAAGTAACCAGGTTCTAAGGGATCTCAATATCATTGATCCTTCACAAGGGTGGTTGTTCAGTAGGCAACTTACTTGCCAACCAAAACCCTCCAAGTTTAGAATCTCAATGAGTGTAGCATCGAGTATCAACCAACTTCAGTCTTCACCAAAGCCGGTTATCTCACTACTTTCTAAAGGCCAAGATGGGATGACTAAGGTTCTAAAAGTTAGTTAGTGTATTGACAACATATGGCAGCCTCATATTATCCTCAACTTTACTTAAGGAACATAAGCACCAACCAAGAAGTCACACTAACTATGGCCACCAGATCAACCATATCGATATACGCCGTACAGTTTCCTTGGTCTATTGCCATTTACCTAAGGTACACTAGATCTGGGTTAGGATCTTTCACACATAAGAGCCCAACAAGTAAGTATAAAGCAAACAAGGCAAACAATTGTAAAGTGATCTAATTCCTAAGGGTACCCCTCTTTTATTAAATCCCCAGCAGAGTCGCCAGTTCTGTAACACGGTGGGAGAACTGACTTTAGTTAAATGTTGCGGATAGCAAGAGTCGCCATCGACTTTTATTTTATCCAAAAGGAAAGGACATAAAAGAACAGGAAAGACCTTAAAAAGATTTTTGAGTTCGGGGGGTAGGTTATGTAAAGGGAAGGTGTTAGCACCCTTTACATCCATGGTTATCCATGGGCTCTTAGTTACTTAGCTCACTTTAAACTGTTTTGAGAAGTGTAGTGTGTATCTGAAAAATCTTCTAAGTACTTTATAATGATCCTTGTATGGATGTATATAAAGACTTTGTTTTGAAAATTTGTTTGAAAATGTGAAGTGTAATGAAGTAATTTGATGAAAAGTGAGCAAGTACTTAAGAGGAACCTACCCTATGTTTAAATCTTTACTGTTCTTAAATGTTCTTTCAATGGTAAGACTTTCCCTATTATTAAGGAATAGGTAGTCATTACCTTGGATGTTATAAGGGACATATGAAGGGTCATCTGTGTTTAGGCAATTGTAAGGTGTCTTAGCAATACGAAGGGACTTATCATCTTTTATTCGAAGGGACAAGATCATTTACCGTATGCAACATCGAAGGGACTTGATCTTATAATCATAAAGGGACTTGATGATATTTCATGAGAAGGGACTTTGCTTTTTAGACACCTTACTTAACCTTTTGATTTAGGCAACATGAGGGATAACCTTAGGAAGTGAGATGGCGATCAAAGATCGACTTACGTGTGTGAGTGTCCATATTCATATATTTATCTTATTAAATTAGTGATTCTAAATTAATTTTAAAATACAAACATGTTATCACTCCCTATATTTACTAACCATGGCAAGAATATTTATAAACAAATAAACGATAAAAAACTACGACTATTACACAGCTTTGGCAGTTACATTATAATAAGAATAATTAAATAATAACTATATAATAAAATAAGCAATTTTAAATAAAAGGTTAGTGATAAAATAATTATAAGAAGGAAAAGTTAGCACAAATATAAAATATATACAAGTGAAGATAATATTTTTAAATTAAATAAACATTTTAAAGAATTTTTGAAAGAAAATAATATAATGAGAATAATAATAAGGAATCATAGAATAAATATTTACAAAGAAACCATTATTAATTATTTAATTAGATATTAGAAAAATTTAATTAATATTAATATTTAAATTAAATAAGAACTAGGGTTAGAGATTTAAAAAATAAAATTAGGGTTAGAAATTAGGGTTTTATATATTTTAAAAAATATTAATCAATTTATTTACAAATATTTTAGAAACATAAATTTTGAAATAAAGAAAATCATTGGTTTTTATTTGTTAGAAAAAAAATTTGAATAATGTTAACAATGTTAATTATATTTAAATAATAATATTAACTATATATATTAAAACATATAAAAAACAAATAATGAAATAATAAAAATAAAAATACTTACCTGCTGGAGCCTGGGGTCGAACCCAGGTCTCCCAGCCTCCATCACCAGCATCCAACCAACTGAGCTGCGTGTGCAGCGTGGCTATAGGATGAGCAATAATAATAATATAATAAACGTGTTAAAACAAATGAATTTTAAGCAAAAAAGATGAACAACCAAGGGATCGAACCCTGGTCATTGGCCTCAAAGGCATTTATCCAAAACTAGCTGAGCTACGCGCTCGTTTTGATATACATACGAAACACGTTCATTTTAAACAATCATGTAATTTCAAATTCTCCTGCGCGCGAAAACATCATCTCCTACCTCTGGCTGTCCACTTAGCCTTTAGTGACAGTTTGTCCGTCACAATAACCTATAGTGATAGATATTTTCCGTCACTAGAAACCCTACATACTTAAACATGACAAATACGAACGATAAATCCAGTTTAAGGGTTCAAATTAATCAAAAGCAGTCCAATATGTCTAAATACATCCATAATTTGGCCTGAAATTAGTTTTATAATGAAATCCCCAAAATCACGATTATGAAACCCTAGCCATGGTGATTCACGGATTTGGCAGTGAAGCTTCGATCTAACCATCCAGAACGCTTTAGTACAATGAAAAAAACACAGTTAGACAATCAAAATCAATTAAAAACCAGTGAAATCATGGAATCGAAAAATTCAAATATGATATGAACATGCGTTCGGTTCATGCGAATGGGGGTATTTCATATGTTGTTTATGATCCAAACATGACCAGTGAGGTTCAATGAAGCTAAAACAACCTTCAAATTGCCTTGAAAGTGGCTCTAGCTTGAAATCCGAATTTGGTATTTTGGATGAAATTTGAAGTTTTGAAACTGGTCCTTGAGGCTCTGAATTCGTGTCTAGGGTTTGGCTTAATGTTGTTTATATATCATACAATGAGATTAGGTCAAGAAATCAACCAAACTTGTGGATTTTTGGACCTTGTGAGATTGAAAAAGATTTGTTATTAAAACTTGAATTTTCTTTGATCTAACATTGCTATTTTGATATGATCTGAAATATTATGGTGTCAATCAAGCTTAAATGAATATTAAGTCCTTCTAGAATCAAAATCTTTTCCAAATATATGACTTTCATATTTTATTTTAATTTAATTTGTATTTTAATGAATAAAATTCAAATAAAGATTAAATAAAATATAAAAAATCAGAAAATGTGTGGGTTGGGTCGTGCTTGATGATATTGTAAAGTTTGGATGACAATTTGGTGGGCTCATTTAGCAAAAATTGGTTTTAAGGCCTTATTTGCTTCATAAACTTCCCAAAAATTTCTCAACTTTGCAAGGGCACAAATCCTTCAATTTTAATGCTATGAAGGTGTTCTTGGACATTTTGGAAAGCTTAAAGAGTCCTCTAACCAACCTCTTTGGTCTCATGTCCATATCTTTTACCATTATCACGTTATGCTCTTTGGAAGTTGTTGACTTTTTGTTGACTTTTAAAAGGACCTATAATGTCTTAGCTCATACCTTCCAAATGAAGCATTTTTGGGCTTGGCTTGTGAGACACAAAGTTGTATAGAATTCAATTTACTTCAAAATGAGCTTTGGATGGACAAATTTTGATGAAGCATGTGAAAGTTATGGCTGGTCAAAATTCAGTTGACTTTTCCTATGAAAACCCTAGTTTAGAAACTCCTGATTCTTGATGATCTGAAATCTCCTTGATGAATCATAATCAACCCTTTATCAAATGATGAACTTCACTTCACATACTTGATATTGGAAAAAAATCATGAAGTTTGACTTTGGTTTGACCACAATTGACCTCAGTTTGACTTTTTAACTGCCTTGACTGATTTTAACCTTTCTGACTGAGCAAATCTTTTGGGAAAGTCTTGAAACTTGACATGGAGATTCTTACACACATATAGGATGCTATGAAGCTCATTTGAAGTCTTGGAAGTCCATTTATCCTGATGAAAGTCAAAACCCTAGTTTAAGATGCATTGCTTAGGAGGATGCATTGTCTGAGGGAATTGTCAAATTTTCTGACTAATTGTGAACCTTGTGAACCTCTTAATACACAATGTCTTGTCTTGGGGAGGGCAAATTTTTGGGTGTAACACTAACCCTAATCATTTTCAGGTGACCGGAGCTAGCTCCGGTCATCTTCTCTGGTGATCCCTCAACCTAACTTCCACCCCAGGCCATGAAACTTCACCAAAATCTCCAGAAATGATCTATGAATATCATCAAACAAGAATCCAACACCAAAAATCATTTATTTTCAGAAACCAGCATGAATCTAATCAAACTTCTTTTAGGTCAAAAATTTCAGAGATTCGGTTCATGCTCATTTCTTCACCATTTTCAAAAACAACAAGTGCAGTGTGATCAGGGGAACATGGGGAACATTTCTATAACATAAAATGAAGTTTCTGGAAAAATTGTTCTTGAGGTATACCTGAGGTTGAGATTTCTGATTCTGGGCTTTCTGGACCTTTCTTTGGTGCAAGTCAACTCCTACGGACCTCCTGAGGATGCTTTGAAGCTCTCTGAATTTGTTTGCCAAACTTTGGAGCTGAGTGCGACTAGGTGCCATATCAATGTTATAGTGATATTGTTTAAGAAAAGCTTCCCCCAACTCTTTCCAGCTTCGAACAGAGCTTCTCTCCAACTTCATATACCATTCCAAGGAGCCTCTTGAGAGTCTGTCCTAGAAATATTACATCCAGAGTTTCTCGTCCCTAGTATGGGCAGCAATCTTTCAGTAAAAAGCCTGCAGATGGGTTTTGGGGCAGGAATTACCGTTGTACTTATCAAAGGTTGGTGCCCTGAACTTGGGAGGGATGACCACTCCAGGAACTAAGCCCGTGTTGGAAACATTTACCCCTAGGGTGTCTCTACACTCAAGGGCCTTGACCTTTTCAGCTAGCAACAAAAGTCCTGAAAATTTCCTTCCACGCCAAATCCCATATCATTATTAGCAGGAGGGAACTGATCCTCTTGTCGGTCTTCCACAGGAGTAAGAGTTGGTGTGCCATTCTCTGGAACTAGAGGTCCACCTGCTCCATTGTTGTTGTTGGGGGTTCACTTGAGCCTCTGGAGTGACTACAGGAGGGTCAGTCTGGGGAGGAGTGAGCCTCTGCATGGCATTCCTCAAATCATGCTATCCTTGGTCCATTCCTTGCATCATAACCATGAATTCCCCCATTCGGGTGCAAAATTAATTGAGTTCGGTTTGCATAGCATCCATGATAGTCCTTTGGTTTTTGCGTGTTGCGTACCGATGAGGAATATTTTGTCTTAAGTGTCGGGTCTTGGCAGCTCTCGCAATCTTTGCCTGAAATGTAGATAAGTTAAGTAACCTGGAGAAACCTGCAAAAGAAAAATGCAAATGATATGTATGCAATGCAATGTGTTCCTCTTATCCTCAGGGTTTTGTTTACTTTCCATTCCGGTATTAAGAGAATAGCCTCTGCAAGAAGACCTTGTGTGACATTCAGATATAAAGTGGCAGTATTTAATATCCCGTGTCCGCGAAAAAGATAACAACCAGAGACTTAAGATAAATCAAAAGAAAATTGGAATAGCAAAGTCCCCGTAGGGTACAAGTTCATGCATCAAAGAGATAAAGTACAACAGCGAGAGAGGAATCCCACAACAGGCTTGTGGGTAATCCAAATCATATGAATTCAAGACCAAAGCTTAGGAAGATCTACATCCTGCAACCTCCAGCTAAGACGTTTGACACCTTGAAGCAACTGGGCTATATCTGGATGGTCTAGTTCTTGTATGAGCTTTTGAATCAGGATATCCCTAAGGTCAAAAGAGGCATGCAACTCCTCAATTTGTTGTAGGAACACCTTCTCACTCTCCTTGTTTGCAATTGACTCAGTCTTGGTCTTCTTGACATAAGCTCTCAACATCAACTCCTCTATCTCTTTCTGAGTACCCTTCATTTCCTGTTGACTCTCTGATATATCTTGAAGATGGCTCTTCTCTTGGTGGTGGTCCTTCTGAAGGAGATCTCCTTGTTCAGCTAAAGAATCGTGAAGACCATTGATTTCTAACTTGTACTTGGCTTCCAGCTCTTTCTTCCTCTTCAAGTTGTCTTCCCATTTCTCTTGCCATAAGGTTATAGTTTCATTAGCTTCATTCAACATTTTCTTATCTTTTCGGCGCTGGACCGCCTTGTGAGTTTCAACTAATCCTATTTTCTTGAAATAGAGCTCTCTCTCCTGAAAGTCCTGTTGCTTGAGCCTGACCACTTCTTCAGCTTGGTGAGCCCTCTCTTCCAACTTCTGGTTTTGAATCTTCAACTTTTGGCATGAGTTATTGGCTTCTTAATTTTCCCACCTGAGTTGCTTAACCAAGGCCTCCAATTTCTGATACTCCTGAAGAGGAACTGAAGTTATGGGGACTACTTCCTTAGGGTAGAGAGGTGGTTCCTTAGAGAATGGGAGCAACAAAGTCTCTACACGATCTTCCAACCAGGTGGCAAAAGGATCATAAGTCTTTGGATCTACTCACCCAAAGTCCTTATTTCCCTTCATCATTCTAACCTCCCAAACTTGGGATGCTAGTAAGCTCATCTTCATATTACCTTCTGCTGGAAAGTATAGTGACTCATTTATCTCTTTAATCAATGGTACAACCCTCAAAGGATAACCAAATTGTTTTTTAGACAAGACATGATTGTAGTTGATTCCACCTTTCCTCCTTATCAAAGGTACATTTGGGAAACTACCACAACTAGTCATGATTTCTTTTCCTACAAGATCCTTGTTGCATCCCCAAGCAATGTCATCTGAGGTTAAGCCCATCAATCTTTTGGACCACTTCCAAGATTGTTTCAAGTCTTGGAAAGGTCCTGATTTTGGGAGTTGCCTTACAAACTAGTCAGCAAACAAGGGAGCACAACAGTTCACATGTCCCTTTCTCTTTTCATTCCTGTAATGAACCCCATAGTAGAAGTCACCCAGCAATGTAGGCACTGGATTTATTTTGACAGAGATGGTGATAGCCTCTATTCTGATTAATCCTTTCTCTCTTGGAAATAAGCTAATCCCATAGACTATCATAGCTAACAATGCTCTAAAATCTGCCCATTTGTTTCCCAATGCCATGACATGAGCTTCTGTGATGAGAAACTCTAAAGAAATCCCCTTACCCTGGCTAGCTTCTAGCCCCATCTTGAATCTGATCATACTCAAGTGACACGCATCATTAATGTCTTCATAAGGAGGGCTCCTCTCTGAAGAATAATAAGGCATACCTTCTCTAATGGGAATACTCAGGATACTAGAGACCTCTTCCAATGTAGGTGCCAAGATGTAATCTGGGAAAACAAAGACTTGTAGTTGTGGATCATATAATTACAACAAGGAATACAAGCCATCCCTATGATCAATTGTTGGCTTATTCACATAATCCAGAATCTTTCCAAACTTTCTTTTGAAGTCATCAAGAACTTTGTCACTCATCAAGTTGATTAACTTCTGAATACCCTCTGTCTCTGGTTGTGGGAAAGTATAGTGGACATTCTTCTTCCTTAGAGTCTCTATCTTGAAGCAACAATATGACCGGGAATCGGAAGTAATATGAACCTTGAGAATAAAAAGAACACATATGATTAATGATGTTATGATGCTTATGATGCTTATTCAAGGCAAGGCATGTGATCAGTGATGTGTCTGTGTAGTGTCAATCATATAATCAAGTGTTTGTGCAGGGTCACAACATCAGAACATGCATCTCTCTGATCAGAAGTTCAGATCTCAGAATCCCTGTGTAACAGAACAGATCACAATACTGAAGCATATTGGTACAGTGGGTATGTTGAAAGTTAAGGTTCCTGTAATCCTATAAACCTCTCCCAATCTCACAGGTGTGCTACTCGGGTCAACATCACATACTCTCAAAGCCGAGCAACAATAATACGTTCACCATCTCTGAGAAATGGCTCATGACCAAATCAGGGAATCGGTTTGGCATTATGTACTACTCAGGGAGGTCTCAGCTGAGTCCAAGGAAACAAGCATCCCTCAAAAATCCCCAGCTTTAAGCACTGAATCGAGAAACAATAGTACATTCATCCCGAAGGGTACAATACTATCGTCATACGAACAATTTGCTTTAATTGGATTCCTATGAGAGAACCAGGCCATCCTATGCGAGTTCCCAGTGGGCCCTCGGATGCGAGTGGATTTGCCAACAAATGTGGTCTTCCACTGTCATCACTGGAGAGGGATGTTTCCACAAAGGTTCTTAATGATCGGTCCCCTAATTGCACATAACTATCAAGGTTGTGTATTTCCCCAAAAAGATTCGGGTATCAATACATTTCCGAGAAGGTCGCAAGTCAAGGTGTGGAACTCACTACTACCAACATGGCAAGATGCCATGAAGCCAAAGTGGAACCACTATAAGTCCTAGGGTGCACTCGAGCCCCGGTTACGAGCTCATCTCACAGTAACCCCATCCCGCAGAAAAAAACCAAACCAGCACAGACAGTATATATGATGCATGTGAAAATAAATACTGTAAGCAGTAAATAAATGCTGTAAAGTAAACTGTAAATGAAAACAGTAAATAAACACACAACAACACACATATAAAACCCCAAAGAAACAAAACAAACAGGCGCTAGGATTGACTTTACAAGGGACACCAGAGATTCTGGGTTCGATCCCCAGCAGAGTCGCCAGCTGTCGCTCCCAGGATTTTCATCCTAGTACAAACGCGAAAGTGGCGCGGAAAAGGTAGAGTCGCCAGCCAGGCATTTTTATCCCGAAGGAATGGGAAAGGTAATGCTGCACAAACCTAAGGAAAAAGGAAAGGACAAGGTCCTGCGAACCAAAGATTTGGGTTCGGGAGTCGGTTATGACCTGGAAAGGTATTAGCACCCCAGTCCGTCCACCGTACCCGACGGGATCCAAGCTTGCTTGTTTGTTTCAAAGGGTAAAAGAATATAACTACTGCTGAACAAATGAACCACTAACTGAAATGGAAGTGAAATGAGAAAAGGAGTTGGAAACGAAAATGGAAGAAAGGAGGAAACATAGGGAAAATAAAGAATGTGCTCGAACGAGCCCTACCCCGCTGCCTACGTACCTCATCGGAAAAATGAGGATCAGAGTCGACGTAGTTCGCCTAACTAAGTCGGGAACTATTTGTTTGTGTTTTTTATAGCTGGAACTGCGTAAGTCTATGCTCATGCGTTGCAGGCTCGTCTGGTACGAGTGCATTTATTGTTCTGCATGCGAGACAAGTCGTCTCAAGTTCGCGTTGTGAGGGAATGAGGTGAGAAAGAGAAGTCCCTGCAAGAAAGTCGCTTATTGTTTGTTATTTGCTTTTTAAGAGTTTTTGTATGAATTTGGCACAAGGAAGTGAATTCAAACTCTTTTCCATGGAATGTGTACTTTCTACTACATTCCAAGATGGAATAGTAGAACAAGCACACCAAGCAATGGGAATTTATCCAAGACTTGTTCCCAAGGATTAGGGTTTAAGTTCACTAGCTTGTTGAACTTATTAGATGTTTTTGAAGCTTTTGTGAAGAAGTATCTTTTAGATTTTCTTTGTGAAAATAATCTCTTGATCAGACTTGTACATCATTCCAGACAAGCCCTCACTATTCCAAGATGGAATGAATGTAAGTGCCCCATGGAATAAGGCTATACACAAGAGATTCATTCATGCATTTATTAAGTGTTTTTTATTTTGTTTGGAGATGAGAGAAGAAGACTCAAGAGGCAAAAGGTCAAAGCTAATGGGGGACTAAGACACAACCCTAAGTTATCTTATTATGCACAAGAGGTGATCCTATGATTTATGAGGTATTCTAACCTAAGGAAAAGAAAAGCAAGTTAGAGTTCAACTTACTTCTTAAAGAAGTTAAGTTGAATCTAAAGAACAAAAGGGGAGCCTATGAACAAAGAACCAAGTGCTAAGGCAAGCACAATCAAAAATGCATAAAAGATAAAGGAATGAAGTAATGATTACCTCATTTTCCCCCCTACAAAACAAATGTTACCATGATGAAGTAAAAAGGGAAACCTAAGTGTTTAGCATGCTAAAATCTCCTAAAATCAATGGTAAGTGAAAAATCCAGAACTTAACACTATATGGAAGTGAAGGATGAGAGTATATCATAAGAGAAAGAAGAGATTCAAGTTAAAGGTACTCAAACATGGGATTGAAAGGTGAAAGAATGCATATAGAAACATGGTTCTAAAGGTGAAACAAATTATTTAGAATAAAAAATCAAAAGAATGACCAAAGAGATTTGAAATCCCCATACAAAAACCAGAGGCTTGACAACAAGTTAGAATGAAATTTGATTTGGAAAATATGTTCAAATGAAGTGGTAAGAAATATCCTAAGGCTAGGTGTCCACATTAGGGTTTTTAAGGACCTTTAGATGACAAATGAAGTTCAAAAGAATGCAAAAGGGTCTAAATTTGAGATGAACATATGGGAATGATCACAACACATTTATGAGACACAAAACAATGATTTTATGAAGTTGGCTTATGCACAAAGTGGATTTTGAAAGGTTAAAGTGAAAGAAGAAGTGGAATTAGGTTAAAGTGGAACATATGTGACTTATGACTCAAGCCAACCCTAAAAATCAAAGGTGAAAGCCTAATGATGGTACCCAGCAATTAAATACATCCCCTAAGACCTATGAGACTCAAAATTGAAACCTCAAGGTAATGGCATAAATGCATTATTCTAATGGGATCAAAGGAAGTGAATGAAAGGATCAAAAATGTGACTTATGACCTAAACAACTTTGAAAAATACCAAATGATCATGAAAAAAAATGAAACTTGACAATCTAATACAAATCCAGAGAGTGACTCATATCTAATAAATCTCACAAAAAATCCTATTTTTGAGTGGTCAAATGGAGTGTGGAAGTGAATTAGGGTTTATGTGTATACATGTGAAAGAATGAGACCAAAACATGACTTATAATAACCTAAAAATCCAAATAAAAATAGTTTTGGGAAGCTTAAGGAGTCCTCTGACTAATCCAAAAAGAATGAACAATTTATATTTTGTGGTTTAGGAGAAAGAAAATGGACAAATTGATTGGTCAGAAAAGAGGAAAATATGAAGAAAATTAAATGGGAAATTAATTATGGCTTAAAAATAAAAGAAAAATGGGAACAAAAAATATAGAAAATTCAAGAAAACTCTGAATATCACATATGAATATTTGGGGAATTTTTAATGGTGTTTGGATATTTTTTAAAATCAAAAACGAAAAATGAAATAAAAATGAAAAAAAATAAAATAAAATGAAAATATAAGGAATACTAGATTGGGCCTAGGGGTAAAAAATATCAACCAATTGAACTATGTTAGGCCTAACACAAATGCGTTGGGGGTGCTAATAGAACCTGATTTTTCTTCACACAAAAATGAACGTGAATATCATGCTTATCATTAATGTGATGGAAATGTTAGGACCACTGGATTGACCTCATCTAACGGTTGCGACTTAAACTGGATTAAATGCTAGGGTTACTGTTCAGGTGACTGGAGCTAGTCTCCGATCACCTTCTCCGGTGAAGCTCAGACTAGGGCTTGGTCAAAACACCATGGAAGTGAAATCTAAAACCATAGGAATGTTAGAAAGGTTGAGGAAAACAAGAATCCAGGATCACAATTCATTTATCATGCTTAATCAGTGTGAGTCGAAGCAAACAAAATCCACCTAAGAAACTGAATCTAAGCATCTAATATGCCTATAAACTATCCAGAGTATGCACAGCTTCTATCAAGCTTTAAACCACACAAATCAAATAAAATGGAAGGAAATTGTGCCAATTGAAATTCAGAAGGAACCTGAAAATGCAGATATGCAGAGGTTGAAGAAATCCAAAGGTGAGGTTCCTTATATGCTTGCTAATTGTATCTGATCCTCAGTGGAGTGAAATAAACACTCACTGGATGATGAATCTTTGAGAAACTTGGAGTAATGCAGTGATGATGCAGCAACTGAATCTTGAAGTTTCAAACTGCTCTTTCCATGGATCTTGTGCCTTGGATGATGGTGAAGTTGTAATAATGATGATTGATGCAAGATTGATGAAGATCAGTGAGAATCTTAGCAATATGCAGAGGTATCCCTTGGTGCAATGTTGAAACTCCCATTGAATTCAGCCATGGAAAATGGAGTTTGAGTTGATGATGATGATGAGCAATGAAAAATGGAGTGTGTTGATGAAGAACAATGCAATCTGGGAGCAAAATGCAGAGTGAAATCTTCAATTTGCAGAGAGAATTTTCAGAGCATTTTGAGGTATGATTCGAGCAAATCGCAAAGTTGGTTATGATTCAGTTATGAGAAGCCTCTTATAGGTGTGGTTAAAAGTTAACTACTTTATTTAACAGTTGGAACTAGAGTTAGTTAGCTTGAGGGTGAAGTAGCATGCAGGTGTTTGAATCAATAGAGTGAAGCTGAATTCATGTAACTTGTGGCTAGTGTTAATGTGTGATGAAGACCATGGAAACTATGGTGAGGTTGAGTGATATATGATGAAGTTGAGATCAATGCAACACAAGTTCAATGCATGAGCTTTTCACTTGTATGGATTCTTCATGATAGTGCATGGCAGTTGGTGTGTATGGTCATACATGTGATGACTTACACTCTAAAAATGAAGCCTTGTGATCATAACATGGTAACTGAAGTTTGCAAGCCTGAATTGAATAAACCAGTTCATGATTCAATGCCTTAGCCTACAAGAACCCAGGATGAAAACTATGATCTTCCCTTATTCAAAAACTTAAGCTCAAGTCATCAATTGAAGCAATTCTTGTGATCAAATTAAAGGTAATGCAACATAGAACAAGTTTGATGTTTACTCCAATATGAGATATGGCCTCTAGGTACTTCAAAATTGTCATTGAACTCAATGCATAAGACTGCATACACGGGCCTGCAGAGATTGGGCATGCCTTGGGCAACATGCACAAGGGATGTTCAGTGTGAGATTGTCACTTTGACCCCTCATATCTCTCAAACCATTGATCAAACAAAAATTCTTAAAACATCAAAGTTGTAGAGGACATGCCAATGAACAACTTTGATGTTCAAAGAAAATTCATTTGAAACCTCCTTGATGGAGTAATTTGGCTTGACATGTTTCACATCACATGTTTGATGAAAAACCTTGCCTGACACGTGCGCAGGATGCAAGGCCTGCCTTTGTTTTTCCCTAACTTGCCTTAATTTGCACCAACTTTGAATCATCATAACTCCTTCAATTTTAATGCTTGAATGACTTCCGCCTATGGATTTTAAGCTTAAGATGCCCTCTTTAATTGGATCAAGGTATAATTTTGATAGCCCTTGTATTTTGGGAGAAGGCCTCTCTTGAAGTGGCTGCAAAAATGGCCAAAACTTGCCATTTTTGGAAACCCTAATTTTCCAAAAATGGTAAGTTTTGGTTTTCTTAATTTCTATTGATTCCTCCATCATTTCTTGATCAAATTTTCACCATAGTATCCTTGTAACCCTAATTTCATGATTTTGATCTCAAAAAGTCAGGAGTTGACTTTTTTCCTTAGCATGGTTGACTTTTCCCCAATTCCCTGGTTTTCAATCATCTGGACAATTGAACCACTTCCAAAATGTTTCTATGGATGAAATTTGAACCCTAAGCACTTGACATCATATATAAGACAATGGAATCAACTTTGGATCAAAATTTCACTGAGAAGCCTAGTAGAAATGAAACCCGAATTTGGCCCTTTTTCATCAGGAGATGTTGCATTGCTTGCCTCTTTTGATCAATTCAATTCTTTTCAAGACTTGTGGATTCAAATAAAGACTTGTGGGATGTTGTGAACCCTTTGCACAATGTTGGGAAGCTTTGTGGCTCCTTGGTTACCTTTGTATATCCTTCAATTTCTCCAATCAATGATCACATACCTATGCCTCAGCTATGATGAACATGATGCAATGTTTTTGACTGTTTCATGAATTTGTTTACGCTAAATGCTATGCAAAATGTTGAGAAAATGAGAGGGAAAATTTTGAGGTATTACAGAAGGATATTACCTCAAGTATATATGATCATGAAGGAAAATAATACTACACTAAAAGAGAAGTTAGTGACAAGATAAGGTGAGCCAAACAATAATATATGACAATTCAATAATTATCAAGATCAATCAGAAATGTCAAGAACACCAAGTTCCCTACGAATATGAAAGAAAGGTTCGGGATCAAGTGGTTTTGTAAAAATTTCAGCAAGTTTATTCAAACTTTCAACATGCTCAAACACCACATCACCTTTCTCTACATGATCCCTAAGGAAGTGATGTCTTATTTCAATATGTTTTGTGCGCGAATGAAGGATCAGATTTTTGGTAAGATTGATTGCACTAGTGTTGTCACACAAAATTGGAATTTATTTAAGAGTAATATTGAAGTCATGTAATTGTTGTTTTAGCCATAGAATTTGGGCACAACAATTTCCGGCCGTATTATATTTTGCCTCCGCAGTTGACAAAGCAACCGAAACTTGCTTTTTGCTATGCCAACTGACAAGAGAGTTTGAAAAAAATGGAAAGTTCCACTAGTGCTTTTTCTATCCACTTTGCAACCGGAAAAATAGGAATGGAAAAACCTACCAATGAGCAATCACTACCCTTAGGATACCATAGACCAAACTTAGAAGTACCACAAAGGTACCTAAGTATGCGTTTAACTGATTTTAAGTGTGATTCCTTATGGCATGATTGAAATCTAGCACACATACACACACTAAACATAATATCTATACACGAGGCGGTAAGATAAAGAAGGGATCCGATCATACCTCGACACCTTTTTATATCCACATCCTTACAATTTTCATCACGATCAAGACTAGCAGCGGTAGGAATTGGTGTATCAATGGGCTTGGAATTTGTCATATCAAACCTTTTGAGTAGCTCATTGTAATACTTTGTTTTACTTATGAATGTCCCATCTTCAAGTTGTCTAATTTAGAGTCCGAGGAAAAAGTTAATCTCCTTCATCATACTCATCTCAAATTCACCTTGCATGGAACTTGAAAATTCTTTGACTAACTTCATATTAGTAGATCCAAAAATAATATCATCTACATATACTTGAACTAATATAGAGTGATTTCCTTATCGTTTAATAAAGAGTGTAGTGTCAACTTTTCCTCTTGAAAAACCTTGATTGATCAAAAATTTACTTAGGCGCTCATACCAAGCTCTAGGAGCTTATTTGAGACCATACAAAGTACGTTTAAGCTTGTATACATGATTTAATTTTTCATTGTTTTCAAATCCGGGAGGTTGACACACATACACCTATTCATTTATGTATTCGTTAAGGAAGGCACTCTTAACATCCATTTGATATAATTTGAAATTTTGTGAACAAGCAAATACAAGTAGAAGACGTATAGCTTCGAGGCGGGTAATATGAGCATAAGTTTCCTCATAGTTTATGCCTTCCTTTTGGTTATACCCTTGAGCAACAAAACGGGCCTTTTTGCGAATGATGATACCATTTTCATCCAACTTGTTCCTAAATACCCATTTAGTGCCAATAACTTGATGATCTCGCGGAGGTGGAACAAGGTCCCAAACCTCATTTCTTTTAAATTGATTTAGTTCATCTTGCATGGCTAGAAACCAATTTTCATCAAGTAAGGCCTCTTTGGATTTTTTAGGCTCAAATTGAGAGATGAAAGCATGATAAAAACAAAATTTACTTATCCTTGATCGAGTGATAACACCCTTTGAGATATCTCATATAATGTTGTTGATGGGATGGTCTTTTGATGTTTTCCATTATAATGGTAGATCATTTTGGGTTGATGCTTGATCTTCA
This sequence comes from Lathyrus aphaca, assembly GCA_963966055.1. Classification (NCBI taxonomy): domain Eukaryota; kingdom Viridiplantae; phylum Streptophyta; class Magnoliopsida; order Fabales; family Fabaceae; genus Lathyrus; species Lathyrus aphaca. Next base: position 75,022,146 of record OZ014525.1, on the reverse strand, counting down.
TTTTCGAGTCTAGACTTTTTAGCCGGCTCCTTACAATCAATATCCGGAAAGGGTTCTACACGAGACAAATCTTGGTATTTAACAATCTCTTCTGAAGATTCACTTGCACCAATAACAACACTACCTTTTCCGACAAATTTTGGATAAGATTCATCAAAAGATACATGCACGGATTCTTCAACAATAAGCAACCTTTTATTGTATACTCTATATGCTTTGCTTGAATTTGAGTATCCGAGAAAGATACCTTCATCCGCCTTTGAATCAAATTTACCAAGGTTTTCTTTTCCATTATTTAGCACAAAACATTTGCAACCAAAAACATGAAGGTGTGAAACATTTGGTTTTCTTCCTTTTAAAAGTTCATAGGGCGTTTTATTTAGTATAGGACGAATAATGATCCTATTCAACACATAACACGCGGTGCTAATAACATTGGCCCAAAAGTATTTAGGAAGACCACTATCATTGATCATAGTTCTTCCTAACTCCTCTAACACACGATTTTTACGTTCCACGACGCCATTTTGTTGTGGAGTTCTAGGAGCGGAAAAATTATGTTCAATGCCATGTTTCTCACAAAACATTTCAAAGAGATGATTTTCAAACTCACCTCCATGATCACTTCTAATTGTTATAATGTTTGTGCCAAGTTTGTTTTGAGATGATTTGGCGAAAGTTTCAAAATCCGAAAAAGTATCACTTTTACTAGCTAAGCAGATTGTCCAACAAAATCTAGAGTAGTCGTCAACAATAACAAAACCATAATAGTTTCCTCCTATACTCTTGATTCTAGAAGGACTAAAAAGATCCATGTGTAGAAGTTCAAGAGGTCTAGATGTAGAAACTAAATTTTTTGATTTAAAATATATTTTTGTTTTCTTTCCCATTTGACAAGCATCACAAAGATGGTCCTTAGTGAACTTTATGTTTGGAAACCCAACTACTAAGTTTTTGGAAACAATCTTATTTAGCAAGTCAAAGTTGATATGTGTTAAACGTCTATGCCAAAGCCAAGAGTCTTCACTTTTGGATATTAGACATTTAGGATCACTCATGGTCATCAAATTCAAATCAAGCATGTATACATTGTTAACCCTCAAGCCTTTAAACTTATCCTCTTTATTTTCATTATGTTCAATCATGCAACCTTCTTTAGAGAATGAGACTTTATATCCCTTGTCACACAATTGACTAATGCTAATAAGGTTATGCTTAATACCTTCTACTAAAAGGACATTAGAGATAGATGTAGAAGAGGGATTACCTACACTACCTTTGTCGAGTATATCTCCCTTGTTGTTATCACAATAGGTAACAAATCCCTTCTTCTTAGCCACGAAGTCATAGAATAAGGAAATTTCACCTGTCATGTGTCTTGAGCACCCACTATCTAGAAATCAACGTTTCTCCGTAGCCTCAAGATATTCCACCTACATGATTAGACAAGAGAGGGAGGTACCCAATTTTCATTGGGTCCTAGAGTGTGAGTAAACATTTGGTTGCATTTAGGCAACCATTGACAAATGCCTTTAGGAACTAAGTATCTTCTAAACCGGCATTTAGCAATCGTATGACCTTCCTTGAAACAATAGTGACATTTCAAGAATGGTTTAGAATCACATTTACTATTTTGATCCTTCACAACATAAGTATACCTTTGATATGGGTTGTGCATTGATTCCCTAAAGTTTGAATGATCAATAGTAAAGGTTATCTTAGGTTGCGATAACTTGTCTAATTTGGCTTGAAGAGTTTTAACTTCTTTTTTCCAAATGCAACACGTTTCGCAACTATGAAAGTTATGCCATTCTCGCTTGTCTTCTTTCATAGGTTCTACCATTGATTTCTTAAGAGCTTTCATCGCATTTTGATTATCCGATACCTTTTTCTCTAAATATGTAAAAATTTGTTTGTCGAATGCAATGCGCTTAAAAGCTTCCTTAGCCTCTTGATGGAGAACTCTAAAAGTACTAAGTAGATCATTATAAGACAATTTTTCAGTATTTTCATATTTAGCATGTTTTACCTCTTTCTTGCCTTTCTTATGATCCATGATGCAAAGATATACTTTCTCTTCCTCGTCACTTGAGCTTGCTTTGCTAGAAGATTCACTATCACTTTCCCATGTGTCACTCCCCAGATTTTAATCCTGGTGCAGACACGAATTGTCGGTGATGTTGGAGGTTAAGGTTGAATAGAGTCTCCAGCTAGGCATTTTTATCCCGGAGGAAAGTTAATGTTGCATAAACCTGGAAGGGTATGGATAAGACGGTTGCGAACCAAAGAAACTGAGAAAGGGGGTTGGTTACGACCTGGGAAGGTATTAGCACCCAGATCGTCCGTCGTACTCGACGGGATCCATGCTTATAAGATTGTGTTAAAAGGGGTAGGTGTATGTGTTATCTATGTGCAAAAGCTAGGGAGAGAAAGTACAGGTGTCAGTGCAAAAGGTGTGAATTGCACATGAACTGAGGCTTAAAAAAGAAAGCTGAAAGAGGGGGATGACAAAGAGACTTTTGTTCGATAACTTTTAATTTATGCCTACATATCCTCTCGTGCAATAAGGAAGTCAGAACACCGTAGTTCGACTCAAAGAGACTTAGTGTTTTTGTGTGAACTGCTTGCTTATCTATGCTTAAGTGTATGACTCGTCTGGCTCGAGTGCTAACTGTCTTGCATTAGACGGAAGAAGCGAGTTCTCGTCTTTAGAGTGAGTGTGATGAGAAAAGAATCCCGGAGGAGACGTTTATTGTTTGTTTTTTAGTTTTTAGTTTTTTTTGTTTTTGGTGTTTTGCATAAGATAATGAGCTTAAGCCTTAATCAAGGGTCGTAAACTCATTATATCACCCCTGATTAGGGATAATGAGCCTACTTAAGTGTGAGATAAGCATATCAACTTAATTACCTTAATGATGAAGGATTAAGATCATTAACCTACTTGTGATTATTAAGATGTTTTTGGGTTTTTGTTTAGTGTTAAGTAATGAGTTTAATCTCCAATCAAGGATTAGTGAACTCATTACACCATCCTAAGAGAAGGATGATAGATGAGAACACTTAAGCTGAGGAAGATACCTCAACTTAATCCATGGTTAGGGATTAAATTCATTATATAACAAACCTTTATTAAATGGATTTTAGTTAAAGAGTGAGGTTAAGAAGTGGATTTTATGGTTTGTAAGACATCTTGAGGGGGACTTGTCCATTAAACATTGGGGTTAGTCCCTCTTAACCATAAGGAAGAGATAAAACCCTAATGTAAGGCCCAAGTTACAAGATAAATTCTTAGTGATTATTAATGTGTTTTTATTAATAGGTGTAAACAAATTAAAGGTTTAACACTAAGGATTAAAGTTATACACTCCATCATAAGATAAGGATGCAGGCATAACCATAATTCAAAGTCTTAAAGCTTTAAGTGTTTAGCCCCTGATTATGAGATGAGAATAGAGACTCAAGGAGAATCAAAGGTAAAAACTAAGGGAGACTATACACAACCCTAAAAATTATCATGCTTGGATATCCTATGGTTTGTGAGGCTTAAGAGAGAAGATCTTCAAGGCCACCAAGGAAGAGAAACAGATGAAAAGAGAATGGAAAGAAGAGTAGGTTACTTACTTCCTGAAGAAGATAAGTAACCCAGGAGAAGAGAAAGGAGCAAGAGAAACATAAGTGAAGCAAGCTCACTTCAAAGACAAATAAATATGCAAATGAGAGGAAAGAAGAGGTGGGAGGTGAAGGCAAATCCACCTCCCAGACAACTTACCAAAAGTTCCTGAAATATTAGTATAAGATGCATAAGATATAAAGCACAAAGAAATGAGATGAATAAGGATGCAAAGTCCAAAACCAGAAGTGATTATACAATGCAGATGTATTATGAGATGATGCAAAATCATACAAGATGCATATGAATGATCATACAAGAATGAGATGCAATGGAAGCATGTTTAGAAGCATGTTTAGAAGCATGAAAACACATGGATGTTCATGGAATGTAATGAATGCAAAACATAGAAAATGAATTAAGAAATGATCAATCAATGTTTCAAACATGTCCTAAGACTTCTAAGATGACATAAAAAATAATGGAATGGCATGATAAGTTCATAAGTTCATGATATGCAAAGAAGAATGCAAATGAAGATGCAAAATTAGGGTTTTAAGGCAACATGAGATGCATATGACCAAAAAAGAAGCATACATCATGATAAAAAAATTGAAATTGAACTCAAACAAACCCTAATAACATACAATATCACACCCCAAAGGAGAAGGTCAGAAGCTTAACCTAGTGAGAGTTATGAAATTTCTAAGTTAACTAGGGTTTTTGGGTGATTCTTAAGGGAAAATGCAAATCAAATTGAAAATGCAAGATAAAAATATGAGATAAATAACCTAGAAACTATATGCAATATGAAAAACAATGCAAACAGAATCAAATTCAAACTCATCATGGTTAGGCAAAAATGAATTTTTCAAGTTAGGGTTAGAAAATGTGAAATTTAAGAACCCTAATTCAAAGAAAATTGTGAAAATGTAATCAAACCTACAAAGAAATTTGTAAGGTGAGTTTGAAAATGTTTCTAAATGTTTAAGAATGCTTCATGATTTTTTTGGTGATTTTTAGAAACCTAAATGCATATTTAATTAATTAAAATCAATTAATTAATTAAATAAAACATTTAAATATTTTAAAAATACTTTTTTAATGCAAAAATTAAAATAAAAAATATTTTTAGGTTAAGAAAATTATTTGAAACAAAAATGCAGAAAATGATATTTTTTGAAAGTGTTTTGCTATTTTAAAATAAATATGGAAAGAAATTGAATAAAATGAAATAAAAATGAATTAAAATGGGAAGTCAACTGATCTAAAGGTCCAGATTCAAACCTATGTTGATTGCGCGCGCAAATGAGTGGTCATGATGGTTTCTGGCTAATTAATTGTGATTTATTTAATTAATCCAAAATTAAATTTAATGAATTAATTTGTGCCATTCATACGTTAACCTAATCAAGATCTAAGGGACAGGATTCAATCTGGGCAACTAAACCCTAATTAGGGCTAATCATTTTCAGGTGACCGGAGACAAGCTCCGGTCATCTTCTCCGGCCAGCTCTTCACCCTATCTCACTCCCTAGGCTACCCCAGACCCCATAACTCTCCAGAATCATCCCCCAAACAATCCTAAACAAGAATCAGGCCACAGAAATCATTTATATTGCATCAAAATGGAGAATCGAAGAAAAACGTTTTCAGATCAAAAAGTTTCAGAGCATCAATACATCCTGGTTTCTCAACCATTTTCAAAACAAATCATATCACCATGATCAGAGAGACATATAGAATCACATTATAACTTAAAATGAAGGTTCTGGAAAAAAAGTTTGAGATGGCTACCTGAGATGAAGCTTTGTCAGTCTGAGCTTTCTGGCCTTTCCTTTGATGCTAATCCACTCCACTTGATCCCCTTGTGCTTCTGAAATGCTTGAATGAAGTTTGCATGGCTTGGTTTTGAAGATTCAGTTCTGCTAAGGCAGAAATCGTGTCTTTGGTTCAGGTGCTTTTAGGGCAAAATGAAGGGTGGTTTGTGATCCTTAGACCATTTGGAGATGATTGGTGAAGTTTGTTTTGAGGTTTGTGGCTTGTGGGATCAGATTCAAAGAGATGAAGTTCTTGAGTGATTTTTTGCAATCCTGAGTTGTGGGATGATTCAGGCCAATGTGTCCTATGAAAATGAGTCCATGATGTTAGTATAGGCCAATGGGATTGATCAGAAAGTGGGTGGTGGCACAACTTGATTGGTATGGGAAAAGTTGCAAAAAATTCAATGGATTTGTACTTGAAGCATGGCACGGGTCAGAGCTTGTTAGAAGGGGTGTCTGGCCTCACCTTGCATCAAGGATGGCCTTTGGATCAATAGAATGTAGTTGGATGGCCTTGATCAAGTGTTCTCATGGTTTATGCAATTTTCCCTCTTTGGAGTTTCTTGAAGTGCAAGGCATAGAAACTTGTGATTTTTGGTGCAATCGTGATCAAAATGTGTTACATTATATTGGTATTATGTTTAGAAGTTGATTAGAGGTCATGAAATGGCTTGGCAAGTGAAATTGCAAAAATCCATCTTTGGTGCACACTTGAAAATTATAGGATTTTTGCCAACTTTGAAAGGCCATATCTTGAGTTCTAGGATGAATCAAGACATGTTCTTGTACTTTTTGAAAATGGAAATACATAATCTACAACTTTTATGTCCAATGATTTTTCATTTGAAGCATTTTTGGTCATGAAAGAATAGGTTGAATATCTTTCCCAAAATGGAAAGTTTCCATTACAAGTCATTTCCAAAAATAGCAAGTTTGTATTTGGCTCAAAATTATTCAACTTTGTGAACTTTTAACCACTTAAATGATCAAATAAAGATCATAGAGACTCAAAATGATGATGATGACCCTTTGGTACCCTTGATGGAGGCCTCAGATGCCCTGATTTTGACTTTACTTGCTCAAGAAGTTACCCAATGATCAGATGACTTCCACAGTGAATTTCTTCATCAAATTTGGTACACATGATCCTTATGACATATTAAGACCATTAGAAACAAGAATGGAAAAAATGAGATTAAGGTCTCTGAAACCAAAACCCTAATTTTGGTCATCTGTGCAGGAAAACCCTAACTCTGCCTGGACTTCTGTGCAATCCTTTGACATTTTGTGACTTCCAATCATCCTTGGATATATAATAAGACCATAGACCCCTCATGGACTCTCTTGGCATGTTTAAATACCATTGAGACGGCTCGGACCACTTCTTGGGTTCATCTGATCACAAAACCCTAATTGTGCAGTCATGCAATGATTTGATGAAATTGTTTATGCAATGTGAGATGCAATGAGATGTTTATTCAAAATGAGATCATAAGCCATGGTGTGTGAGAAAAAAGTGAGGGCAAATTTGGGGTGTTTACACCATGCGATATACGCTCTTCTAGTTTTGTTACCTTTCCTTTGATGCTTATCTTTAGCTTTGTCTTTCTTTAGCATTGGACAATACAGTTTGTAGTGACCCGGTTTTCCACAATTGTAGCATGATCCTTTACCTTTCGTACTTTTAATAGATTCTTGCTTGGAAGGGTTAGATTTCCTTCGATAGTTGATGAAACGCTTGTCCGAATGAGATATTTCATTCTTTTTAAGATACCGATTGTATCTTCTAACAAATAAACCCATATCTTCATTTGATTCATTGTCACCATCACTTGAATCAATCTCACTATCTTTATTGGTGGATGATTTTGAGGAAGAAGCCTTCAAAGAAATAGACTTCTTCTTCTGCTCATGATCTTTATTCTTCTCGTTCTTTTCTTTCTTTTCGTTATCTTCATGCTCATGTAAATTTAAGAGCTCTTGTTCATGCTCTAGTAGCTTTCCAATAAGTGTAGTCAAATCCAAGGTCCTTACGTCATTGGCTTCTTTGATTGCCGTAACTTTTGGCAACCATTCCCTAGTAAGACATCTTAAGATTTTATTAGTGGCTACATCGTTAGGAGTAGTTTTACCAAGGGAATTTAAGCGATTAGTCAAGTGAGAAAATATTTTTCCCATTTCACCAATGGTTTCCCCTTGGCTCATGTGAAATCGATCAAACTCTTGTTGTAGAGTATTAATTCGTGCAAGCTTTACATCATCGGTTCCCTCATGGGCAACTTGTAATGCTTCCCACACGGCCTTAGCCGTAGTATAATGAGAGACTTGAAAATATTCATCCGCTCCCAAAGAAACTATAAGCATATTTCGAGCTTTCAAATCATAGCTATATTTCTTTTCATCATTCTCGTCCCATTGTGCTTCCGGTTTTTCAATTTGGACGTTATCCGGACCGCACATAGTTATTTGAAAAGGCCCGTCTTGAATAACTTTCCAAATTTTTCTATCAACGAAGTTGATATGAATGCGCATAAAATCCTTCCAGTGACTATAGTTTTCTCCGGTAAAATCTGGAGCTCTATTGTACGCCCTCGTTGGATCGTTGTCCATTTTCCAATATGTTGTATACGAAGCACTAGATGAACCGGTGCTCTTGATACCACTTGTTAGACGATAGCGCGGATCTAGAAGGGGGGTTGAATAGATCCCTTTTTCAAAATTTACGTTTAAAAAAATAATTGAAAATGTATTGCGGAAGTTTCCCGAAAAATCGTCTAATTAAAATTGAAGTCACCGGAGATCGGATATACGCTTTAACCAAATGGGACTAGAATGTTGACAAGATGAATTAATACTACACAAAATATTCACTTGATAACACCATAAATGATAAACTACTCTTAACAATGATATAGAGTAAGAAAATAAGCACAATCTAATTAATTTTGTGTGGTTTGACTTTTTGACAAACACTTGGTGTGCAATACACTAAGTGTAATTTTGTTGTATCAAGTAATGCAGAATTTTTCACAAAGTAGTTATCACTTTTGAGTGTGACAATTTGTCAAACACCTTGAGTGCACTACTTAGATACATCAGAATTTTTAGAACACACAAAATCAAAATGTGCAAAAGTAAAAGGCGAGAATAGTAAAGAACACAAGGAATTTGTTTAGGCAGTTCCTTCGCTGTCCTCGCTCGAAGTACTCTGCCCCCAATTCACAATCGAATTGGGAAATTTTATTAAAATTGCAATTGTTTTACAAGAAGAAAATAGATGAACCAACAAACCAATATGTGTTGAATGTGCTGTCAAATCTTCTTCTTGTCCTTTGATTCAAATTCGAATCAAGACCTCCACACGTGTCGAGAAAGCCTCTGATTAATTGCTCCCTTCTTGCAAGGAAATATGATCCTCCAAACTTTGAGGACGGTTGAGTTTCTTCGACACTTGTGAACCCACAAAGATCTTCACAATCCTCCTTCTACCGTGATATGAAAGAACGATCCACTTGATCTTCAATCTACCTCACTCGGTTGAATATACGAACGACGGTTGTGTGCAAAACCCCCCTTAAACCTTCTATGATCTTGGAGGAGAAAACCCTTCATATTTTTCCAAGAAAAACCCACACTCTCTAGACCCAATTTGAAACTCTAATTCACGATTGAACGTTATCTTCGAAGCTTGCACCTTGATCAACAAAGATTATTGTGTGTGATTGTTGATGGATGCAAGGAAGAAGAAGATGAAGAGAGAAGTGTGTATATCTTTCACTTTTATTGTTAACCTCTAAAAAGAAATGAAAGCAGCTATGTATATTGGTTCGTTTATGGTAGAAAAATATAAAGCGAGATTTAATAAAAAATATGACAGTTACAGGAATGAGCCTGCTCAAATCAGCAAATGAGTCGGCTCAAAATTCTGGGTGAGTCGGCCAAAAGTGGGGAAAGGCGGCCTGTTGAGACCCGCACATATTTGGGAGAAGAACAATTTAATGAGTCAGCTCATGAGGTTCTTTGAGCCGGATCATACATACCCAATGATCCGGCCAAAATTTGGCCTCAGGCAGCCTGTTGGGACCCGCGTGTTTTGGGCACAAAACACACTGAATGAGTCGGCTCGTGGTGGAATTTGAGTCGGCTCATTCAGTTTATTTTCACAAAAATGATATTTCTTATTTTTTATTTGTTAACCAAGCATACTTTCAATCATTCCAAGTTTTTGACACATTCAAAACCCATGCCATGTCTCACAAAAACAACTCAAAACATCTTAATAAAGGTTGAGCTTTCTCATGTGCCAAGGGACTTTGCCATGGGGTACTTGCATGCATTCCATATGGGGATGAGGTGTAGGGTATCTATCATGATGAATAAGTCTTAGCATGAGGATGTTTCAGAAAAAAAACACCTAAAAACACTTCTTCTAAAAAACAATAAGCCAACAACAAGCGTCTCTCCCGTGGGAACTCTCTTCTCATCTCTTTATTCTTAACGAAAGAACTTGCTTCGACTTGTCTCTTTGTAAGACAGTAAACGCACTCATTTCAGACGAGCCTGCAACAACTAAGCATAGACATAAGCATTTCAAGATTTAAAAAACACAAATTTTCCTCCCTAGTTAGGGGAACTACGGCGACTCTGATTCTCATTTCCCATGAGATACGTAGGCAGTGGGGTATAACCCATTCGAGCATATTCTTTATTTTCCCTACATTTTTCCATACCCTTTTATTTCTCTTTTCTAGTTCCATTAGTAGTTTCATTTTAGCAGCAGTTTATTTCTCACCCTTTGAAATAGTTCGAGCAAGCGTGGATCCCGTCGGGTACGACGGACGATCTGGGGTGCTAATACCTTCCTAGTTCATAACCGACTCCCAAACCCAGTCTTATTGGTTTGCAAGATCTTGTTATTTCCTTTCTTTTCGGTTTGTGCATCATTGTTTTTCCCATTCATTCGGGATAAAAATATCTGGTTGGCGACGCTACCTTTTCCTCGCCACTTTCGCGTTTGTAGTAGGATGAAAATCGCGGGAGCGACAACCAACCCTGGGGAACTTTATGGTACGAATCCACCACCCGGTGTTATGCAACATTCAAAGCAATTTTAAATGTTTTCCTTTTCGCATGTTAATTGTAAAGCTTCCCTTGTTTAAATGCAATGTTCTTTTATATCAAAAATTCAGGACATTTTCGCAAACAAAACATTAGAAAAAACAAAGAAAGAAGCTTTTAACTGAATAATTATTTTTATTGATGGGCCTCTGAATAGGAAAAGAATACATCGGGAAGCAATCCCCTTGAAAGAGGTGATCACCATAAATTGAGAAAATAAACTAACCTAATGGCAATGTGAAAACGGCCTTCCAATGAGTTTCAATTCTGCTATGACCAATATGTCTTCAAGATTTCTCCTTTTAATATTGCTTTCTGAAAAGAAGGATTAGAATGATTCTTATCCTTTGGAGATTGCTAGGTTGAATGAGACAACGATGTAGTACAGATAACTCAGATCACAATCGTTCGATTATTCCCTTTTTTGAATGGACCGCCCTTTCGAGTTTTCAATCCACCAGGATACCCTTTTTTGCCTGAGTTGCCCGATGTGGATTTTCAACTCACCGGGTGTAAAATCTTTTATTTATATCCCTAATTTTTTTCCTGATCCTTTTATTATGTTTTTGGCTTGCTGGGATGCCCTTTTTTCCTGGACTCTTTATTATGTTTTTTTTATCCAGCGGATCTCTTTCATGTGAAGTATTTTTTAACTGCGTCTAAGTTAACAGGGGATGGAAAATCTTCACCATCCATGCTTGTAAGCTTCAATGATCCACCTAAGAAAACTTGTTTAACTATGTATGGACCTTCATAGTTGGGAGTCCATTTGTCCCTATGATCTGTACTTGGAGGAAGAATTCTCTTGAGTGCAAGTTCACCAGCCTGATACTCCCGAGGATGCACTCTTTGGTCAAATGTTCGTTTCATTCTCCTCTGATATGGTTGACCATGGCATACAACTGCCAATCCTTTCTCCTCAAGCAAACTCAATTGATTATACCTGGCTAGTACCCATTCATCTTCATCTAGCTTGACATCCATCATCACCCGTAGTGACAGAATCTCCACTTCAACCGGTAGGATAACTTCCATACCGTACACAAGTGAAAAAGTTGTTGCCCCAGTAGATGTCCTTACTGATGTTATGTACCCATGCAAAGCAAATGGTAACATCTCATGCCAATATTTGTAAGTCTCTGCCATTTTCTGCATAGTCTTCTTTATGTTTTTATTGGCCGCTTCAACGATGCCATTCATCTTTGGACGGTAAGGAGAAGAATTATGATGTTCTTTCTTGAAGTCCCAATATAACTCTGCCATCATCTTGTTATTGAGATTAGAACCATTGTCACTAATGATTCTCTCAGGCACTCCATATCTACAAATGGTGTCTCTCTTTAGAAATCTGGCAACCACCTACTTGGTGACATTGGCACAATGTCGCTCCCACCAAAATGACAACCGGGGTCAAGAGGGGTACAGACGCGAACGGTCGGCGAAAAGAGAAAAGAAAAGAGTCGCCAGCTAGGCATTTTTATCCCGGAGGAAAGGTAATGCTGCATAAACCTAGAAAGATACGGATAAGACGGTTGCGAACCAGAGAGACTGAGAAAGGGGGTTGGTTACAACCTGGGAAGGTATTAGCACCCAGATTGTCCGCCGTACTCGACGGGATCCACGCTTAAAAGATTTGTGTTTTAAAGGGGTAGGGTCAGTGCAATTTGTGTATTAAAGCTGGAAAGGATGTACAGGTGTCAGTGTAAGAGAAGTGAAGTGTATAGGTGAAGTGTCCGTGTAAGGACAAGAGTGAAATGCTCAAGATAATGAGGCTAAAAAAATAAGGCTGGAAAGAAGGGGAATATACAGAGACTTTTGTTCGATAACTGTTAAGTTATGCCTACGTATCCTCTCATGCAATGAGGAAGTCAGAACACCGTAGTTCGACTCAAAGAGACTGAAGAGAGAATTGACTGTGAACTGCTTACTTGTCTATGCTCAAGTGTATGACCTGTCTGGCTCAGGTGCAAATTGTCTTGCATTAGACGGAAGAAGCAAGTTCTCGTTTGTGAATGAATGAGATGAGAAAAGAATCCCGGAGGAGACGATTATTGTTTGTTTTTGTATTTTCAGTCTTTTATTGCTTTTTTGAAGTTTGTCATAAGTTAATGAGCTTAAGCCTAGACCAATGGGTTAGTAAACTCATCACATCCTCGCTCTGATTAAGGGTAATGAGAATACCTTAAGTGTGAAGTCAGTATCTCACACTTAATCACCATGGTGTAGGGTTAAGATCATTAACCCACTTGTGATTAATTAGATGTTTTTGTTGTTTTTGTTTAGTGTTGAGTAATGAGATTAAGCCATAATCAGGGATTAAACAGACTCATTACACCATCCTAATAGAAGGATAATAGATGAGAATGTTTAAGCTGAGGAAGACTCCTCAACTTAATCCATGATTAGGGATTAACCTCATGACAAAACAAAGCCTTTATTAAATGGATTTTAGTTAATGATAAGATGAAGAAATGATTTTTATGGTTTGTAAGACAACTTGAGGGGGACTTGTCCATTAACACTAGGGTTAGTCCTTCTTGACCAATTAAGGAAGAATTAGAACCCCAATGCAAGGCCCAAGTTACAAGCTGGATGTCTTGATGATTATTAAGTGGATTGATTAAAGGATTTAAACGCATTAAGGGTTTAACGCTTAGGATTAAAGTTATACACTCCATCCTAATAGAAGGATGCAGGCATAAGCTTAATCGCAAAGCCTTAAAACCTTTAGGGTTTAGTCCCTGATTGTGAGATGAGAAGAGAGGACTCAATGAGACACAAAGGTAAAATATAAATGGGGGACTAATCGAAACCCTAATTATTGTCATGCTTGGTTGTTCCTAAGGTTTGTGAGGTTTACAAGAAAAATCTTCAGAGAAACCACCAGGAAGCAGATGAAAGGAGCAAAGAAAAGAAAAGTAACTTGCTTCATTTAAGAAGACAAGTCACTTGAAGAAAGAAAGTAAGATGAAGAAGAAAGAGCAAGCTCAATCTCAAACACAAGATAAAATGCAGCAATGATGCATAAGAGGAATGAAAAGAGATTGTGAGAAGTGAAGGCAAATTCACTTATCAAATTACTTACCACCTGAAAAGTTAGCAAAAGAAATGGAATGCAATACAAAATGGGATGGAATACCATGATGCAAACCAAAACCAGAAGCATGAGTATGATGTTAATGATGCTAATAGATGATGCAAACATGAGGCAAGACATGAGGGTGATCATACAAACATATGGATGCAAGAGAAGCATGCTTTGAACCATGAATATACATGAAAAGTTATGAAATGCAAATGACATACAATATGGAAAATGAAAGATGCAATGATCAAACATGATTATAATGTGTCTTAAGATGTCATATGAATCAAATGAATGCATAAAATGTCATGGCAAGTCATGGTATGCAAGCAAATGGAAGATGGATGCAAATGAAAGCCCAAATTAGGGTTTATGATCAATGCACAAAACAAAAATCAAAACCAGAAGCAAACATCATGATAAAAAATTGAAAATGCATTCAAAGGAACCCTAAACCTATACAAACTCATTGCCCAAAGGAGGGGTTCTAACTCTTAACCTAATGAGGGTTATGAATTTCTTAAGATTGCTAGGGTTTTAAGATACCTTGTCAAGAAAAATGCCAAACAAATAAGAAATGCAAGATCAATTCATGCCAATTTAATCCTATAAACTACATGCTATACAAGATGCAATGCAAGAAGAATCAAGGTCCAACTCTTAAAGGCTAGGCAGAAATGAATTTTTGAAGATTGGATCAAAATAATGCCTTTAAATGAAATTAATTCCATGGAAAATTGTCAAAAGTCATCAAGATCAAAAAAGAAATTTGGTTTGAGAGTTGGACAATGTTTCAAAATGATTTTAAATGTTTCATGAATTTTTTTGTGATTTTTAAATACTCAAAAGTATTTTTAATTAATTAATTCTCATTAACTAATTAAAAATAAACTTTTAAATGATTTAAAAATAATTTTTAATGCAAAAAATAAAAATAAAAATGTTTTTGGTTTCTGAAAATTAATTGAAACTTGAATAAAAATTTTCAGAATTTTTCAATGATTTTTACTATTTTTAAATAAATGAACAAAACAAATGAATTTAAATGAAAATAAAATTGAATTTAATGGGAAGTAAGCAGGATCAAGGGCCAGCATTCAAACTGGACGTGCGGGAGTTGACTGCGCGCGTCATCCAGTGGCTGAGATTCAAACTAATCTAATTAACATAATCTGAATTAATTAATTTAATTAAATATGATTAGGGTTTTAATGTGAGATCCTGTCCACTCAAATGCGCGCGGGTCAGCCCTAGTCAACTCATCCTACGCTTCACATTCAAACTTGCATTAATGACTCTGATTAGCCCTAAACAAATTCAAGTGGCCGGAGAAGACTTCTGGTCATCTTCTCCGGCGAGACCTTCACCCAAACTCTCTCAAATCTTCACTAAATCATGCCAAACTCTCCAGATCAACTCATCTAAACCTCCTAAACAACAATCCAGCCCCAAAATTCATTTCTTTTTCGTGAATCATGAAGAACAAACAAAAATCCAGTTTTCGGGCAAAGTTTCAGACAAGCCATACAACCTCAAAACTTAATCATTTTCAAAAGTAAAAGGTTAAGTGAACTCAGGGAAGTATATAGATCATTTTAGAAACAAGAAATGAGAGTTCTGGAAAAATGAATTTCCATGGCTACCTGAATCGAAGCTTTCAAATCAGGGACTTTCTGGCCAGTTTCTTGCTTCCAATCAACTGCAATGGACCTCCTGAGAAGCTTTCAATGCTTGTTTGAAGTTTATAATGGTTGGTTTGAAAGATTGCTGAAGTTCTGCTCAAAGAGGGGCAGAAATCGTATTTTGGTTTCAGAGGGTTTCAGGCTATGGTGATGGGTGGTTTGTGATCAGTGGAACCTCTTAAGATCAATGGTGAAGTTTGTTTATGTGTTTGAAGGCTGTGCTGAGTGTTTCGAATGAAAATGCAAGTTGGAGAGATTTTGATAACTATGGCTTGGAGTGTGTTTCAGCTTGAAGTGTGTGGTGTGTTATGTTGGCTTTGGTCCATGTATCAAAAGGTGATAGGTCAGAAAGTTGTTGGTGGCCTATGGTGATTGGTATGGGTCTTTGGCCAAAATGTCAAACTTTGTGTAAGAGAGGTATGGGCTCATAGCTAGCCAAGGACAAATAGGGTGTCCTGCGCAGCAAGAAGTGTGGAGAGCCTTAGGATCATTTGTGAAGTCAGCAAGCAAGTGGATTAGGGTTTGAGTGAGCTTTTGCAACTTGTTTCATCCTTGGCCCTTTTGAAATTTCTTGTTCCTCAAGTCATGAAAATGAGCGATCCTTTGATGCAATCTGACTTTTAGGTCATGGTTCATGTTTGTATGAAGATTAGAAGTCCATTTGATAGCACAATTTGCCTTGGCAAGTGATTTTGCAAATTTGCCTCTTTGGTGGAAAACTTGAAATTATGTGATTTTTCCCAACTTTGACAAGCCATAACTTTTGATCCAAAATGAATTAGAATGAGTTCTTGTACTTTTTGAAAAGGGAATGATCCATTCTACAACTTTCATGACCAAAGTTTTTCCATTTGAAGCATTTTTGAATCAAAAAGCAAGGGTTGAAAAAGTTTCCCAAAATGGCAATTTTCATTATAAGTCAACTTTCCCAAAAAGTCAACTTTGCAAATGACTTGAAATTCTCCAATTTTGTGAACTTATAACATATTTTATGATAAAATAAAGATCACACACAATCAAAATGATGAAGAACACCCTTTGGTTGGGTCATTGTGGGCCTCAGATACCCTGATTTTGCACTGACTTGCTCAAAAAGTCAACTCTTGATCAGATGACTTCCCCATGGAATTTCTTCATGAAAATTGATATGCATGATCCTTATACCATATAGAGACCAATAGAAACAAGAATGACCAAAAAAAATTGGAGTTATGGCCTCTGAACCCAAAACCCTAATTCTAGGTCATTTGTGCAGTCAAACCTGGCTCTGCTTCCATGCCATTCTCAGTTCTTGTGATTCTTTTGACATTCTTGACTTTGAGGGGATATGATATGATGCTTGAACATACATGGACCCCTTTGAGGTGATTGATGACCTTTGGAGTGGATCAAATGGCTCTTGGATTGCTCAGATCACAAACCCTAAATGCAGATGACTTTGAAACAATGCAGTGGATCAAGAATGTGGTATGAGATGCTATGATTGGATTTATGCATATGAAATGATCACAAGCCATGGTGTGAATGGGTGAGGGCAAATTTGGGGTGTTTACAGCTGCCCCTATTCAAACATGAGTTAGCTGTGCAGGGTGTAAGCGACGGCTTATCAGGCAAACAAGATAACTTGTGGTTGAATACCAAAGACATTCCAAAATTTGCACTCATAGAATGAAGAAGAAAAGGGATATATATTGTAAAAGAAAATAAAGTATATTATAGAGTGCGGGCGACGGAGGACGACCGTCGAGCAGAGGACGACTGCTGGGGAAAGAGCAATGACGGGGGCGGTCGACACGCTGGGAGAAATGTGGGAAATAAAGCAATGACGGGGACGAACGACAAGCTGGGGATAAAAGGGGTTATGATGGGGACGGCCATCAAGTAAAGCTATACGAATCTCTGGGGATTAATGAAAAATGATGGGGACGGCCATCAGGTTCATAAAGTAATGCAAACAACGATGGGGACGGCCATCGGGCTAAACTGATGAAGGACGATCATCAGGAAAAGGAAAAAGGGACCACGACGGGGACGGCCATCAGGTTAAAGAATAAATGAAATAATGATGAGGGGCGGTCATCAAAGGTGAAGGACGATCACCTAACAGGGGACGGCTGCTCTGTATCACGACATAGGACGAATGTCGGATAAAAGGTCGACGATGGGGACGGCCATCGGACGAGCATGATGAAGGACGATCATCAAGAGGTGAAGGACGATCACCTAGCAGGGGACGGCTGCTCTCAAGGTTTATCATGACATAGGACGAATGTCAGATAACAAAATCAACGATGGGGACGGACATCGGATAAAATGATGAAGGACGATCATCAAAAAGGTGAAGGACGATCACCTAGCAGGGGACGGCTGCTAAAAATATCACGACATAGGACGAATGCCGGATAAAAGGTCGACGATGGGGACGGCCATCGGACGAGCATGATGAGGGACGATCATCAAGAGGTGAAGGACGATCACCTAGCAGGGTACGACTGCTCTCAGGGTTTATCATGACACAGGACAAATGTCAGATAGAAAAGAAGTTTTTGCTTTGCTGGCGACCTACTGGAGAATAGTAAACATGGACGAGTGTTTACGTCCAAGAAATAAAAGGTATAAGTGTTTTGACGTTGTGTATAGATTAAAGATGAGGACGAGCATCCCTAAGACTGCGATACGGACGAGTATCGGGTAGAATCAAATACTGACACGTGTTCAGAGATGATGATACGGACGAGTGTCAACTGGTTAACAAGGAACACGGACGAGTGTTGGTCCTGAGGGGACTCTTCTGGGGGAAAAGTAGACACAGACGAGCGTCTAAATTCAAGAAGACAAGAGTGTTTAACACAGTGTATGGATTAAAGATGCGGACGAGCATCCCTAAGACTACGATACGGACGAGTATCAGGTAGAAACAAACGCTCGAAGTATGTTCTGAGATGATGGTACGGACGAGTACCAACTAGTTAACAAAGAACACTGACGAGTGTCGAATCTGAGCGGATATAAGCGGTGTATACAAGATATGGACGAGTATCTGTATAAGTGAAAAGAGAGTAATAAGTATGAGTGGTGTAAGGACAAGTGTTTAACTTGCTGGAGAGAGTGACACGGACGAGTGTCAAGTATATATTATAAACAAGTACATTCTTTTCAAAGTGTTAGGTAATTATGCTGGGGAAAGTGACACGGACGGATGTCAAGAAAGTTATATATGTAAGTATCTGTGAGTGCAAAGGGGACGCTTTGGCTTTCTACTGGGGAATATGACACGGGCGGGTGCCAAAAGGAGTGTGTATTTGTATTTACAAGTGTAAGGCAAATGCCTTGGCTCTCTGGTGGGGAACTTGGGGAGTTTGTTGTATACTGTTGATGGGTTGTCAATATTCACAAGTGTTTGATTCAGAACATGGCTTATGATTATGCAATATGTGTGTTTTTGCCGTAATGCTCCGTATTAGAAGGAATGCTACGCTTTGTGGGGAGAATATGATGCTAATGCCATGTTTATGCAAAAGATAACGATTCGGGACTCGGATCCTGTTGCTGCAAAGATCTTTGGTTGATCTGCTTGAAGTGAACATCCCAGCTGGGGATGAGATCATTGGTAGATCTAGCATATATGACTTTGCTTGGGGAAATAGGCCACTGACAGACCTATCTTGGTAATAAGGGAACCAGCTGGGGTTTGTAGAAGCTTTCGTCACTCTGTTGTGATTCCTTCGCGTGTTGTCCTTCCGGGTAGAGGTCGACACTCTGCGGGGGAGATGGTTTTCTGGCTTTTATACCTGGCCGAGGAGGAAGAATGAATGGCAACTCGGCTGGGGAGAGATAATGAATGGCAACTCAGCTGGGGAGAAAGCACCTACGGTGCTAAGACTGAGTGGATGATGATTTGCCAGCCGGCTGGGATGAAGCTTTCATGCCCCATGCGGTGCTTTGAATACCTGCAATCCTGAAAAGACAGAGAAATGCACAAGTAATCCCGAGGTACCCCTTACTGGATTCCGTCATAGGAGTTTAGACACCCCCGGGAGTAAGTATATTTCCTGCAAGCACGTTATTAAGAGAAGCATTTGTATTTATGCAATCAGCATCTTAAGGACATCAGACATTTTGCGAATGAAAATAAAATGTACGAGACAAAACATGACCAAAAATCTGATTTTATTAATTTGCGTGCCCTGAATTGGCAAGATACAGTCAAAGAAACAGATCCCCTAAAATGAGGAGATTATTACAAATTGAGAAACAAAAGATGTTGGCAATGTTGACGACGCTTCAAGGAGCTTCCCTTTGCTATGACTCGTATGACATTTGACGTTCTTCTCGTCTTGCTTTCTGAAGAAGGCTGATTCTGACTGGTGCTTGATCCTTTTGAAGTTTACCAAGTTGTAACTGATACAGACGAATTCAGAATACAGTTGTTCGCTTATTCCCTTGTTTTGCATGGATCGCCCTTTCGGGTTTTCAATTCATCGGGATACCCATTTTTGCCTGAGTTGTCCGATGTGGCTTTTCAACTCAACGGGTGTACATTTTTTGTTTATTTCCCTTATTTTTGCCCGAGTCTTTTATTCTGTTTTTGACTCGCCGGGATGCCCTATTTTTTCCTGGACTTGCATTCTGTTTTTATGTCCAGCGGGTCATTTTTATGCGAAGTATTTTTTAACTGCATCTGAATTCACAGGGGATGGGAAGTCTTCACCATCCATAGTGCTGAGCATCAGTGTTCCACCAGAGAAAACTTTCTTTACTACGAATGGTCCTTCATAGTTTGGAGTCCACTTGCCCCTGTGGTCTGTATGAGGAGGGAGGATTCTTTTCAGCACAAGATCTCCTACTTGGTACTCTCGGTGCCTGACTTTCTGATCGAAGGCTTTCTTCATTCTTCTCTGATACAACTGCCTATGACAGATTGCAGCCAATCTCTTTTCTTCAATCAGACTCAGTTGTTCGTATCGGGATTGGACCCACTCTGCTTCGTTCAGCCTAACATCCATTAATACTCGTAAGGAGGGTAATTCAACTTCAACAGGTAGGACTGCCTCCATACCATACACAAGTTGATACGGTGTTGCCCCAGTAGATGTTCTGATTGATGTACGGTACCTATGCAAGGCAAACGGTAGCATCTCATGCCAGTCTTTGTAGGTGACTACCATCTTCTGTACAATCTTCTTGATATTCTTATTAGCTGCCTCAACAGCGCCGTTCATCTTTGGCCTGTAAGGAGAAGAATTGTGGTGTTGGATCTTGAAGTCCCGACACAGTTCTGCCATCATTTTGTTGTTCAAGTTGGAACCATTATCAGTAATGATTCGCTCGGGCACTCCATACCGACAGATGATATCTTTATTCAGAAATCGGGCTACCACTTGCCTTGTAACATTTGCATAGGAAGCTGCTTCAACACACTTGGTAAAATAGTCAATAGCAACCAGGATGAATCTGTGGCCGTTTGAAGCAGTCGGTTCAATCTTGCCAATCATATCAATGCCCCACATGGAAAAAGGCCAAGGTGAAGACATCACATTCAGAGGATTGGGAGGCACATGCACCTTATCCGCATAAATCTGGCATTTATGGCATTTTCTGGCATAGGCACAACAGTCGGCATCCATTGTGATCCAGTAATAGCCTGATCTTAGCAACTTTTTAGCCATAGCATGTCCTCCTACATGGGTACCAAAGGATCCCTCATGCACCTCGTGCATCAACAAGTCTGCTTCTACCTTATCAACGCATCTAAGTAGTACCATATCAAAGTTTCTCTTGTACAGGGAACCATCAGTATTCAGGAAGAAACTACCAGCAAGCCTTCTTAAAGTTTTCTTATCATTGGAAGATGCCCCAGGTGGGTATGTTTGATCCTCCAAGAAGCACTTAATGTCATGGAACCACGACTTATCATCCTTAACAACATCTGCTGAGAATACATATGCTGGTCTGTCGAGTCTGGATACTAAAATCCGAGGCACAAAGTTGGCAGCTTAAACTTTGATCATGGATGAAATGGTGGCAAGAGCATCTGCAAACTGATTCTCGTCCCGAGGGATATACTCAAGCTTGACCGTTGTAAAGAAAGTCAATAACCTCCTTGTATAATCCCTGTAAGGTATCAGATGATCCTGGTGCGTGTACCATTTGCCATTGGTTTGATTGATTACCTGAGCTGAATCTCCGAACACAGTCAAAGTCTTGATCCTGAGGTCAATGGCTTCCTCAAGACCCATAATACAAGCTTCGTATTCAGCTTCGTTGTTAGTGCAGTTGAAAGTGAGTTTTTCCGAGAAAGGCATGTGAACTCCCTTAGGTGTAATGAGTACTGCACCAACACCACGACCATTCATATTAACAGCCCCATCAAACATCATAGTCCATTCTTCTTCCGGGTCGGGCCCTTCAATGTGAATAGGCTCTTCATGATCTTTCGCTTTTATGAACATGATGTCTTTATCAGGGAAGTCAAATCTCATAGGCTGGTAATCATTAATAGGTTGCTCAGCAAGATAATCAGACAATACACTGCCCTTGATGGCTTTCTGAGATGTGTACTGAATGTCATATTCTGTGAGGATCATTTGCCATCTTGCAACCCGTCCGGTAAGCGCTAGCTTCTCAAAAATGTACTTAACTGGGTCCATCTTGGAGATCAATAGAGTAGTGTGGGTCAACATATACTGTCTCAGTCGGCGAGCAGCCCACGCTAAAGCACAACAAGTTTTCTCGAGCAGTGAATAACGTTGTTCATAGTCGGTAAACTTTTTGCTCAGGTAGTAAATTGCGTATTCTTTTCGACCAGACTCGTCATGCTGGCCCAGCACACACCCCATTGACTCTTCTAATACTGTCAAGTACATTATTAGAGGTCTTCCTTCAACTGGAGGCATAAGGATTGGAGGTTCTTGCAAGTATTCCTTAATCTTGTCAAAAGCCCTCTGGCAGTCTTCGTTCCACCTGACCGTCTGTTCTTTTCTTAATAGCTTGAACAAGGGTTCACAGGTTGCTGTAAGGTGAGATATGAACCTTGAAATGTAGTTCAATCTACCTAGGAAACCTCGAACTTCTTTCTCAGTTTTCGGCGCAGGCATTTCTTGAATGGCTTTGACTTTATCAGGGTCAACTTCAATCCCTTTCTCGCTTACAATAAATCCCAGCAACTTACCAGATCGCACCCCGAATGTGCATTTGTTGGGGTTCAGCTTCAGTTGGTACTTCCTCAGACGCTTGAATAGTTTCAGCAGATTTACCAGGTGGTCTTCTTCTGTGAGGTACTTGGCAATCATGTCATCCACATAACATTCAATTTCTTTATGGATCATGTCGTGGAATAACGTTACCATAGCCCGTTGATATGTAGCACCAGCATTCTTCAGTCCGAATGGCATCACCTTGTAACAGAACGTGCCCCAGGGTGTGATGAAAGTTGTCTTCTCCATGTCTTCAGGTGACATTTTGATCTGATTGTATCCTGAAAATCCGTCCATGAAGGAGAATACCGAGAACTGAGCCGTATTATCCACCAATACATCAATGTGAGGTAAAGGGAAGTCATCTTTCGGGCTTGCTCTGTTCAGATCCCGGTAGTCCACACACATCCTCACCTTGCCATCCTTCTTAGGCACAGGTACAATATTAGCAACCCACGGTGGATAACTAGTCACGGCAAGGAACCCGGCGTCCCACTGCTTTTGTACCTCTTCTTTGATTTTCATTGCCATATCTGGGCGAGTACGGCGCAACTTCTGTTTTACCGGTGGGCAATCTTCTCTTAAAGGCAGCTTGTGCATGACAATATCGGTGTCCAACCCTGGCATATCCTGATAAGACCAAGCAAACACATCCACATATCCACGAAGCAGGTCAATCAGTTGCTTCTTCACTGAGTCTTGTAAGCAGGCCCCGATCTTAACCTCTTTCACATCTTCGTCCGTACCAAGATTAACCGTTTGGACCTCCTCCTAATGAGGAGTGATAACCTTCTCCTCTTGCCTTAACAACCTGGCTAGCTCTTCAGGAAGCTCATAATCTTCTTCAACCCCTTCGTCAGCTTGATTGATTGGATTGTCAAAGTCATACGAAGCCATAGTTGTGCTGTTGTCGGTGCAGTCTGAAAGGCATTCTCTGCAAGGGTTTAGATTGTTCATTTTAGTGATTGATTTTAATCTTGTTTAGAAAAGTGAAATAAAGTTGTCATTTTGAAAACATTGCCATTTTATTTTTGTACAAAAAGAAAAATGGAAAAACAGTGAGCGGAAAAGAAAAAGACTCATTTGCAAAAGATGTCCGATATTCATTGATTGATCTGTTTGCACAAAATTACAGATGGCCCGATTACAAAATGAGTCTTGTCATCTTGGGCAAGATGCAAGACTTGATGCATGCTTAAAATATACAGGAAATAATAATTACTCTGCAGGAGTAACCCTTATAATTTCCTGGGAAGACCAGTTTGAGATATGGCTCCCCGGGATCCTTGGACGTATCCAGCTCTCCAGGTTGCGTTCATCTTCCGACTCATCTTCCAAGTTGTTTACTGCATCCGGGGTGAGCATTCCCCCGCTGACAAAATTGGGCTTCTTAGCAGCCCTTGATTGATCTTGTTGAGTCGGTTTGTAACCCAACCCAAATCTGTCTTCCTTCTTCTCCACAGGTAGCAGCTTGCCCCAGCCTTGGGCAGTACCCTCTTCAACAACCTTCCTGGCTTGCTGATAAGATGTCATGGAGGTTCCCAGTACAACAGATGCTTCATTTATGTTCAGGGACTCAAATCCCTGGCTCATGGTTTCATGGATCTCTCCATCCATCTCAATGTATTTGTATGTAGCCAGGTGGCTGACAAAAATATCTTCTTCACCACAGATAGTGATGATCTGGCCTTCCCATTCGAATTTCAGCTTCTGGTGAAGGGTAGACGTAACTGCGCCAGCGGCATGGATCCAAGGTCTACCCAACAAATAGCTGTAGGCTGGCTAAATGTCCATCACATAGAAGGTAATTTTAAAAGTTTGCGGGCCAATCATCACAGGCAGATCAATCTCCCCAAGCACTGATCTCTTTGAGCCATCAAATGCTCTTACCACCAAACTACTTGGACGTAATGCCAAGCCATCATACTCCAGCTTCACCAAGGCTTTCTTTGGTAGAACATTGAGTGAAGACCCAGTGTCCACCAGTACATGGGATAGAACGGCACCCTTGCATTCTAGAGTGATGTGTAAAGCCTTGTTGTGGTTACGTCCCTCAGTTGTTAAATCGGCATTGGTAAAACCCAATCCATGGCTGGTATTGACATTTGCTACCACGGTCTCCAACTGATTAACGGTGATCTCCTCTGGCACATATGCTGCATGCAAGACTTTTAGTAATGCATTCCGGTGAGCTTCGGAACACATCAGCAGGGATAATATGGAGATTTTTGAGGGAGTTTGGTGAAGCTGATCCACCACTTTGTAATCACTTCTCTTGATGATTCTCATAAACTCGTCTACATCTTGTTCAAAAGATGTCTTCTGAGTTTCCTTGAGAATGGGTTCTTCAGACATTACACTCTTTCCCTTTGCTTTGGCAGCAGCTTCTGCTTCGGCATTAGGTCTTTGTGTTTGCGAGGCAAAGAGGCGTCCGCTTCTGGTGAAGCCTCCCCCGACATTATCAATCTGTGGAGAAGAGGTTGAAGAGTCAAGAGTGATTTTCTCCCCATTGCAGTAAAAGTCAGAGCCATAATGCCAAGGGATGGCATTACTGCTTTCATATGGAACGGGCCCAGGCACCGTGATGGTAACTGGACTGACTGCAGCAGAGGAGGGTGTTGAAATAGTGTGCGGATCGTAGTAGATGGTAACTGGTGACCTGGCAGGAGATGCCACTGTTTGTTGTTGAAGATTGTTGTTAGGAGGAACATATGACGGATCATAATAAATGGTGACTGCTGAGATGTATGTTGGCGTTGTAGAAGATTTTGAATAAAGGGGTGCTGATGTTGTAGAAGAGATGGTTGTTTATATTTGGTTTGTTGAAGTGATAGATGAAGCATTTGTTGATGAGATTGAAGAATTGTTTGGAATAATTGTTGTTGCAGTTGTAGGAGACTCAGGAATTGTTGTCAGAGAGATTGCTGGATTTGTAGGTGCTGATGTTGTGACTTGAAGTAGACCACTCTGGATAAGACCATCTATGCCGCTTCTCAAGTTATCACACCCGTTTACCGAAATGTTGCAATAACCACAACTGAGCTCACACCCGGGGAACATCTGGAATTCTAGGAGCTGAGCTTTAATTTCTACCAGAGGTGTCCGAATCTACCCAACACTGGTTATTAAGAAAGATGGCTTGTCTTCCTCAATAGCATTAATTCTTGGTCCTCCGTGGTTGGGCATGGGGTTCTTGTTAACATTTGGCGGGGGTGCAAAGTTTAGAGCTTTAGAATCTACCAAGTCTTGTACCTTCATTTGTAAAGCCCTGCATTTCTCTGTACTGTGGCCAGGTGCATTTGAATGAAAAGCACACCGGGCGTTGATATCATAATTTCTTGGAAGACTGGTAGGATCTGGAGGTGCCAATGTCCTTAGCTCAACCAGGTTGAGTTTCAGGAGTTGTGGCAATAAAGTGGCATAAGGCATAGGGATAGGATCAATCACCCTATTTGCCTGTGATGGTCTTTGCTGAAAGGGTCTTTGCTGCTGATTGTTGTTGTTGCTGTTGTAGTTATTTCTCTGTGGCGGATACTGAACTTGTTGCTAGTAGTGGGGTTGTTGCTGTGGTTGATATGCTAGTTGCTGAGGAGTTGGAGCTGGAATAGTGACAGCTGCCACTGACCTATGAACATACTGAGGTCTGCCATTGCTAGCCTGAATAGCATTAGTCTCACCGGTTCTTCTTGGGCCTACAAAAGGTTTTCTGGGGTTGCTGGACGAGCTCGCACCATTATCTGAAATTTTGCCCATCTTTAATAGGCTTTCAATCCTTTCTCCATCTATGACTACGTCAGCGAATCTGGTGGAAGAAAAGGCAGCTAGCCTGTCAATATATGTCCCTTGAAGGGTATTCATAAACATGTCGACCATTTCCCTTTCCGACATGGGTGGCTGGACAGCAGCAGCAAGCTGTCTCCACCTCTGGGCGTATTCCCGGAAGCTTTCCCTGGATGATTGAGACATTCCCATCAGGAGGGTCCTGTTAGGAGCCATATCCAAGTTGTACTGGTACTGTCTGATGAAGGCCTCAGCTAGGTCCTTCCAGCATCTGATGGTTGCTCTGGTCAAGTGAGAGTACCATTCCCTTGAAGCTCCAGTTAAACTGTCTTCGAAATAAAACATCCACAGTTTTTCATCCATGGTGTATGCCTTCAGTCTCCCCAGAAAGGATTGTAAGTGGGTTCGCG
Source organism: Lathyrus aphaca (assembly GCA_963966055.1). Lineage (NCBI taxonomy): Eukaryota > Viridiplantae > Streptophyta > Magnoliopsida > Fabales > Fabaceae > Lathyrus > Lathyrus aphaca. The sequence continues at coordinate 74,995,442 of OZ014525.1, read as the reverse complement.
GACAGGAAGTTCCGTTGTACTTCTCGAAGCACGGGGGTTTAAACTTGTGGGGAATCCTTACCCCATCCACTAATCTCATGTCCATGACATCAAAGCCCAGGGAATTTTGAGACTCCAGAGATCTCAATTTCTCAGCAATTTCATCAAGCCTCCTATCATAGGCTTCATCCCTAGCTCCCATCACAGTGAATTGATCCTCTTGGGGGTCTTCTTGTAATACTCTGCCCGCAGTAGCATTCCCTTGCACATTAGCAGGGATGTTGATCTCTGGATGAAGGTGGGGCCCATACACAGGTGGATTAACATGAGGCTGAACCCTCTCATTGTTGCTCGTTCCTCCAGTTCCCTAGATGGGGTTCTTCCTGGGTTTGCCTTTCTACCAATGCCCTTAATCTTTCTTGGCTTTGAGCCAAGCCATTCATCACTTCCATGAACTGGGTCATCTGGTTTCTCATTTCTAGCCTCTCATTGGCCATTTGAGTCCTGACTTTTGTCAGGTCCTGCTGTACTTGGTCCATTTGTATACCCGGAAGGTTGTTGCGAGTGGGATATCTGTGCGGACGGTTGAGTGGGAACACCCGACGACGAGCAATAGTTCCTGAACCACAACAGAGTTAGTAACAGACAAAACAAAAACCTACAAAACAAAACAAAAGTCAGTATGCAATGCAGTATGCTTATTTGTATCCAAGGTATCCGGCTTGGCACTTGGTTTTGACCTTTCCAGACCCCTGAGGAAGATGCTTTGATGTTTGCTTGAGAGAAAGAGAACTCAATAAAACAAACTAACAAATATATTACAAATGGTGAATAATACATAGTTTGTTTTTTACAATACATGCCCCTGAGGGGTCAAAATACAACATAAAAAAGAAAAGTACATGAAATGAAAGCAACAACAAGCAAAAGTCAGACACCAAGACCAAACTCATCCTCCATAACTTCCTTCAGAAGTGCTTCAGTTACAGGGTCAGCTGGATGCTCTGTGAGGTTTCTGATAAGAAGATTCCTGGTGGCAATAGCTGTGGTTAGCTTCTTGTGTCTGCCTTGGTCCTTTGACCTCTTCACACCAGCCCTAAGCTTCAATTCTGAGATTTCCTTTTGGGCTGCTAGCAGGGCTTCCTATTGCTCCTTTGCATTAGCCTCCAACTGCTCAATCTTGTCATGAGTTCTCTTATCTTCCTGAGTGCGAGCTTCAGTGATCCTGACCCACCTAGCTTGACTTTCTTTCAGATAGAGATCAGTCCTGGCTTTCTGAAACTGGGCCTCTTTACAGGCATTCTTCAAAATTTGCTCTCCTGCTCTTGATTTCTTGATGTAGTCCTCTGATTTCTCAATCCTGGCTAGATGCTCCACCTTTAGCTTTTCTAACCTCTTAATGTCTAGACGGCCATCATTCCTCTCCCAGAGGGTCTTCTGCAGAGCTTGGGTCACATTCTCATTTCTCTCTTTTAGTTTCTCAAACTCCTCTAGGCTGACAGTAGCTGGAGGAGGTGTTGTGGATGGTCCAGGTGCATCCTCAATGGTAAAAGGCATCCCAAAAATATGAGCCCTAGCATGAGACCACTCATAACACTGTGCTGAAGCCACATTGTTGCATTTCCCAAGAATGGCCATCCCTTTGGTCTGGATGTTGTCCCAAGCCCAGGATGCTTGTCTGACAACAGCTAGATTAGGCTTTATCTCACAGTAAAGGGTTTCAGCCAAGTCTTGCACTCTAGGAGGGTGAATTAGAGCATAGCCCAACTGTCTTTTGAATAGCAAAGGGTTGTAGTTGATGCAACCCTTCACTCCTATCAAAGGCACATTGGGGAACTGCCCACAACTAGTAATTATGTCCCTGCCTTTGGTGCTCTGGGTGCACCATTTGATGTCATCTGAGGTCAAAGCAGTAAGTCTTCTAGCCCAATTCCTTTGTTGGTGAGGGTTCAAGAAAGCATCGGTCTTGGGTAGGTGCTTAAGCAGCCAGGTATGAAATAGAGGAGCACAACATCTCACCAATCTCCCCCTCTGCTTCTCATTCCTTTGGTGAACAGAATAGTATAAATCTCCCAGCAAGGTGGGTACTGGGTTTCTCAAAAGGAAGAGATGAATAGCATTCTTGCTGATAAACTTGGGCTCATCTGCAAAAAGTATAACCCCATATATACTGAGGGCTAGCAATGCACAGACTGCCTTCCATTCTCCCAAGGAGGCCTTCAGGATGGCCTGAGAAGTCAAGAAATCCAAGTGTAGACCAGGGATGCTAGCCTTTGTAGTCATGTTCTGCTCAATCAGAATAGGTTCCAAACACAGTGCCTTTGCCAACTCTTCATTACTGGGAAAAGCCATCTCAGGGTTGAAGGGGACACCACCCCTGACAGGTACACCAATCAGTGATGAATACTCCTCCAACAGAGGTCCCAACTGAAAATTCTGAAAGGTGAAGAATCTCAAAGGAGGATCATAGAACTGTAGGCAAGTGTGAATCAAGCTCCTCTTAGAAGGGTCCAAATCTATAACCACATCAAGGATGCCTCCATAATGTTCTCTGAATAGTGGTATATGGTCTGGAGTAATAAGGGCCTGGACCTTTCTGATGCCAGTCAGCTCAGGCTCAAAGAAATGATATGAGATGTTGCTTTTCTTGGGTGCCATGTTGCTGAAGAAGAGCTGAAACAAATACTGATGATGGAGACTATCACTGGAGATGAACCACTGTCAGGCTGATACTGGTGATGATAGTAGCTGAAGCCGGCAACTGATGAAGATGGCTGAAGCAGAAAGCTGATGAACAGGGGTCTAATCAGATAAAGGGGTCAAAACCAAGCCAAAAAATAATGTGGATACCCTGAAAACAAATAAGCAAATGTTAAATGATGCAATGATGATGTATGCAAATGATATGCAAGGGTTTGTGATCAAGCTGGATCTGATTACTTCCTTGATATAAGTCCATGTATGTCTAAGAAGTCCAGATGGAGGTTCATAAGTCCAGTAACCAAGGTGGGGGACTCAAATAAAGAGCCACATATCCAGGGTTAAATCACAAGAACTATCCAAAGTGGAGTATTCTTATTCAAAACAAAGTATCAGGGTATGTTGTGGTCAAGGGTACCTGCAAACCTGTAAACAGCCCAACCCCCTCACAGGTGGTGTTCTAAAACAAGGATCCTCAGACTTGGATCAGTTATGAGAAGTGTAAACACTTCTAACCCGGAGGTACAGTGTTTATAATAACCATAAAAGATCCTCCTCTAATTCACCTCAGTTTCTGAAGGTCATAATAAAGGTCATCCAGACTTAGCAGGCTTCCCAGATAGCCCTAGCACTACAGGAAATCTGTAGCACAGAGTTCTCAAGAAGAAACCCATATCTGAACCGTGTTTCATATTCCCGCACCAGACCGAAATGGAATGGGAAAGAACATGAACCACTCTAGGCTAGGTGTCACTCAGGTCCCAGGTATAGGACCTTAAACTCTCAATAGAACCCCACCCACCAAGACAAAACCAGATCCAGCCAGACACAGTATGACAGTATGATATATATAAAGCTGTAAAGAAAGCAATAAATAATTGTACATAAAGCAATAAATAAAGCAACTATATATAAACACAATTAGCACATAACACCCTAGTAAACACAAATCAATCAAGCGCTAGGAGGAACCCACAAAAAGAACCAGAAGCCCTGGTTACAGTATAAGAGTCCCCAGCAGAGTCGCCAAGCTGTCGCTCCCACCAAAATGACAACCGGGGTCAAGAGGGGTACATATGCGAACGGTCGGCGAAAAGAGAAAAGAAAAGAGTCGCCAGCTAGGCATTTTTATCCCGGAGGAAAGGTAATGCTGCATAAACCTAGAAAGATACGGATAAGACGGTTGCGAACCAGAGAGACTGAGAAAGGGGGTTGGTTACAACCTGGGAAGGTATTAGCACCCAGATTGTCCGCCGTACTCGACGGGATCCACGCTTAAAAGATTTGTGTTTTAAAGGGGTAGGGTCAGTGCAATTTGTGTATTAAAGCTGGAAAGGATGTACAGGTGTCAGTGTAAGAGAAGTGAAGTGTATAGGTGAAGTGTCCGTGTAAGGACAAGAGTGAAATGCTCAAGATAATGAGGCTAAAAAAATAAGGCTGGAAAGAAGGGGAATATACAGAGACTTTTGTTCGATAAATGTTAAGTTATGCCTACGTATCCTCTCATGCAATGAGGAAGTCAGAACACCGTAGTTCGACTCAAAGAGACTGAAGAGAGAATTGACTGTGAACTGCTTACTTGTCTATGCTCAAGTGTATGACCTGTCTGGCTCAGGTGCAAACTGTCTTGCATTAGACGGAAGAAGCAAGTTCTCGTTTGTGAATGAATGAGATGAGAAAAGAATCCCGGAGGAGACGATTATTGTTTGTTTTTGTATTTTCAGTCTTTTATTGCTTTTTTGAAGTTTGTCATAAGTTAATGAGCTTAAGCCTAGACCAATGGGTTAGTAAACTCATCACACCCTCCCTCTGATTAAGGGTAATGAGAATACCTTAAGTGTGAAGTCAGTATCTCACACTTAATCACCATGGTGTAGGGTTAAGATCATTAACCCACTTGTGATTAATTAGATGTTTTTGTTGTTTTTGTTTAGTGTTGAGTAATGAGATTAAGCCATAATCAGGGATTAAACAGACTCATTACACCATCCTAATAGAAGGAAAATAGATGAGAATGTTTAAGCTGAGGAAGACTCCTCAACTTAATCCATGATTAGGGATTAACCTAATGACAAGACAAAGCCTTTATTAAATGGATTTTAGTTAATGATAAGATGAAGAAATGATTTTTATGGTTTGTAAGACAACTTGAGGGGGACTTGTCCATTAACACTAGGGTTAGTCCTTCTTGACCAATTAAGGAAGAATTAGAACCCCAATGCAAGGCCCAAGTTATAAGCTGGATGTCTTGATGATTATTAAGTGGATTGATTAAAGGATTTAAACGCATTAAGGGTTTAACGCTTAGGATTAAAGTTATACACTCCATCCTAATAGAAGGATGCAGGCATAAGCTTAATCGCAATGCCTTAAAACCTTTAGGGTTTAGTCCCTGATTGTGAGATGAGAAGAGAGGACTCAATGAGACACAAAGGTAAAATCTAAATGGGGGACTAATCGAAACCCTAATTATTGTCATGCTTGGTTGTTCCTAAGGTTTGTGAGGTTTACAAGAAAAATCTTCAGAGAAACCACCAGGAAGCAGATGAAAGGAGCAAAGAAAAGAAAAGTAACTTGCTTCATTTAAGAAGACAAGTCACTTGAAGAAAGAAAGTAAGATGAAGAAGAAAGAGAAAGCTCAATATCAAACACAAGATAAAATGCAACAATGATGCATAAGAGGAATGAAAAGAGATTGTGAGAAGTGAAGGCAAATTCACTTCTCAAATTACTTACCACCTGAAAAGTTAGCAAAAGAAATGGAATGCAATACAAAATGGGATGGAATACCATGATGCAAACCAAAACCAGAAGCATGAGTATGATGTTAATGATGCTAAGAGATGATGCAAACATGAGGCAAGACATGAGGGTGATCATACAAACATATGGATGCAAGAGAAGCATGCTTTGAACCATGAATATACATGAAAAGTTATGAAATGCAAATGACATACAATATGGCAAATGAAAGATGAAATGATCAAACATGATTCTAATGTGTCTTAAGATGTCATATGAATCAAATGAATGCATAAAATGTCATGGCAAGTCATGGTATGCAAGCAAATGGAAGATGGATGCAAATGAAAGCCCAAATTAGGGTTTATGATCAATGCACAAAACAAAAATCAAAACCAGAAGCAAACATCATGATAAAAAATTGAAAATGCATTCAAAGGAACCCTAAACCTATAAAAACTCATTTCCCAAAGGAGGGGTTCTAACTTTTAACCTAATGAGGGTTATGAATTTCTTAAGATTGCTAGGGTTTTAAGATACCTTGTCAAGAAAAATGCCAAACAAATAAGAAATGCAAGATCAATTCATGCCAATTTAATCCTCTAAACTACATGCTATACAAGATGCAATGCAAGAAGAATCAAGGTCCAACTCTTAAAGGCTAGGCAGAAATGAATTTTTGAAGATTGGATCAAAATAATGCCTTGAAATGAAATTAATTCCATGGAAAATTGTCAAAAGTCATCAAGATCAAAAAAGAAAATTGGTTTGAGAGTTGGACAATGTTTCAAAATGATTTTAAATGTTTCATGAATTTTTTTGTGATTTTTAAATACTCAAAAGTATTTTTAATTAATTAATTCTCATTAACTAATTAAAAATAAACTTTTAAATGATTTAAAAATAATTTTTAATGCAAAAAATAAAAATAAAAATGTTTTTGGTTTCTGAAAATTAATTGAAACTTGAATAAAAATTTTCAGAATTTTTCAATGATTTTTACTATTTTTAAATAAATGAACAAAACAAATGAATTTAAATGAAAATAAAATTGAATTTAATGGGAAGTAAGCAGGATCAAGGGCCAGCATTCAAACTGGACGCGCGGGAGTTGACTGCGCGCGTCATCCAGTGGCTGAGATTCAAACTAATCTAATTAACATAATCTGAATTAATTAATTTAATTAAATATGATTAGGGTTTTAATGTGAGATCATGTCCACTCAAATGCGCGCGGGTCAGCCCTAGTCAACTCATCCTACGCTTCACATTCAAACTTGCATTAATGACTCTGATTAGCCCTAAACAAATTCAGGTGGCCGGAGAAGACTTCCGGTCGTCTTCTCCGGCGAGACCTTCACCCAAACTCTCTCAAATCTTCACTAAATCATGCTAAACTCTCCAGATCAACTCATCTAAACCTCCTAAACAACAATCCAGCCCCAAAATTCATTTCTTTTTCGTGAATCATGAAGAACAAACAAAAATCCAGTTTTCGGGCAAAGTTTCAGACAAGCTATACAACCTCAAAACTTAATCATGTTCAAAAGTAAAAGGTTAAGTGAACTCAGGGAAGCATATAGATCATTTTAGAAACAAGAAATGAGAGTTCTGGAAAAATGAATTTCCATGGCTACCTGAATCGAAGCTTTCAAATCAGGGACTTTCTGGCCAGTTTCTTGCTTCCAATCAACTCCAATGGACCTCCTGAGAAGCTTTCAATGCTTGTTTGAAGTTTATAATGGTTGGTTTGAAATATTGCTGAAGTTCTTCTCAAAGAGGGGCAGAAATCGTATTTTGGTTTCAGAGGGTTTCAGGCTATGGTGATGGGTGGTTTGTGATCAGTGGAACCTCTTAAGATCAATGGTGAAGTTTGTTTATGTGTTTGAAGGCTGTGCTGAGTGTTTCGAATGAAAATGCAAGTTGGAGAGATTTTGATAACTATGGCTTGGAGTGTGTTTCAGCTTGAAGTGTGTGGTGTGTTATGCTGGCTTTGGTCCATGTATCAAAAGGTGATAGGTCAGAAAGTTGTTGGTGGCCTATGGTGATTGGTATGGGTCTTTGGCCAAAATGTCAAACTTTGTGTAAGAGAGGTATGGGCTCATATCTAGCCAAGGACAAATGGGGTGTCCTGCGCAGCAAGTGTGGAGAGCCTTAGGATCATTTGTGAAGTCAGCAAGCAAGTGGATTAGGGTTTGAGTGAGCTTTTGCAACTTGTTTCATCCTTGGCCCTTTTGAAATTTCTTGTTCCTCAAGTCATGAAAATGAGTGATCCTTTGATGCAATCTGACTTTTAGGTCATGGTTCATGTTTGTATGAAGATTAGAAGTCCATTTGATAGCACAATTTGCCTTGGCAAGTGATTTTGCAAATTTGCCTCTTTGGTGGAAAACTTGAAATTATGTGATTTTTCCCAACTTTGACAAGCCATAACTTTTGATCCAAAATGAATTAGAATGAGTTCTTGTACTTTTTGAAAAGGGAATGATCCATTCTACAACTTTCATGACCAAAGTTTTTCCATTTGAAGCATTTTTGAATCAAAAAGCAAGGGTTGAAAAAGTTTCCCAAAATGGCAATTTTCATTATAAGTCAACTTTCCCAAAAAGTCAACTTTGCAAATGACTTGAAATTCTCCAATTTTGTGAACTTATAACATCTTTTATGATCAAATAAAGATCACACACAATCAAAATGATGAAGAACACCCTTTGGTTGGGTCATTGTGGGCCTCAGATACCCTGATTTTGCACTGACTTGCTCAAAAAGTCAACTCTTGATCAGATGACTTCCCCATGGAATTTCTTCATGAAAATTGATATGCATGATCCCTATACCATATAGAGACCAATAGAAACAAGAATGACCAAAAAAAATTGGAGTTATGGCCTCTGAACCCAAAACCCTAATTCTAGGTCATTTGTGTAGTCAAACCTGGCTCTGCTTCCATGCCATTCTCAGTTCTTGTGATTCTTTTGACATTCTTGACTTTGAGGGGATATGATATGATGCTTGAACATACATGGACCCCTTTGAGGTGATTGATGACCTTTGGAGTGGCTCAAATGGCTCTTGGATTGCTCAGATCACAAACCCTAAATGCAGATGACTTTGAAACAATGCAGTGGATCAAGAATGTGGTATGAGATGCTATGATTGGATTTATGCATATGAAATGATCACAAGCCATGGTGTGAATGGGTGAGGGCAAATTTGGGGTGTTTACACATAAGAAACTGCTTCAACCCACTTAGTGAAGTAATCAATCGCGACCAATATGAAAAGATGGTCGTTAGAAGCAGTAGGTTCAATCTTCCCGATCATGTCAATGCCCCACATGGAAAAGGGCCAAGGAGAAGACATGACATTCAGTGGGCTTGGAGGCACATGCACTTTGTCTGCGTAAATCTGACACTTGTGGCACTTTTGGGCGAATGAGCAACAATCTGCATCCATTGTCATCCAGTAATACCCCAATCTTAACAATTTTTTCGCCATTACATGTCCTTCGGAATGAGTACCAAAATATCATTCATGTACCTCCTACATTAACATGTTCGCTTCTTGCTTGTCCACACATCTAAGCAAGACCATGTCAAAGTTTCTCTTATACAACACGCCATCAAAATTCAAGAAGAAACTTGCAGCAAGTCATCTCAAAGTCTTTTTGTCATTGGAAGATGCCCTAGTTGGGTATTCCTGACTCTGCAGGAAATATTTGATATCGTAATACCAAGGCTTATCATCAGACATTGCATCAATAGTAAACACATATACAGGTATGTCAAGTCGAGATATATCAATCTTGGGAACATAATTCCATTGTAGCACTTTGATCATTGAAGATAGTGTAGCCAATGCATCGGCAAACTAATTTTCATCACGTTGTATGTAATGCAGCTTTACTGTTGTAAAGAATGTCAACAGTCTTCTCGCATAATCCCGATATGGAATTAAGTGAGGTTGATGAGTATACCACTTGTCGGTAATCTAGTTAATCACGAGAGCTGAATCTCCAAATATATCAAGGGTCTTAATCCTCAGATTAATAGCCTCCTTTATTCCCATGATACAAGCCTCGTACTCAGCTTCATTGTTGGTGCAACCAAAATTCAATCTGGAAGCAAAGGGAAAGTGAACACCTTCAAGAGTAATAATAATGGCACCAACTCCATGACCATTCATATTGATAGCCCCATCAAACATCATACTTCATTTGGATTTAGGGTTTGGCCCCTCCTCCGGGAGTGGTTCCTCGCAGTCTTTGACCTTGAGGTACATGATGTCCTCATCAGGGAAGTCAAAATGCATGGATTGATAATCATCCAAAGGTTGTTGTGCAAGATAGTCTGAAAGAATACTTACTTTGATGGCCTTCTAGGAAGTATATTGGATGTCATATTCAATCAGCACCATCTGCCGACGGGCAACCCTTCCGGTTAATGCTAGTTTCTCAAATATGTACTTGACAGGATCCATATTTGAAATCAGCAAGGTATTGTATGTGAGCATGTATTGTCTAAATCGCTTAGCAGCCCATGCAAGTGCACAACATGTCTTCTCAAGCATTGAGTATCTTAATTCACAGTCATTAAAATTATTGCTCATGTAGTAGATGGCGTGCTCTTTTCTACCTGTCTCGTCGTGTTGACCGAGAGCACAACCCATGGATCCTTCAAGTACTGTCAGATACATGATGAGTGGCCTCCCTGGAACTGGAGGCATCAGAATAGGAGGTTCCTGTAAATATTCTTTTATTTTCTCGAAAGCTCTTTGACAATCGTCATTCCACCTGTCCGCTTGTTCTTTTCTTAGTAATTTGAATATTGGTTCACAAGTGGATATGAGGTGAGATATGAACCGTGCAATGTATTTAAATCTAACCAGGAAACCACAAACTTCTTTTCGGTGCAGACATGTCTTGTATTGCTTTTACTTTAGCAGGATCAACCTCTATCCCTTTTTGACTCACAATGAAACCCGACAATTTACCCGATCACACTCCAAAAGTGCATTTTTTTGGATTTAATCTCAGAAGAAACTTTCTCAGTCTCTCAAACAACTTCTTGAGATTAACCAGATGCTCTTATTCTGTTATGGACTTAGTAATCATATAATCCACATAGAATTCAATCTATTTATGAATCATATTGTGTAACAATGTTACCATAGCCTGATGATACGTTGCCCCGATGTTCTTCAATCCAAAAGGCATCACTTTATAGTAGAATGTACCCCCACGTGGTAATGAACATTTTCTTCTCCATGTCTTTTGGTGCCATCTTAATCTGATTATACCCAGAGAAGCCATCCATGAAGGAGAATACCGAGAACTGAGCGGTGTTGTCTACTAATACATCAATGCAATGTAACAAAAAGTCATCTTTCAGACTTGCTCGATTAAGATCTCGGTAATCAACACACATTTGGACCTTTTCATGCTTCTTTAGTACTGGCACAATATTATCTACCCAATGTGGATAAGTAGTTATGGGAAGGAACCCAACATCCCACTGCTTCTGAACTTCCTCTTTGATCTTCATTGGCATGTCAAGACGAGTTCGACGAAGCTTTTGCTTAACTGGAGGACAATTTTCTCTCAATGGCAGCTTATGCACAACGATATCAGTATCTAAACCTGACATATCTTGATACGACCAAGCAAAGATATCAACATATTCACAAAGCATGCTAATCAATTCTTCTTTCACACCGGCCTACAGACTGGCCCCAATCTTGATCTCTTTCTTTGCGTCCTCGGACCCAATATTGTTGACTTCAATTTCCTCCTGATGAGGCTGGATAACCATTTCCTCTTGTCTCAACAATCTGGCTAATTCTTCAAGGAGTTCAGAGTCTTCTTCAACCCCTTCATCAGCTTTATAGATAGGATTATCAAAGTCATATTTGGCTATAATCATTATCATTAAAATCCGGGTGATTAGGTATGCACAAATGATGTGCTTATTTTAGAGTTCATTTTTAAGAAAAATAAAACAAAATAAAACATTTCCATTTTATTGTTTTTTTTAATTTAAAAAGAAAGAAAGAGAACACAGTTTTGAATGAAAAATGTCCTTTATTTCTGATAAAATAAACTGCAATCAATGCAAAGGTGGCCCTACAAATGGATCCATACACCTTGGGCAGAGTGTAGGATTTGACATGCAATGAAATGAGAAAAAACATAGAAAATTACTCTTTCTAAAGAGTAACTTGGATGATTTCCTCAGTGAACCAATTCTTGAGCTCCTCCCCGGGGATGCATGGGCACACCCAGCTGTCCAGGTCACAGTCACTATCGGCATCTTCCCCTGTTGCAGCACATGTATGATTAGGATCAATAACACCTCCGCTGGAGAAACTAATCAACCCCTTTCTCTTTGGAATAGATGATTGGCCTAGTTGGTATCCAATTCCGAACATGTCATTTTTTCTATTCACTTCTATAACTTTACCTCATCCTTGGGCATTACCAGATTGGACCACTTACAATGCCTGCTTGTAAGAAGACATGGACGTATCCACTTGTTCACTACTTTGAACCACTGGACTGGGAGAGACTTCATTGATATTCACGTACAGTTTCGAAAGCCTGACACAACGTCTAATGGATCTCACCATCCATTTCTACGTATTTGAACATTGATAAATGACTCACAAAGATATCTTCTTCACCACAAACAGTGACTACTTGTCTGTCAACCATATATTTTAACTTCTGATGCAGAGTGGACATAACTGCGCCTGCAGCATGAATCCAAGGTCTACCCATAAGGCAACTATATGCAGGTTTAATGTCCATCACATAGAAGATGCTCTTGAAAATATGTGAACCAATCTTCACTGGCAATTCAACTTCCCCAAACACCGATCTCTTAGACCCATCAAAACCAGGCACCACTAAATCACTAAGCCTCAAAATAATTCCATCAGCGTCCAACTTCATCAGGGCCTTCTTTGGCAGCACATTCAGAGATGAACCAGTATCTACAAAAACATGTGACAATAAAGCTCTTGCACTCCATTATGATGTGCAAGGCTTTGTTGTGGTTGCACCCTTCTGAGGTCAAGTCTTGATCCGTAAAACCCAACCCATGGCTGGCATTTACATTAGCAACTACAGACTCTAGCTGATTGATTGTAATTTCCTGTGACACGTAAGCCATTTGCAATACCTTCAGCAATGCCTCTCTGTGATCTTTGGAACACATTAACAATGATAGAATAAAGATATTTGAAGGTGTCTAGTTCAGTTGATCCACAACCTTGTAGTCACTTTTCTTAATAATCCTTATGAACTCCTCAACTTCTTTCTCAAATGTACTCGGACCAGCCTCAGGGATCACGATTTCCTTTATTACAACCTGCTTACCCTCTGTCGTAGCTGTTTCCTCAGCCTTAGTATTTGTTCTCAAAGTCTGCGGAGCAAACAAGCGTCTGCTTCGAGTAAAACCTCCAAATCCCCCACATTGTCAACACTTGAATCACTCCCCACCCGAGTCTTTTCCTCTTGCTTCTGCCTCTGAACATAAACATCTGCACCATAATGCCACGGAATGGCTCTTTCACTAGTGTAAGGTACAGGTCCATGAACTATGATGGTTATTGGGCTTACATCATTGGGAACAAATATAGTTACAGGTTCTGGCCTCTGTGGCACGGGGATTTCAGTAGGTGTAAAGTAGATAGTGACGGTTGACACCTTGTCTCTTTCTTTATTCACCTTATCAAACTTCAAAGAGCCTTCGTCCATCAATCTTTGAATTCCATCTCTCAACTTATTGTAACCATTATCACAACTAGCGCATTCATCACAATCACTGTCACAACCCGGGAACACATGTCCCTTCAATAAAAGATCATTCACCACTAGTAGTGGAGTCTTGACTCCATTCACATCAACATTAAGGTTCAAAACTTCCCCATCTTCCATAGCATTTACTCTTGCGCCTCCATGATTAGGCATTGGATTATTGAGGATGCTCGGAGGAGGAGAGAATTTTATAGATTTTGAGTCAATTAAATCTTGCACCTACATTTTTCTATCGTGTGCCCCGGAGCACCCGAGTGAAAAGCACAATGAGCATTGGTATCATAACCCGGAGGTGGAGTCCCTATTGGTGTTGCCAATGTTTTGAGTTGAACCATGTTCAATTCCATCAATTTTTGCAGTAATGTTGTGTATGTCATGGGAATTGTCTCTATAACACGATCAACATGTCGAGGTTGACGTTGCTGATAAGACCTTTGTTGTTGATTGTTTTGTTGAGGATGTTGTTGTTGTTAAGCTGGTTCTGTAGGGATGGTAACAATAGCCACTTGTGAGTAATAGTTGGGACGACCCCTACCTTTACCTAGACAACATTGCTATCTCCTTCTCTCCTTCTTTGAGGCCCAACAAACAGTTTCCTAGATCCAGATGAACTAGCCCCACTCACTTCTTGAATCTTACTAAGTTTCAACAGATTCTCTATCCTCTCCCCTACAACCATAATATATGCAAACCCTCTAGATGGGAAGGCAGCCAAACGATCAAGAAATGCACCTTGTAATGTGCCCATAAACAGTTAAGCCATCTCACGGTCTAGCAACGATTGTTAAACTCTTGCGGCAAGCTGACGCCAGTGTTGTGCATACTCTTTAAAGCTTTCTTTGGATGTTTGAGCCATACTTTGAAGTTGAGTATGGTTCGATGCCATATCCATATTATATTGGTATTGTTTCATGAAAGCTTCCGCAAGTTCTTCCAACTCCTTACAGATGCCCTACTCGAATTCATATACCATTTCTAGGATGCCCTAGTGAGGCTATCTTGGAAATAGTACATCCACGGCTTCTCGTCATCTGTATAAGCTGAAATCCTTCCTATATAGGACAGTAAATGAGTCTTCGGACAAGTCGAGCCATTTTACTTGTCAAATGTAGGTGGATTAAACTTGTGGGGAATTCTGACGCCAGGAACCAGACCCAAATATAATACATTAAAGCCCAAAGTATTCTGAGAGTCGATAGATCGAATCTTTTTAGCAATTTCTTTGAACATGCGGTTCATGACAACATTCTGAACATCCATATCTCCCTCCAACATAGTAAACTGGTCCTCTTGACCATCCATGTAGACATTACGACCTTGGTCTCCATTCTGAGCTCCAGCAATAGTAGGAATAAGAATATCCCTAGGAGCAGCACCAAGGTTACCCTGAGGAGTAGCACCAACAACCCCACCAGCTCCAGGGTGGCCTTCCGGAGTTTCTTATGTCCTTTCGACCATCTCCCTTATCCTCTCCTAATGCTGATTAATCCTTATCATCAGTGTCATGAACTGGTCCATTTGAGTTCTCATTTCCACTAGCTCAGCTTGCATCTGATTCATAGCTCTTGCTCTGTTTTCCTTGGTGGGATACTGGTGAACCCTTCGATCAGCAATAGTGCCTGAAAAGTAGAGATGTCAGAAATCTGAAACATGTACTTGCAAAAACAAGAAAAGGGTGACATGCATGCTATGCAAATGCTTGTATTTTCATTCTCAAGGTCGTTTGTGCCCCAGTTCCGGTATTTAATAATGATAGAGAAATCCATATGGCTTTTGGAACCCAACTTTTAAGAAGAAATATTTGCACGAGGTTCAAATTTGGTTGGCTGGGATGACCAAGTATCAGTGCATAAAAATTAGAAATCTGAACATGTTTGAATAACAAAACCTAGCTTAAAAGCAACAGAAAATCTCCTTAAAGGGTTACAAGTTTTACAATACTAAAAAGATTAAACAAAAAGATAAAAATAGAGATTCCTACAACAAGCCTATAAGTAATCTAAATACATCAGAAAGAAACTAAACCATGGGGAAATGCACATCCTTCAATCTCCAGCTGAGATGCTTGATGGCTTCGAACAAATGGGCAGCTTCCGGATGAGTGGGACCTTCAATCAACTTCTGGATCAAAAACTTTCTTTGCTCGAACGAGGCGTGCAAATCCCTAATTTATTGTATAAAGACATATGCATCCTCCACACCAGGTCCTGGCTCTGCTCTCGCCTTCTTAGTCTCTGCAAGGATCTTGAGTTCTTTTATTTCTTCCCGTGCTTCTCCCAATGACTTATGGATTTTCTCTAACTTCTAGGAGTACTCCCGACGCTTTCCATGGGCTAGCTGAAGTTCTTCCTTCTGATACCTCATCTGAGTCTTAAGATTCTCAATCTGCCGCTGGTGATTCTTCTCTATTTCTTTATGTTACTTATGGTTTTATTCCCACTTCTCCTGCCAAAGAGTGATAGCTTTGTTGGCTTCATTCAAAGACTTTTTAACCTGTCTACAGGCATTGGCTCTGTTGGTCTCTGCCAAGCCTTTCTTCCATAAGTAGAGCTCTCTATCAGCAAAGTCTTTTTCTTTGTCTTCCATGGTCTTCTGGAGATGTTGGACTTTTTCTTCCAAGGCTCTGTTGATGTAGACTGAGTGCTGATAAAGGTTGTTGACCTCTGAGTTCTCAACCCTGACCTTATGCATTTCATCTTCCAACTTCCAGTATTCTTCAATAGGAACTGTGTTTTAAGGTTCAACCACCTTGGGATATAAAGGAGACTCCACTGAGAAGTGAATAAGTGAGGCTTCCACGCGACCTTTCAACATGTAGCATAAGGTTCATAAGTTTTAGGGTCTACTTTCCCAAACTCTTTATTCCATTTCTTGACTTTCAATTTCTGAAACCTGTACCTGCAAAAACAAGAAAAGGGTGACATGCATGCTATGCAAATGCTTGTATTTTCATTCTCAAGGTCATTTGTGCCCCAGTTCCGTTATTCAATAATGATAGAGAAATCCATATGGCTTTTGGAAACCAACTTGTGATATGAAATATTTGCACGAGGTTCAGATTTCATCATCCTCCATCATAGGGTTTAAGCATGACCGTTGGTATTGCAATGTATACATACAAAATTATAAGCGAATGTGAATGAATTACTTCAAAAAAACATGTGCGTTTTATTATTGATACCATTAAAAAGTAAATAAATTTCATACATGTAGACAAAAAAAATTCAAATAAAAGAAACTACAAATGAAAATGCAGTAAAGAATCTGAAAATTGTTGTAGTTGAGGGAGCTTGACTCCGTCTGGACGTATCCGTCTTCACTTGATTATTCTGACCTGGAGGTTCTGACACGAAACGTCTGGAGGAAAGAGTAAAGCTGGGGAATAAAGTTACCCCATGAGGTTGCTCGGAAAGACCTAACGATCTTCTGCCTACGTATCTCTATTGACCCATGACCAATGAAGAATCAGAGCGGTGTAGTTCCCCTCAATAGGGAAGACAATGCATTGAAGTAAGACAAACAAACAATCGCCATTACTACAAGTATTTGAATACTATTGGCCTTATTTGCTTCATGAATACCCTTGCAACCTGGGTGATTAACTCGAAGGTTTCAAGCTTAACGCGGACCATCTGGTAGAACTACCGTGACATTGGTTCCACCGTGATTAGGCATTGGATTCTGGAGTACATTTGGGTTAGGAGCAAAATTGATCGCCTTGAATTCAATTAGGTCATGTACCTTGTTCTGAAAAGCCCAACATTTCTCAATACTATGCCCCTAGGCACCCTAATGGAATTCACATCTGGCATTTGTATCAAAATTTGGAGGTAGATTATCAGGAGAAGGAGCTCGCATGGTACGAAGCTCAACCATGTTCAACTTTAGCAGCTTTGGAAGCAATACAACATATGGGCGTGGGATAGGATCAAGTATGCGGTTCCTCGCTCTTGTTCTTTCCTGAAATGGTCTTTGTGCTTGTTGTTGTTGACTTTGAGGTTGTTGAACCTGTGGCGTAATAGTCACTGCGGCTGTTTGGTGGTAACCTTGAGACCGACCTCTGTCTCGGCCCCTATACACAACATTGGTCTCGCCTTTTTTTCGTCTGTGGCCATTACCAAAATGCTTTTTCACACCAGAATAACCAGCACCCCTTGCATCCTGGATCTTTCCTAATTTTAGGAAGTTTTCTATCCTCTCTCCAGCGATGACAATATAAGCAAAACCAATGGATGGGAAAGCAGCCAGACGATCCAAGTATGCACATTGCAAGGTACCCATAAACATGTCGGCCATTTCCCGGTCCAGCAACAGAGGTTGAACTTGTGAATCCAGCTCACACCATCTCTGGGCGTACTCCTTAAAACTTTCCTTAGGTCCTTGAGACAAGTTCTGCAATTGGGTGCAGTTTGGAGCCATATCAATATTGTATTGATAATGATTGAGAAAAGCTTCATCTAAATCTTTCAAGCATTGGATAGAGACCCTGATCAGCTTCATGTACCAGCTCAACGAAGCTCCAAATAGACTATCTAGGAAGAAATGCATCCAAAGTTTCTCTTCGTCAGTGTGAGACGAGATTCTTCCAAAATAAGCCTGGATGCGAGTTCTAGGGCACGTGTTGCCGTTGTACTTGTCGAATGACGGCACCTTGAACTTAGGAGGGATTCAGACTCCTGGTACTAAACCAAGACTGGTTACATCGATGCCCAAAGAATTCTGACATTCCATGGCCTTAACCTTTCCCGCCAGCTCTTCATAACTTTGATTGTTGACCTTATTCATATTACCCATATCAACATCCAGTAGAGTGAACTGGTCTTCTTGTGTGTCTTCTAAAACCACATTACGGGCCGCAATCCTGTTTGGATTTGGTCCTCCGTTCCGGGTAGCATTCAGATCCACATTCTCAGTCGGTGTTCCGGTATTAGCATTTTCCTGAGGTTGCTCAACCATCAACCTGAGACGCTCTTGTTTCTGAGGAATGTTGGTCATCATTTCCATGAGTTGATCCATTCTATGTCGGAGCTCATTGAGATCGTTATGCATTCGCTCATCCATTCTTACTCGGTTTCTTTTTGTTGGATTTCGATGAACACGTTGACCAGCTATATTGCTTGTAATCGAATAAGTTAGGAAGTCCGGATAACCTGTTAAAATGAAAAATATGCAAATCATGCAATAAATGCGTATGAGGGTGTGACATGCAACCCTGCCAATGAGTAAACATGTGTTATGAATGAAAGCATGAAAAGGATGTTATACAATGCACTGGCATGTGATCAAAGGTCTGGTAATCATTTGTCTAATGTTTGTGCTGAGAAGACAGTCATGTGCTAGTGAAAAGTGATAATAACAGTACCACCAAAATCCTGGATCTCAAAACCAAAAGACCATGTAGAATCTGATCATAATACAGAACAATGCTGGCAAAGCGGGTATGTTGGAGGTTTCAGGGTTCCTACAAACCTGTAAACCCCTCCCATCTCACGGGTGTGCTACTCCGAGTCAATATCACAGACTCTCAAATCCGGAAAGCAATAATACGTTCACCATTTCCGAGAAATGGCTCATGACCAAATCAGGGAATCGGTTTGGCATTATATACTACCCAGGGAGGTCTCAACTGAGTCTGGGGAAAACAAGAATCCCTCATAAGTCCCCAGCTTCAAGCACTGAATCAAGAAACAATAGCATATTCAGCCCTTGGGATACAATGTTATCGTCATACGAACAATCTTGCTTTAACTGGATTCCTATGAGAGAACCAGACCATCCTATGCGAGTTCCCAGTGGGCCCTCAGATGCGAGTGGGTTTGCCAACAAATGTGGTCTCCCACTGTCATCACTGGAGAGGGTTGTTTCCACTAAGGTCCTCAATGATCGGTCCCCAGATGCACATAACTATCGAGGTCGTACCCCGAACTGAGGCAAAACCCCCCACACAGAATAGTTCCTAGACGATCGCAATCTGGGTGTGGAACACATCGCCACTCATCATGTAACCATGCGAGTATAATGTGTCCATTCTAATATTATGGTGCACTCAAGTCGGGTATTTGGCTTATCTTACAGTAACTCCCATCCCACACAAAAAAATGGAAACCAGCACAGTCCAGACAATCCAGTAATATATGATGCATGGAAATAAATACTGAAAACTGTAAATAAATGCTGTAAAGTAAAGTTGTAAAGACTGTAAATGGAAACAGTAAAGCTAAACTAAAGCACACAGTAGCAAACAGAGAAATACTCTAAGAAACAAAAACAGACAAGCGCTAGGATTGACTCTCAAGGGGAAACCAGATATTCTGGGTTTGATCCCTAGCAGAGTCGCCAGCTGTCGCTCCCGGGATTTTCTTCCTAGTACAAACGCGAAAGTGGCGCAAAAAAGTCAGAGTTGCCAGCCAGGCATTTTTATCCCGAAGGAACGAGAAAGTTAATGCTGCACAAACCTGAGGAAGAACGAAAGGACGAGGTCCTACGAACCAAAGATCTGGGTTAGGGAGTCAGTTACAACCTGGAAAGGTATTAACACCCCAGACTGTCTGTCTTACCCGACGGGATCCACACTTGTAAGTCTGTTTCAAAGGGTGAGAGAAGAAAGTTGTTGCTGAAATAAACCACTAACTGGAAATGAGAAATGATAAAGGAATTGAAAAAAGAGATCGAAGAGGGAAAATGGGGGAAAATGTAGGGAAAATAAAGAATGTGCTCGAACGGGCCCTACCCAGCTACCTATGTACCTCATCAGGAAGATGAGGATAAGAGTCGACAGAGTTCGCCTAACTAAGGCGAGAACTATTTTGTGTTTTTTAGGATGAAGTTTCCATAGTTCTAACTCAGGTGTTACCGGCTCTGACTCGAGGGTGATTATTGTATCGTTGTTTGAACTGTCGAGGCAAGTCGTATTCGTCCGCAAAGAGTAAGAGATGAGAAGAGAAGACGTGGTGTATTTGTTGGTTGCCTTTTATGAGAAGTGTTTTGAGTTTATTGTTTGTGAAACATTCCCACACTAAGACTTGTTCATCGTGGTAGATGACTTACACCTTGCCCCGAAATAGGACGCGTATAAGTAACCCACGACAAAGTCTTATGGCGTGTGAGAAACTCAACCTTTATTAGGTGTTTTGTTGTTTTATGTTGTGAGATGAGAAAGAGACTCAAATCGGAAAAGGAAAAAAAACTAAGGGGGATTAAGACCAACCCTAAGTTGTTTATTCAATGGAGGTCCTAATGGTTAGTGCGGTTTCTAATCCTAATGCGAAGGAAAAGAAGAAAGGAGGATTAGAATGCAACTTACTCCCTAAGGAAGTTAAGTTGATTCTAACAAAAGGGGAAAGCTTACAACCACAAACATAAAATGTAAAGACAAATGCAAATATAAGGCGTAAGGAGTAAAAGGATAAGGTGAAGAAAGCTTATCTCAACCTCCTTACAAAACAAAGGTTAGTAGTGCACACATGTGATAAAAGGAATGGGGTAAACATGTACCAAATAATTCCTAAGGCAACTAGGACCTAAAATAGACTCAATCCTAAGTCTAAAGGTACTAAAACTATGTTAAGCTAAAATCCAACAACTATTTACAGCTCTCAAATGCACAAACAACTATGAAAACACTACACGACATAAACAACTTTCTACAGCTAACATACAACATGTAAGGTAGGTGTAAAAAGTATGAACATACAACAAACATCACACATTTAACAACCACTGCTTCAAAACACAGCTGTGAAAAACAAGGCAGATTCGACTCATTTTAATTGTGCATACACAAGTGTCAATACATGAACATACTTCACTTCATCGTCAAAGAAAATCAACAAGCATGGTATATGCATGGATTTAGAAGCATGTGAACATTTTCAGGACTTGATTCTAAGAACATTCACAAAGTGGACAATGGTGCATTTTCATGATAAACACATATTGGAAAATAAGCACAAAGTGGACATGCATCCATTACAAACAAGCAACCAAGTGAACATGTATCATGGCATACTCAAATCCAAATTAAGCATCAACATGGAAGTAGTAGCAAATAAGCAAACAAGAATGTGCATGAATCCTTTATTTTCAAGCAAAACACAACATGCAATTATGTATTCCTATAACCAAAACTTTACATTGATCATACATATAGTTAAAAATAGAATTTTAGATCATTATTAACATGCAAGTGAAAAGGTTCAAACATGGTATCAACTTCACAATCCATTATGAGCACAAGATCATCATTTAAGCACAAAACCGGAAAACTAACGAAACTCGTGTCGAAAGTTACCACAAATATAGAATCTTGCCCCTAATTTAGTCATAATAATTCTCTAAAACCATGCAGTACATGTACACAACAATTAAAGAAGCAAAGTCTAGCAAACATGCATACAAACAAACAATTTTCACAAGTATGTACATCGTTAACCGGTTAACGGTATAGGTTAACCGGTTAACGAACTTCAAATTCAAACAAACATGGCGCAGGCAGACGCATTAACCGGGTAACCCCAGGGGTTAACCGGTTAACCCTGAACAGAATTGAAAAATTAGTTAGGAAAAATCACTTCTAGCCTACCAACTTATTTCCAAAAAGCTCCTATGATTAACCTATCAAGTGAGCACTAATTCTACCCCTAAAAGCGACATTTTAGCACTCAAGGAAACCACACGCATATCACTATTTTCTAGCTTAATGATTAATCTACCAAAAAAAATCAATAAACGCATAAACGATAAAACGGAGAATGTCGAATGGCGAGATGAAGAGAAATAACTTAAATCGAGAAGTAGTTTTAGATCACCAACCTACGAAGCAGAGGATTACTTCAGTGAGTGTTGCAGTGTTGATCGAAATGCAATAGAGGAGAGAAAATCGAAGCTCCGATGCTATCCGCGAATGCGTAAAATAAATGCGATTGATGATGCTTCTTGATTAATCACTTCCAATAAGCCAAAAATCCTTCCAAAAACAGAAGCACTTCTTCAATTAAGCTCCAATGTTGATGATTGATGAAGGCTTAGCTTCAAGTTCTTCAAATTCCAATGAAGAATTTGAAGAACTTCCATGAAGAAGCTTTTGGTGAATTTGGTGAAAATGGGAGAAAAAATTGAGAGGTTGAAGATGAAAATGGTGAGAATGAGATTAGAAAATTGGAAAAATGAAGTTGAACCCTTACTTTGGAGTGAATTAGGCTTATATATAGTGTATGTTTGGCATGAGGCTTGGGAATGGAGCTTGCTTAGGCTTTAGGTTAGGTTTGGAGTTAGGGTTGGAGTTAGTTAGGGTTAGTTGGAGTTCTAGAATATTCCTTGGAATATTCCTTGGAAGAGTGTGGAAAGGTCTAGAAGGTGGTGGAAACATCCAAGGCAAAATGAAAGGTAAGTGGAGTGTAAAACAAGTTGTGAAGCAAAGTGGAAAAAGTGGAGGGAAATGGTGAAATCAACTAATTTTTGAAGCCTATTCTCCTATTTTCGCATGCGTTAACCGGTTAACCATATGCGTTAACCGATTAACGGAGGAAAAATGTGAATTTTCATTCTTTTCTGTGGGTTAATATGGAAATGCCTCTGATTATATTTTTGTGGCGTTATTTCTCTTGAACTCAAATGCTTGGCCAGTCTTGCCCGATCACACGCCTCATGCACATGCAAATGATCATGATTTATTTATTTATTTTTCGAATGCGATGCAATGATATGCGAAATGATACGAAAATGAAGCGCAAACTACTCGAGGTTGATAATAAATAAGAGGGCAAATTTTGGGGTGTTACAGCTGCCCCTATTCAATCACTGTAGACTTGAATGGATGATAGTAGTTGCTTTCAGACGTTTGAAGTATGCAAGGATTGGATACTAGAAACAACCAGAAAATTTGCACTCTGTGGAAGAAGAATAGGGAAATAAACTCAACCATCTGACCTTTGCTTGGGGAGAACTCTGATGTGAAGAGTAGTAAACTAGTGAATGCTTTGGAATAATGTCGGGAGATTGCTGATTTGCCACGCTACGGGTGGACTTTTGGGTATTTTGTCATCCTGAGGAAGGACTTTCGCCAATCTGCGGTTGGACTTCAAGATACTTTGACACGCTGCGAGTGGTCTTCTGAATATTTTGCCACACTGCGGGGGACTTTAATTTCTTCCATACTACGGGGCCATTCGCTCGCTACGGGAGACTTCAATTTCTACCACATTACAAGGGAACTTTCTCGCTACGGGAGACTTCAATATTTCGCCACACTACGGGAGACTTTAATTTCTGCCACACTACGGGGGCGCTCTGCTCACTACGGAAAACTTTTGCTCGCTACGGGAGACTTCAACATTTTTCCACACTACGAGGGACTTTAATATTTTGCCACACTACGGGGGATGCTGCTCGCTACGGGAGACTTCGGCTCACTACGGGAGACTTTTGCTCGCTACAGGAGACTTTAGAAATTTGCCACCCAGTGGATGGACTTTGGTCAGTCTACGGCTGGACTTTAGAAATTTGCCACCCCGTGGATGGACTTTTGCCAATCTGTGGTTGGACTTTAAAAATTTGCCACCCAGAGGATGGACTTTTTCTAATCTGCGGTTGGACTTTAAAAATTTGCCACCCAAAGGATGGACTTTGGCCAGTCTACTACTGGACTTTAAGAATTCGCCACCCGGAGGATGGACTTTGGCCAGTCTACGGCTGGACTTCAGAAATTTGCCACCCAGAGGATGGACTTTGGCCAGTCTAAGGTTGGACTTTAAGAATTCACCACCTGGAGGATGGACTTTGGCCAGTCTACGGATGGACTTTAGAAATTTGCCACCCGGAGGATGGACTTTTGCCAATCTGCAGTTGGACTTTGCAAGATATCAAACTTGGATTATGTTGGGTATGCATATGTTGAATTGCATGGCATGATACCCCATGACACTGTGGATGCTATGTTTGGAGCACATCAATGAAAGGATACAGGTGCAAAGGGAATTCATTATGTGGAAGTAATAAGTCCATGTTGACTCTGTGAGGAAATGCAGATGATTACAGATTCAATCTCGAGAAACCCTGTGGGGATAACATCTCTGCTGGAGAAGATTGTGAATAATCTATCTCGACTTATCACCTTTGCCAAAAATAAATTGGACTTTAAATTTGAAGGCTCTGCAACGGGATACCTCAACTGCTAGGGACTGACCCTCAACCATGAGACCGCTGGGGGATCTGCAACCTTTCGACTTAGCTGGGGAAAGATATTGGCAAGGCTCTGCCGTGGAGAATTCTTTGTCCACCTGAACTTTCCAACTCTCTATGGGTAAGGGAACCACTTAGATGGTTGTCGGGAATACTTGAATGCTTGCAAGAAGTGCTTCATTGTGGGAATATGACTTTCTATTTGAGGATTATCCTTATGGATCTGCTGGGAAAGAGAAGGATTTGGGTTTGAGATCTGCTGGGAAAAAAGAACCACCCTAGATTTGCTGGGGAAATAGGCTCAAGGAAGCCTGCTGAAAAGGTTTGGCGACTTTACTAGGGATAACTTCTATGCGTTTGTTGGGGATAACAAAACCAAACCATGTCCTATTGAGGAGGAAATATTTCAAGTTGTCTCGTGTTAGGGATCATTTTCTTTTTCCTGGATTTTCCCTTAAGAGGATTTTACAAAAGACTCGATGCCTTTAAACTCTTGGGTATCGCAGTGATTGCCTGAATTGGCGTAATAACCTTGCTAGGGATGTAGCCATTTCCAACACAGATGAGCTTGTAGTTGTTGGAAGTGTTGAGGAAATAATTGGCTTGACGAGCGATCACTAGAAGAGTAATGGACTCAATCAGTAAGAGTTGTGGCAAGAAGATGACATAAAAACCCTTTGAGAGTATAGCTGCCCCGATACTCTGAACTCTGGATAGATGCTTTCGATTGTCTGTCTTCGGGAAAGAATGAATTCTCGTGCTATTGGGGTGGCCTTCCCTAGTTCGAGTCTTTGAGTAGTTTTGCACTTGACTGGCTAATCTTTGATCTTAGAGAGATTTGAATCTCGAAGTGATTGCCCCAATTTGGCTGAATTTTGAAGAGATTGTTCGACGTAATTGCCCCGGATTGGCTGGCTCTTACCATGGCTGGTTGGGAAAGTCCTTACTTAATGGAGTTTTCTCAGAAAAGTTCACCTCGACATGACTGTCTTTCAGAAGTTTTAGACTTCTCAACTTGGCAAGCTTAAGCTTCTGGACTGAATTTTTGTATGTGAACTTCTTATGATGTCAAACAAATGTATGCAAGCAGAAAATGTTTATTCTGAGAATGGAAATTCTAATGCAACACACATGTTAGTCTTGAAGTTTTATTGAAAAAGTGTCATAACCTTTGTGAGTGAATCACTGGTTGAGATACGACATTATTTTTGAATGATAGAAAGCATGCACATGCAATACCAACAAAGGTCTTTTAGCACAACTCATAGGAGTCAGGACGCTATCTCGTGGTGGTACGCTCTCAAAATAACCCTGTTTCAGTTAGGACTTTTGAGGGTTGTATCGTGGTCTGATTCACAGTTATAGAAACAAAGGATATAGGCTCGAAGTTTTATTTGTGCCCACCCCTCTTCGTGATATCCTCCATTCCTATGTTTAGCTAATCTTCACAAGCGCTCACCTTTCATAAGGGTTTCGTACTGGTTGAGGAACCATTGCTACTAACAGTTTAAGCACCAATTAAGTTATTGTTGGGAGTCAGTCACCCCTTGGTCTTTCGTGTTTGTGCCACACGAATTTTTTCTTGCTTAAGGATCTTTCTTGTGTAATCCTTTTTGCATTTTTCGCCTTTCATTCTTTTGCTTATCCCTAACTTTTCCTTGACTGATTCTTGTGAATCTTTGAATGTGAAGTCCAGCGGGATGCCCTAACTTTTGCTTAAGTCGCTTGTTTTCAAGTTTCGACTTAGCGGACTATTTCATCATCGTTCATTTTTTTGAACAAATCATATGACATTATTTGTCTTGATTGCTTTGCGAGGGTTGTGACTGCCTCATTCTTTGGTCAGTGAAGGATAACCATTGTGGCTTCCTAACCATTGTGGTTTCTAGTCTTTGGACCTCTTGATCTTCTGGGATGTAATGGATCCTCAAATGCACTCCTTTATGAAAGTTTGAATGCTTGGTCCAACTAGCTGACACCTACCTTGCCCCTTGGTTAAACGTAAGGGTTTTTTCATGCGGAAAGAAACTCCTACTTCAAGGCTCAAAGGGGTTAGCGAGGGTCTATCTCCCTTATATCTCAGGTGTTTAGGGTCTTGAAACAAAGCATATACATCGTCAACAAGGTCTTATTCAAGAGTTCACAATTAGAGATTTTTTCGTTTTTGTTTCGTCATCCTCCATCATAGGGTTTAAGCACGATCGTTGGTATTGCAATGTACACGTACAAAATTATAAGCGAATGCGAATGAATTACTTCAAAAAAATATGTGTGTTTTATTATTGATACCATTCAAAAGTAAACAAATTTCATACATGTAAACAAATGTTTTGCAAATAAAAGAAACTACAAATGAAAATGCAGTAAAGAATCTGAAAATTGCCATAGTTGAGGAGGCTTGACTCCGTCTGGACGTATCAGTCTTCACTTGATTATTCTGACCTGGAGGTTCTGACACGAAACGTCTGGAGGAAAGAGTAAAGCTGGGGAATAAAGTTACCCCATAAGGTTGCTCGGAAAGACCTAACGATCTTCTGCCTACGTATCTATATTGACCCATGACCAATGAAGAATCATAGCGACGTAGTTCCCTTTAATAGGGAAGACAATGCATTGAAGGAAGATAAACAAACAGTCGTCATTACTACAAGTATTTGAATACTGCTGGCCTTATTTGCTTCATGAATACCCTTGCAACCTGGGTGATTAACTCGAAGGTTTCAAGCTTAACTCAGACCATCTGGTAGAACTACCGTGACACCGGTTCTACCGTGATTAGGCATCGAATTCTGGAGTACATTTGGGTTAAGAGAAAAATTGATCGCCTTGGAGTCAATTAGGTCATGTACCTTGTTCTGAAAAGCTCAACATTCATCAATATTGTGACCCTGGGAATCCGAATGGAATTTGCATCTGGCATTTGTATAAAAAATTAGGAGGTAGATTGTCAGGAGAAGGAGCTCTCATGGTACAAAGCTCAACCATGTTCAACTTTAGCAGCTTTGGAAGCAATACAACATATGGGCATGGGATAGGATCAAGTCTGTGGTTCCCCGCTCTTGTTCTTTCCTTAAATGGTCTATGTGCCTGTTGTTGTTGACCTTGAGGTTGTTGAACCTGTGGCATAATAGTCACTGCGGCTATTTGGTGGTAACCTTGAGACCGACCTCTGTCTCGGCCCCTATACACAACATTGGTCTCGCATTCTCTTCATATTTGGCCATTACCAAAAGGCTTTTTCACACCAGAAGAACCAGCACCACTTGCATCCTGGATCTTTCCTAATTTCAGGAAGTTTTCTATTCTCTCTCCTGCAATGACGATATCAGCAAAACCGATGGATGGGAAAGAAGCCAGACGATCCAAGTATGCACCTGGCAAGGTGCCCATAAACATGTTGTCCATTTCCCGGTCCAGCAACGGAGGTTAAACCTGTGCAGCCAGTTCACGCCACCTATGGGCGTACTCCTTAAAACTTTCCTTAGGTCCTTGAGACAAGTTCTGCAACTGGGTGCGGTTTGGAGCCATATTAATATTGTATTGATACTCCTTGAGAAAAGCTTCGGATAAATATTTCCAGTATCGGATAGAGACCTTGCTCGACTTCATGTACCAGCTCAACGAAGCTCCAGATAGACTATCTTGGAAGAAATGCATCCAAAGTTTCTCGTCGTCAGTGTGAGCCGAGATTCTTCCAAAATAATACTGGATGTGAGTTCTAGGGCACATGTTGCTGTTGTACTTGTCGAATGACGTCACCTTGAACTTAGGGAGGGATTCTGACTCCTGGCACTAAACCAAGACTGGTTACATTGATGCCCAAAGAATTCTGACATTCCGTGGCCTTAAACTTTTCCGCCAGCTCTTCATACCTTCGATTGTTGACCTCATTCATATTACCCATATCAACATCCAGTAGAGTGAACTGGTCTTCTTGTGTGTCTTCTAAAACCACATTATGGGCCGTAATCCTGTTTGGATTTGGTCCAACGTTACGGGTAGCATTCGGATCCACATTCTCAGTCGGTGTTTTGATATTAGCATTTTCCTGGGGTTGCTCAACCATCAACCTGAGACGCCCTTGATTCTGAGCAATGTCGGTCATCATTTCCATGAATTGATCCATTCTCTTTCGGAGCTCATTGAGATTGTTCTGCATTCGCTCAGCCATTCTTACTCGGTTTCTTTTTGTTGGATATCGATGAACGCGTTGACCAACTATATTGCTTGTAGTTGAATAAGTTAGGAAGTCCGGATAACCTGTTAAAATGCAAAATTTGCAAATCATGCAATGAATGCGTATGAGGGTGTGACATGAAACCCTGCCAATGAGTAAACATGTGTTAGGAATGCAAGCATGCAAAGGATGTTATGCAATGCACTGGCATGTGATCAAAGGTCCGGTGATCATTGGTTTAATGTTGGTACTGAGAAGACAATCATGTGCTAGGGAAGATTCATAATAACAGTACCACCAAAATCCCGGATCTCAAAACCAAAAGACCATGTAGAATCTAATCATAATACTGAACAATGTTGGCAAAGTGGGTATGTTAGAGGTTTCAGGGTTCCTGCAAACCTATAAACCCCTCCCATCTCACGGGTGTGCTACTCCGAGTCAACATCACAGACTCTCAAAGCCGGAAAGCAATAATATGTTCACCATTTCCGAGAAATGGCTCATGACCAAATCATGGAATCGGTTTGGCATTATGTACTACCTAGGGAGGTCTCAACTGAGTCCAGGGAAAACAAGCATCCCTTATAGGTCCCCAGCTTCAAACACTGAATCGAGAAACAATAGAACATTCAGCCCTTGGGATACAATGTTATCATCATACGAACAATCTTGCTTTAACTGGATTCCTATGAGTGAACTGGGCCATCCTATGCGAGTTCCCAGTGGGCTATCGGATGCGAGTGGGTTTCCCAACAAATGTGGTCTTCCACTATGATCACTGGAGAGGGTTGTTTCCACTAAGGTCCTCAATGATCGGTCCTCAGATGCACATAACTATCAAGGTTGTACCCTGAAGTGAGGCAAAACCCCCACACAGAAAAATTCCAAGACGGTCGCAATCTGGGTGTGGAAAACATCGCCACTCATCATGTAACCATGCGATTACAACGTGTCCACGCTAACCCTATGGTGCACTCAAGTTGGGTATTTGGCTTATCTCACAGTATCTCCCATCCCACAGAAAAAATGGCAACCAACACAGTCTAGACAGTCCAGTAATATATGATGCATGAAAATAAATAAAATTGTAAATAAATATTGTAAAGTAAAGCTGTAAAGACTATAAATGGAAACAGTAAAGCTAAACTAAAGCACACAACAGCAAACAGAGAAATATCCTAAGAAACAAAAACAGACAAGTGCTAGAATTGACTCTCAAGGGGAAACCAGAGATTTTGGGTTCGATCCCCAGCAGAGTCGCCAGCTGCCGCTCCTGTGATTTCCATCCTAGTACAAACACGAAAGTGGCGCGGAAATGTCAAAGTCGTCAGCCATGCATTTTTATCCCGAAGTAATGGGAAAGGTAATACTGCACAAACCTGAGGAAGAAGGAAAGAACGAGGTCCTGCGAACCAAAGATATGGGTTCGGAAGTCAGTTACGACCTGGGAAGATATTAGAACCCTAAACTGTCTGACGTACCCGACGGGATCCACGCTTGTAAGTTTGTTTCAAAGGGTGAGAGAAGAAAGTTGTTGCTGAAATAAACCGCTAACTGGAAATGAGAAATGAGAAAGGAACTGAAAAAAAGAGATCGAAGAGGAAAAAAGGGGAAAATGTAGGGAAAATAAAGAATGTGCTCAAACGGGCCCTACCCCACTGCCTACGTACCTCATTGGGAAGATGAGGATCAGAGTCGACATAGTTCGCCTAACTAAGGCGGGAACTATTTTGTGTTTTTTAGGATGACATTTCCGTAGTTCTAACTCAGGTGATTACCGTATCGTTGTTTGAACTGTCGAGGCAAGTCACATTCGTTCGCAAAGAGTATGAAATGAGAAGAGAAGACGTGGTGTATTTGTTGTTTGCCTTCTATGAGAAGTGTTTTGATTTTATTGTTTGTGAAACATTCCCACACTAAGACTTGTTCATCGTGGTAGATGACTTACACCTCGCCCCAAAATAGGACGCGTATAAGTAACCCACGGCAAAGTCTCATGGCGTATGAGAAGCTCGACCTTTATTAGGCATTTTGTTGTTTTATGTTGTGAGATGAGAATGAGACTCAAATCGGAAAAGGACAAAAACTAAGGGGGACTAATACAAACCCTAATTTGTTTATTCAATGGAGGTCTTAATGGTTAGTGCGGTTTCTAATCCAAATGCGAAGAAAATGAAGAAAGGAGGATTAAAATGCAACTTACTCCCTGAGGAAGTTAAGTTGATTCTAGCAAAAGGGGAAAGCCTACAAGCACAAACATAAAATGTATAGGCAAATGCAAATAGAAGGCGTGAGGAGTAAAAGGATAAGGTGAAGAAATCTTACCTCAACCTCCCTACAAAACAAAGGTTAGTAGTGCATACATGTGATAAAAAGGAATGGTGTAAACATGTATCAAGTAATTTCTAAGGCAACTAGGACCTAAACTAGACTCAATCTTAAGTCTAAAGGTACTAAAAACTATGCTAAGCTAAAATCCAGCAGCTATTTACAACTCTCAAATGCACAAACAGCTATGAAAACACTGCACAACACAAACAACTTTCTACAGCTAACATACAACATGTAAGGTAGTTGTAAAAAGTATGGACATACAACAAACAACACACATTTAACAGCCACTGCTTCAAAACACAACTGTGAAAAACAAGGCAGATTCGACTAATTTTAATTGTGCATACACAAGTGTCAATACATGAACATACATCACTTCATCATCAAAGAAAATCAACAAGCATGGTATATACATGGATTTAGAAACATGTGAACATTTTCAAGACTTGATTCAAAGATCATTCACAAAGTGGACAATGGTGCATTTTCATGATAAACACATATTGGCAAATAAGCACAAAGTGGACATGCATCCATTACAAACAAGCAACCAAGTGAACATATATCACGACATACTCAAATTCAAATTAAGCATCAACATGGAAGTAGTAGCAAATAAGGAAACAAGAAGGTGCATGAATCCTTTATTTTCAAGCAAAACACAACATGCAATTATGTGTTCCTATAACCAAAATTTTACATTGATCATACATACAGTTAAAAAAAGAATTTTAGATCATTATTAACATGCAAGTGAAGAGGTTCGAACATGGTATCAACTTCACAATCCATTATGAGCACAAGATCATCATTTTAGCATAAAATTGGAAAACTAACGAAACTCATGTCGAAAGTTACCGCAAATACAAAATCTTCTAAAATCATGTAGTGCATGTACACAACAATTAAATAAAAATGGCTAGCAAACATGCACGCAAACAAACAATTTTCACAAGTATGAACAACGTTAACCGGTTAACGGTATAGGTTAATCGGTTAACGAACTCCAAATTCAAGCAAACATGGCGCAGATAGACGCGTTAACCGATTAACCCCAGGGGTTAACCGGTTAACCCTGGACATAATTGAAAAATTAGTTAGGAAAAAACACTTCTAGCCTACCAACTTATTTCCAAAAATCACCTATGATTAAACTATCAAGTGAGCACTAACTCTACCCCTAAAAGCGGCATTTTAGCACTCAATGAAATCACATGCATATCACTATTTTCTAACTTAACGGTTAATCTACCAAAAAAATCAATAAACACATAAACGATAAAGCGGAGAATGTCGAATGGCGAGATGAAGAGAAATAACTTAAATCGAGAAGCGGTTTTAGATCACCAACCTACGAAGCGGAGGATTACTTCGGTGAGTGTTGCGGTATCGATCGAAACGCATTAGATGAGAGAAAACCGAAGCTCCGATGCTATCCGCGAATGTGCAAAATAAATGCGGTTGATGATGCTTCTTGATTAATCACTTCCAATAATCCAAAAATCCTTCCAAAACAAAATCATTTCTTCAGTTAAGCTCCAATGTTGATGATTGATGGAGGCTTAGCTTCAAGTTCTTAAAATTCCAATGAAGAATTTGAAGAACTTCTATGAATAAGCTTTTGGTGAATTTGGTGAAAATGGGAGAAAAAGTTGAGAGATTGAAGATGAAAATGGTGAGAATGAGATTGGAAAATTGGAAAAATGAAGTGGAACCCTTGCTTTGGAGTGAATTAGGCTTATATAGAGTGTGGGTTTGGCATGAGGCTTGGGAATGAAGCTTGCTTAGGCCTTAGGTTAGGTTTGAAGTTAGGGTTGAAGTTAGTTAGGGTTAGTTGGAGTTCTAGAATATTCCTTGGAATATTCCTTGGAAGAGTGTGGAAAGGTCTAGAAGGTGGTGGAAACATCCAAGGCAAAATGGAAGGTAAGTGGGGTGTAAAACAAGTTGTGAAGCAAAGGGGAGGAAAAATGTGAAATCAACTAATTTTTGAAGCATTTTCTCTCATTTTCGCATGTGCTAACCGGTTAACGGAGGGAAATGTGAATTTTCATTCTTTTCTGTGGGTTTATATGGAAATGCCTCGGATTATATTTTTGTGGTGTTATTTCTCGAACTCAAATGCTTGCCCAGTCTTGCCCGATGACACGCCTCATGCAGATGCAAATGATCATGATTTATTTATTTATTTATTTTTCGAATGCGATGCAATGATATGCGAAATGATGCGGGAATGAAGCGCAAACTGCTCGGTGTTGATAATAAATAAGAGGGAAAGTTTTGGGGTGTTACACAAATATTCTGCCACCTCTTCATCAGCAGGTGGAGTCTTCAGTGGGTACCCAAATTGCTTGATTACCAACACCGAGTTATAGTTAATTCCTCCCTTTCTCCCCAACAAAGGCACATTAGGGAAATTCCTACAGCTATTGATTAGATCCTTGCCAACCAAATCCCTATTGTAGCACCATGTAATGTCCCCAGAAGTCAGACCCATCAATCTTCTGGACCACTTAGCCTCAGCTTTAATATCCATGAAAGGTCCTGACTTTGGCAAGTGTCGGAAAACCCGGGTAGCAAATAAGAGTGCGCAACAATTCACAAAAGCCTCCCATTTTCCTTTCATTCTTGTAATGCACATAATAGAAGAAATATCCCAATAGCGTAGGAACATGATTCCTTTTGATGAGATGGATATGGCATCCATACTCACAAATTCTTTTGTACCTATGAAAAGACCAATCCCTTACACCATTAATGCTAACAAGGCAATGAAGTCCATCCACCTTTTCTCCACATCACACACTTTAGCCTCAGCAATCAGGAAATCCAAATAAACCCCTTTATATTCTTTGTTGGTATTGACATTCCATTTGACTTGAGCCAAATTCAGATGAGTAACCTTAACAATGTCTTCATCTGGAAGATCCCTTTCTAAACCATAGTATGGAAAACTATCTCTAAATGGAACCCACAACGTGCTAGAAATCTCCTTCAAGGTAGGCATTAAAATATATTCATGAAATACGATGCAACGCAACTGTGGATCATAGAACTGCAACAGAGTTTGAAGACAATCCTTTTGATCTGTTGAAGGCTTATCCACGTAGCTCGGAATCAACCCATACCTCTTTCTGAAAGCCTCTAATACTTGATCATCCATCAAACCAACAAAATCTTGAATCTCTTCAGCCTCTGGTCTTGGAAAGGTATAATGTATATTATTGTTCCTTGGGACATCTCTATTTTTAGCTATCTGAATATGTGAATACAGGGAACTACCAAAAATGGGTGCAAATTATAACCTGAGAAAAATGAAAACACAAAAAGTTAATAATGATATGATGTTATGCAATGCAAGGCATGTGGTCATGGCTGGTATATGGTACTGGTGAATGAACCAAGAGCCAAGTATCTGTAACCACAAGGATAATATCTTTGAATAATAACCCCAAAATCAAGGACCAAACCCTATAGAATCTCAGAAAACCAGATCATAAGATAGAACAAACACTGATGAATGGGTATGTTGAGGTCAATGGTTCCTAAAAACCTATAAACACCCCCTAAACTCACTGGTATGCTCCGGGTCGACATCACAGACTCTCAAGACGAGTAGCGATAATACGTTCACCATCTCCGAGAAACAGTTTAGTATTATACACTAAAAGAGGAGGTCTTAGTTAAGTCCGAGAAAAATAAGAATCCCCTATAAGTTTCCAGATTCAAGCATTGGAATCGATAAACAATAGTACATTCATCCTGAAGGGTACAATACTATCGTCATACGAATAGTTGCTTTAACTGAGTTCTTACGAGAGAACCAGACCATCCTATGTGAGTTCCTAGTGGACCCTTGGGTGCGAATGGGTTTGCCACAAAATGTGGTCTGTCACTGTCACCATTGGAGAGGGATGTTTCCACAAAGGTCCCCAATGATCGGTCCCCAGATGCACATAACTCTCGAGTGTCGCTCCCACCAAATGACACCTGGTCAAGAGGGGTACAGACGCGAACGGTCGGCGAAAGGGTGAAGTGAGAACACACAGGAGTGAACTCACAGGAAAAGAAAAGAGTCGCCAGCTAGGCATTTTTATCCCAAAGGAAAGGTAATGCTGCATAAACCTATGAAAGATATGGATAAGACGGTTGCGAACCAGAGAGACTGAGAAAGGGGGTTGGTTACAACCTGGGAAGGTATTAGCACCCAGATTGTCCGTCGTACTCGACGGGATCCACGCTTAAAAGATTTGTGTTTAAAGGGGTAGTGTCAGTGCAATTTGTGTATAAAGAGAGCTGGAAAAGTGTACAGGTGTCAGTGTAAAAGAAGTGCAAAGTGTGATATATACAGTGTCAGTGTAAGGATGAGAGTATGCTCAGGAGTATGAGGCTAAGAGAATAAAGCTGGAAAGAGGGGGAATATACAGAGACTTTTGTTCGATAACTGTTAAGTTATGCCTACGTATCCTCTCGTGCAATGAGGAAGTCAGAACACCGTAGTTCGACCCAAAGAGACTGAAAGGTGGATTGACTTGTGAACTGCTTACTTGTCTATGCTCAAGTGTATGACCTGTCTGGCTCAGGTGCAAATTGTCTTGCATTAGACGGAAGAAGCAAGTTCTCGTTTATGAGTGAATGAGATGAGAAAAGAATCCCGGAGGAGACGATTGTTGTTTGTTTTTGAATTTTCAGTCTTTTATTGCTTTTGAAAGTTTGTCATAAGTTGATGAGCTTAAGCCTAAACCAATGGATTTAGTAAACTCATCACATCTTCCCTCTGATTAGGGGTAATGAGAATAACTTAAGTGTGAAGTCAGCTTCTCACACTTAAACACCTTGATGTAGGATTAAGATCATTAACCTACTTGTGATTATTTATATGTTTTTGTTGTTTTTGTTTAGTGTTAAGTAATGAGATTAAGCCATAATCAGGGATTAAACAGACTCATTACACCATCCTAATAGAAGGATAATAGATGAGAATGCTTAAGCTGAGGAAAGCTCCTCAACTTAATCCATGATTAGGGATTAAACTCATGACAAAACAAAACCTTTATTAAGTGGATTTTAATTAATGGTGAGATGATGAAGTGATTTTTTAGGGTTTGTAAGACAACTTGAGGGGGACTTGTCCATTAACACTAGGGTTAGTCCTTCTTAACCAATTAAGGAAGAATTAGAACCCTAATGCAAGGCCCAAGTTACAAGCTTGATGTCTTGATGATTATTAGGTGGATTGATTAAAGGAGTTAAACACATCAAAGGTTTAATACTTAGGATTAAAGTTATACACTCCATCCTAATAGAAGGATGCAGGCATAAGCTTAATCACAAAGCCTTAAAGCCTTTAGGGTTTAGTCCCTGATTATGAGATGGGAAGAGAAGACTCAATGAGACACAAAGGCAAAATCTAAAGGGGGGACTAATCAAAACCCTAATTATTGTCATGCTTGGTTGTTCCTAAGGTTTGTGAGGTTTACAAGGGAAATCTTCAGAGGAACCACCAGGAAGCAGATGAAAGGAGCAAAGGGAAGCAAAGTAACTTGCTTCATTTAAGAAGGCAAGTCACTTGAGGAAAGAAAGTAAGAAGAAGAAGAAAGAGCAAGCTCAATCTCAAACACAAAACAAAATGCAGAAATGATGCATAAGAGAGATGAAAAGAAATTGTGAGAAGTGAAGGCAAATTCACTTCTCAAAGAACTTACCACCTGAAAAGTTAGTGAAAGGAATGCAATGCAATGCAAAATGAGATGGAATGACATGATGCAAACCAAAACCAGAAGCATAAGCATGGTGATAATGATGCTATGAGATGATGCAAACATGAAACAAGGCATGGGGATGATCATACAAACATATGGATGCAAATGGAGCATGCTTAGAACCATGAACATACATGAAATGTTATGGAATGCAAATGACATACAACATGGCAAATGAAAGATGAAATGATCAAACATGCTTCTAATATGTCTTAAGATGTCTAATGAACCAAATGGATGCACAAAATGTCATGGCAAGTCATGGTATGCAAGCAAATGCAAGATGAATGCAAAAGAAAGCCCAAATTAGGGTTTATGATCAATGCACCAAACAGAAACCAAAACCAGAAGCAAACATCAAGATAAAAAATTGAAAATGCACTCAAAGGAACCCTAAACCTATACAAACTCACTGCCTAAAGGAGGGGATCCAATTCTTAACCTAGTGAAAGTTATGAATTTCCTAAGATTTCTAGGGTTTTAGGGTACCTTGACAAGAAAAATGTCAAACAAATTGAAAATGCAAGATCAATTCATGCCAATTTAATCCTACAAACTACATGATATGCAAGACACAATGCAAAAAGAATCAAAGTCCAACTCTCAAAGACTAGGCAAAAATGAATTTTTGAACATTGGATCAAAATAATGCTTTGAAATAGAATTAATTCCATGGAAAATTGTCAAAATGCATTAAGATCAAAAAAGAAATTTGGTTTGAGGGTTGGACAATGTTTCTAAATGATTTTAAAGGTTTCATGAATTTTTTGGTGATTTTTAAATACCTAAAAGTATTTTTAATTAATTAATTCTCATTAATTAATTAAAAATAAACTTTTAAATGATTTAAAAATATTTTTAAATGCAAAAAATAAAAATAAAAATGTTTTTGGTTTCTGAAAATTAATAAAAGTTTGTGTAAAAATTTTCAGAATTTTTGAAAAGGTTTTACTATTTTTAATAAATTGAACAAAACAAATGAAATTAAATGAAATAAAAATGAAATAAACTGAAAAATATGAAAGTATGCAAGATCAAGGGCCAGCATTCAAACCCACACGCGCGTGAATTGACTTGGCGCCATATCCAAGGGCTGAAATTCAAAATCTCCTAATTATGATTAAACCCTAATTAAATGCCCTAATGACTTTCAGATGACCGGAACAGTGTTCCGGTCATCTTCTCCGGCCAACCGAAAACTCAATCTCACTCTCCAGGCCACTTCAGAAGCTCTAACTCTCCAGAAATCATCTCCTACCCACCCCAAACACGAATCAAGCACAAAATCATGTTTAACTTCAAACACAAACACGAATCGAATCAAAGAAGTTTTTAGGTCAAACTTTCAGAACATCATAACATGCTTGTTTCTGGCTCATTTTCAAAAACAAATAGATCCCCATGATCAGGGCAACATACAGAACAATATTCTAACAAGAAATTAAAGTTCTGGAAAAATTGTTCATCATGCTACCTGAGATTGAGCTTTCGATTCAGGAGCTTTCTGGCTGTCTCTTTGGCTCAAGCAAGTCCCAATGGTCCTCCTTAGAAGCTTTTGACACTTGGTTGGGGTTTATATGACCTCTATAGCAAGTTGGCAGAAACTCAGTTCAAGGGTGTGTTGAAATCGTATTTTTGATTCAGGGAGTTTCAGGCTATGGTGAAGGGTGGTTTTTGATCAGTGAAGTATGCTGAGTTGATTTGTGAAGTTGGTTTGTGTGTTTGAGGCTTGTGCAATCAGTTTCGAAAGCTTTTGCAAAATGGAGCATAAACTTGAAAACTAGGGCTTTGGTGTGTTTCAGCATGAAGTGTTATATGCTTTGGCTTGCTTTTGATTTGTATAAACAATTGTGATAGGTCAGAGAGTGGGTGCTGGCCTATTGTGATTGGTATGGGTCTTTGGCCAAAATGTCAACTTGATTTGTACTTGAGGTATGGGCAATGGTACAACTTGCTTTTTGGCATGCTTGGGCTCAGCTGAGTTTAGGGAGAGCCATGGAATTGTTTATGAGGTGATTCAGCAAGTGGTTTGTAACTTATGATAAGTTTTGCAAGTTGATTCAAGTTTGGTTCCTTTGAGATTTCTTGAAGTCCAAGGCATGAAATGAGATGATTCTTGGGCCAATTCTGATTTTTAGAGGTCATGTAATCATGTTGTGAAGAAATTTTACACATTTGAGGTCTTTAGAAAACTTGATCAAGTCATTTTGCAAAATGCCTCTTTGGTAGAAAACTTCAAATTTTGTGATTTTAGCCAATTTTGACAAGCCATAACTTTTGATCCAAAATGAATTAGGTCATGTTTTTGTACTTTTTGAAAAGGGAGTGATCCATTCTACAACTTTCATGACCAAAGTTTTTTCATTTGAAACATTTTTGAATCAAAAAGCAAGGGTTGAAAAAGTTTCCCCAAATGGCAATTTCATTAAAAAGTCAACTTTCCCAAAAAGTCAACTTTGCAAAAGACTTGAAATTCTTCAAATTTGTGAACTTCTAACATCTTCCATGATCAAATAAAGATCATATACAATCAAAATGATGAAGAACTCCCTTTGGTTGGGTCATTGAGGGCCTCAGATGCCCTGATTTTGCACTGACTTGCCCAGAAAGTCAACTCTTGATCAGATGACTTCCCCATGGAATTTCTTCATGAAAATTGATATTCATACTCCCTATACCATATAGAGACCAATAGAAACAAGAATGACCGAAAAATTTGGAGTTATGGCCTTTGAAACCAAAACCCTAATTCTAGGTCATCTGTGCAGTCAAACCTGGCTCTGCTTCCATGCCATTTTCAGTTCTTGTGATTTTTTTGACATTCTTGACTTTGAAAGGATATAACATGATGCTTGAACACACATGGACCCCTTTGAAGTGATTGATGGCGTTTGGAGTGGCTCAAGAAGCCCTTGGATTGCTCAGATCACAAACCCTAGGTGCAGATGACTTTGAACCAATGCAATGAATCAAAATGTGATATAGATGCTATGATTGAGTTTATGCATATGAAATGATCACAAGCCATGGTGTGAATGGGTGAGGGAAAATTTGGGGTGTTTACATCGAGGTCGTGTAATGAAGTTGGGAAGAACCCTATATTAGAACATTTCCAAGACGGTCGCAGTTTGGGTGTGGAACTCGCTACTACCTGCATGATAAGATATCATAAAGCCAAAGTGATTGTCCATGCTAAAACACCTAGGGTGCATTCGAGCCTTGGTATTGGGCTCATCTCACAGTAACCTCATCCCACCAAACAGAAAAACAAGCACTGTCCAGACAGTATAATAGTGATGCATGATAAGTAAATAGTGAAAGCAGTAAATAAAATTGTAAAATAAAACTATAAATAAAAATAGTAAAATAAACACATAGCAGCAAACAGATAAACACCCAAAGAAATAGAAACAAACAAGCGCTAGGATTGACTCGCACATGGAACCATAGATTATGGGTTCGCTCCCTAGCAGAGTTGTCAGATGTCGCTCCCTGAATTTCCATCCTGGTACAAAAACAAAAGTGGCCGGAAAAGGTAGAGTCGCCATCCAGGCATTTTTATCCCGAAGGAATGGGAAAGGTAATAGTGCACAAACCGGAAAAGAAAGGAAAAAACAAGGTCTTGTGAACCAAAGATACTGGGTTCGGGAGTCAGTTACAAACTGGGAAGGTATTAGCACCCCAGATCGTCTGACGTACCTGATGGGATCCACGCTTGCTAGCATTGTTTCAAAGGGTGACGATAAACTGTTGTTGAACTGAAAGAAAAGGAATGGGAGAAATGTAGGGAAAATAAAGAAAGTGTTCGAATGGGCTCTACCCCACTGCCTACGTATCTCATCGGGAAATGAGAATTAGAGTAAACGTAGTTCCCCTAACTAGGAAGGAAAACTATTGTTTGTCTTGCTTACAAAATGTTATGGGTGGATTATAATTGACTCGTTATGATGAATGATATTGTAGAATTTGATAGAAGATATGACAAATTCCTCAAACACATCAACTTACATAATGTGCCATCGAGATCCTTCACTATATAACATCGCCATGGCAATTTTACCAATGTGGGTGTGTACATACTAGAACTTTTTCCACTAGCGCATGGCTAACTCACGTTCCAAATCATAAGAGTACACTACTTCACGAAATGGATAAAAGTTGAAGTAGTCTCCAAAATCATAATAGAAAGGGTTCGTCGCTTCTATTGGTTGCATATCATATGCAATTTGGTTTGTAATACCTATATACAAAAGACATACATAAAGCATATTTTTCATATATAATATTAATAATTTGGTACTGAAATACAAATAAGTTCTTAGCAACACATTGTATAAATATAACCACTACAACATAAGGTACTAAACAAGGCTATAAAATAGTACAAGATGTTCAACTACAAAAAGATCTAAGAACTAGAT
This sequence comes from Lathyrus aphaca, assembly GCA_963966055.1. Taxonomy (NCBI): domain Eukaryota; kingdom Viridiplantae; phylum Streptophyta; class Magnoliopsida; order Fabales; family Fabaceae; genus Lathyrus; species Lathyrus aphaca. The sequence goes on along the minus strand of OZ014525.1, from coordinate 74,954,333 downwards.
CCGAAGATCTCAAGAAAATCCACAGCGGAAGACTAAGCCATCAATTAGTAAGGATAATCAAGTCGCCTTATCCTTACCCTTAGCGGAACCTGAAGTACCTGAAATAACAACATCAACATGGGTAAGATAAAACATCTCAGTGGGTTCCCTATCTTAGAGTTCTCTCGGCTCTAAGGGTCAAGCATAACAATTTTACGAGTACAAAGGTTCCTCTAAAAAATAACTAAGTCGAAACGGAATAACCCAACAATACGCCGTACAAGACTTCCCATGGGACTCAGTGAAACACCCACCTCAAGTATGAACCACTAGACTTCTCATGGGACTCAATAAAATACCCATCTCAAGTTAACTCTCGCTTCCCGTGGGACTCAATGTAATACCCACCTCAAGCTAACTCTCGCTTCCCGTGAGACTCAATGTAATACCCACCTCAAGCTAACTCTCGCTTCCCGTGGGACTCAATGTAATACCCACCTCAAGCTAACAAAGGGGAAAACAATCAAGCGCGATCCTCAATTCTTATTAGTCTACGAACTCCTAGGTGTCTCACAAGTCTCACTAATTCCTTATCTTTAACTCACAATTCCATAATTATGATTCGTTACCTTTTAATCGAATAGTCGGGTAAAAGTTGGGTGGAACCAACATTTCTTGATCTCAAAATATAGATTTCATCATTAGCTTTGAAACGATATGTGGAATGCTAAAAACGGATACCCAGATCATAAGTTACGAATTAAAAACCAAGGTTGGAACCTACAAGTCTCGCTGAGCGAAAATCGCCCTGGAACTTTCGCTGAGCGAGGTATGCTCGCTGAGCGAGCTACACCAGTTCAGGAAGTTCCAGCTTTACGGGAAAACACTCTTTCCACACCAAACACTCCCAAACATCAACCAATGCAACAAGACATAATCAAACATATCCATTATCATCATATGAGTATTTTAGGTAGGTTTTAATCGAGTTTTAACCGTTAAACTTCCAATTTTTCTTAGATTTTCCAATTAAGCCCTAACCACAAACATCTCTAAAACTCAACCAAAATCAAAGATAAAAGTTTCTAACTAAGAACCCACCTTGAGAGATGAAGATTGGCGGAAAGATTAAGTTGATTCGACGGACGGATGATCGGGAATGAGGAATTGGAGCTTTAGGGATTTTCTCTCTTCTTCTTTTTCTCTTCTCATTTTCCTTCTTTTCTTCTTTCTTACCAACTTTCTCTTCTTCTCATAATCTTTCTATATATATAAAAATATAAGAGCTAATATTTTTACCAATAGGTCAAAATTAGAGAGTATCCGAAAATTTCTCTTAATCTGATATTTTATAAAACCTCTGAGTCAGCTAATATCAATTAGTAAAATAATATCCCGCTGATTACTCTATTTGGTTCCATTAAAATTTCTTAGAGTATTTCGGAATAATATTATTACCAATTAATATTGTCCAGAGCTTTAAATAAAATACGGGGTATTACATCCTCCCCCCCCCCCCTTAAATAAAATTCGTCCACGAATTTAAAGGATTACCTGAACAGGTGAGGATATGATTCCCGCATTTCTGATTCCAACTCCCACATAACATCGCTCGGATGCGTCTCATCCCATTGCACCTTAACAAGCGATATCTCTTTATTTCTCAACACTTTGGTTTCTCTTCCAACAACACGGCTCGGTTGGGGCTCGAAGGTCAAATCCGCTTCTATCTCGATAGAATCCAGCAAAATAGGCTGAAAAGGATCAGGAACGAACCTACGAAGTTGAGATATATGAAAAACATCATGCATTTTGGATAGAGATGGCGGCAAGGCTAAACGGTAAGCAACTTCACCAATCTTTTCTAGAATCTGATACAGTCCTACATATCTCGGGCTTAACTTACGCGACTTAAACGATCCTTTCAACCTCAACCTCGGAGTGACTTTCAAGTATACATGATCACCTTCAACAAATTCCAAAGGTCTCCTTCGATTGTCAGCATAGCTCTTCTGACGATCTTGGGCTTGGTTAATCTTTTCTCGGATCATACGAATCTTTTCTGTAGTCTCTTGAATAATTTCTGGTCCTAAGATCATATCTTCACCCACTTCCGACCAACACAGCAGTATTCTACACCTTCTTCCGTACAAAGCCTCATACGGAGCCATACTGATGCTTGCATGGTAACTATTTTTGTACGAAAATTCGATCAACGGTAAAAGTTCTTTCCAATTTCCTCTGCTCTCTAAAACACATGCTCTCAACATATCTTCCATCGTTTGAATCGTACGTTCCGTCTGACCATCCGTTTGAGGATGATTAGAAGTACTCAAACGCAAATTTGTACCCGTGGCTTGTTGGAACACCTTCCAAAATCTCGAAGTGAACTTCGGATCCCTATCCGATACAATATTGGACGGGACACCATGCAATCTCACAATTTCAGTAATAAACAACCTTGCAAGCTGACTTGCCTTATATGTAGTCTTCACGGCTAAGAAATGCGCAGATTTCGTTAGTCGGTCCACAATCACCCAAACAGAGTCATAGCCACATTGAGTACTCGGTAAACCTACTACAAAGTCCATAGAGATACTATCCCATTTCCAAATTGGGATGTCTAAAGGCTGTAACAATCCACTTGGCCTTTGGTGCTCAATCTTCACTTGCTGACACACCACACATTCTGATACAAATACCACAATGTCCTTTTTCATCCCGGACCACCAATACTCCCTCTTCAAATCTTGATACATCTTCGAAGAACCCAGATGTATCGTAAAAGAACCTTTATGTGCTTCTTCCAGAATCCTTCTCTTTAACACATCATCATCTAGAATGCAAATTCTTTGATTAAATAGGATGATCCCATTTAATGCTCTCACGAAACCCGGTTGGAGTAACAGTCCTTACAACTTCTCATCCAAAACTTGCTCTTGTTGAATATCATTCCTCAAGGTAGAATTAATATTCAAGTTTCCCATGATTACACCACTCGGAGTCCAAACAAACTGAAGATTAAGATCCCGAAACTTTTCTAACAATGCATACTTCAATACCATCAATTCGACACTATGAATCACTTTTCTACTTAAGGCATCTGCCACTTTGTTCGCTTTTTCCGGGGTGATACTTCAACTCAAGATCATAATCCTTCAAATACTCCATCCATCTTCTCTGTCTCATATTCAGTTCCTTTTGATCAAAGAGGTACTTCAAACTCTTATGGTCACTAAACATCTCAAAATGCACACCATACAAATAGTGCCGCCACACTTTCAAGGTAAACACCACGGCCGCTAATTCCAAATCATGCGTAGGATAATTCTTCTCATGAACTCTCAACTGTCTGGAAGCATACGCCACCACCTGACTTTCTTGCATGAGAACACCTCCTAAACCCATCTTTGAAGCATCGCAAAACACTTCATAAAATTTGTTAGGATCAGGAATAATCAAGACTGGAGCAGTCGTCAATTTCTCCTTCAACCACACGAAACTTTGCTCATAACTGGAATCCCATTCATAAGCGAAGTCCTTCCTAGTGAGCTTAGTTAACGGTAATGCCATCTGAGAAAAACCTTTAATAAACCTTCTGTAGTAACCTGCCAAACCTAGGAAGCTTCTCACTTCGGTAACATTCTTCAGTCTCTCCCAATTAATCACAGCTTCTATCTTGGACAGGTCTACGGCTACACCTCCCTGGGATATAACATGTCCAAGGAACTTGACTTCTGACATCCAGAACTCACACTTACTAAATTTAGCAAAAAGTTGCTTTTCCTGCAGTATCGATCGGACAATCCTTAGATGTTCTTCGTGCTCTTGCGGAGTACGAGAATAGATAAGAATATCATCGATAAAGATCACCACAAATTTATCCAAATAATCTTGAAATATCTGGTTCATGTAGTCTATAAAAATAGCTGGAGCATTCGTCACACTGAAAGACATCACTAAGAATTCGTAATGACCGTAACGGGTTCTGAACGCAGTCTTCGGAACATCAGAACTCTTCACACGAATCTGGTGATAGCCCGATCTCAGATCAATCTTTGAGAACACGTAGGCTCCTTTCAATTGATCTAGAAGGTCGTCCATCCTTGGTAAGGGGTATTTATTCTTGATTGTGACCTTGTTCAACTTACGATAAGCGATGCACAGCCTCATACCACCATCCTTTTTCTTTACCAATAACACCGGATCTCCCCACGGTGAGACACTATGTCTTACAAAATGCTTTGCCATCAAATCTTCTAATTGATCCTTCAACTCTTTCAACTCGAGCGGAGCCATCCGATAAGGGGAAACTGATATAGGAGCCGTTCCCGGTATCAGGTCGACTGAGAACTCAACTTCCCTCACCGGGGGTAAGGAAGTGACATATTCAGGAAAGACGTCGGGAAATTCACAAACTATCAGAATGTTCAAAACTTGGTGGTCATTACTCTCCTCCTTAGTAAGGACAAGCAAAACAAATTTATCTTGTTCAAACAGAAAATTTACCATTCCAACCGTACCTTCTAAGATCGTTGTCAAAACATCTTTTGGAGGCGCTTCAATGGAGGGAATGAAGATCAACTTTTCTTCACATCCAATGAATACATAATTAGCAGACAACCAGTCCATTCCCAGGATAACATCAATTTTCTTAAGGGGAAAACAAATGAGGTCAATCTGAAAGATTCTACCATCCACGGACAACGTACAGTTCTCACACTTAAGCGGCGTCTCGACAGTTTCATCCATAACGATAGTAACCACCATTGGAGGAGACAAAGGAAATAGTCGCAACCCCAGTTTCTTCGCACAACTAGTAGATATAAAAGAATGCGTAGCTCCACAATCAAATAAAACAAGACAAGGATGATTGTTAACAAGACAATTACCCGCAATCAAGGAATTGTCGCCCTTCGCCTTCCTAGCATCCATAGTATAAATTCTTGCTTGCACTTGGTCCTTCTTCTGGGGACAATCTCTAGCAAAATATCCTTCTCTCTGACTAAGGAAACAAACCACAACACCCGGATTGCATCTACCAAAATGATTCTTATGGCATCGGGAGCAAGAAGGAGGAGCACTGGATCTAGGACTCGACACCTGTTTCCCCTTGAAGGGTTGAGGCCTCAGCCTAAAAGATTGACTAGCTCTCCCCCTATCTCCTTGAACCGCCCTTCTGGCACTTGCTTTTGTCTGCACTTTCATCAAACTATGTTCTGCAACATAGCATTGTCTCAACATCTCAGAGTAGGTAGTGAACTCCGTTTGAGAGACACTATGCGAGATTTCGGCCCTTAGCCCAAACAAGAACTGGTCAATTTTCCACCTTTCATCAGGAGCATACATAGCCTGCCTAGAGTAGGCCGCCGTGTTCTCAAACTTCTCAGCATAAGTAGCCACAGTCATGCTCCCTTGCCTCAATTGTTGAAATTCGAACTCCTTTTGTGTCCTCAAGGAACTCGGGAAGTACTTATCCATAAAAACTGTCTTAAATTGCTGCTATACCCTCGGAATCCCTTGCACCATCATCAAATTGGAAGCACTCTCCCACCACCTAGCAGTAGGTCCCTTTAGTAAATGTGACGCAAAAGTCACCTTGTCTTCTTCACTACAAATCACAATATGGAATGTCCTCTCTATTCCAGTTACCCATTCATGAGCCTTAACCGGATCCAACCCGCCATGAAACTCCTGAGGGTTCATGCGGAATAAGTCTCTAAATGTTCCACCCGCAGCTCCAGGAGCAACCACGTGAGGGTGAAAGCCCCCACTCATCTGAGCATCATTTCCTGCATGAATTGGTGCTGCTGTTGCTGCATCTGCTGGATAAATTGGAACATAGGAGCATTCCCACCGCTACCTGCTTGATCGCTACCGGGAGGAGTGACACTGGGTCGAGCATGAGTTCCACGTCTACCATCCATATTTCCTAAATGTCATCAAAACAAGATTAAGTTGATCAGGCTCAATACCATAAACATAACATTTAGTCTTATCGCAAGTCAACGTGTATGAACGGAAGGAAACCCTTATAATATTTCAAGGCTAGGTCGAGGATACGACCTGCTCTGATACCAACTGTAATACCCATATACAAAAGACATACATAAAGCATATTTTTTATATATAATATTAATAATTTGGTACTGAAATACAAATAAGTTCTTAGCAACACATTGTATAAATATAGCCACTACAACATAAGGTACTAAACAAGGCTATAAAATAGTACAAGATGTTCAACTACAAAAAGATCTAAGAACTAGATCCGAAGATCTCAAAAAAATCCATAGCGGAAGACTAAGCCATCAATTAGTAAGGATAATCAAGTCGCCTTATCCTTACCCTTAGCGGAACCTGAAGTACATGAAATAACAACATCAACATGGGGTGAGGTAAAACATCTCAGTGAGTTCCCTATCTTAGAGTTCTCTCGGCTCTAAGGGTCAAGCATAACAATTTTACGAGTACAAAGGTTCCTCTAAAAAATAACTAAGTCGAAACGGAACAACCTAACAATACATCGTACGAGACTTCCCGTGGGACTCAGTGAAACACCCACCTCAAGTATGAACCATTAGACTTCTTATGAGACTCAATGAAATACCCATCTCAAGTTAACTCTCGCTTCCCGTGGGACTCAATGTAATACCCACCTCAAGCTAACTCTCGCTTCCCGTGGGACTCAATGTAATACCCACCTCAAGCTAACTCTCGCTTCCCGTGGGACTCAATGTAATACCCACCTCAAGCTAACAAAGGGGAATACAATCAAGCGCGATCCTCAATTCTTATTAGTCTACAAACTCATAGGTGTCTCACAAGTCTCACCAATTCCTTATCTTTAACTCACAATTCCATAATTATGATTCGTTACCTTTTAATCGAATAGTCGGGTAAAAGTCGGGTGGAACCAACATTTCTTGATCTCAAAATATAGATTTCATCATTAGCTTCGAAACGATATGTGGAATGCTAAAAACGGATACCCGGATCATAAGTTACGAATTAAAAACCAAGGTTGGAACCTACAGGTCTCGCTGAGCGAGTTCCTTCTCGCTGAGCAAAAATCGCACTGGAACTTTCGCTGAGCGAGGTATGCTCGCTGAGCGAGCTACACCAGTTCAGGAAGTTCCAACTTTACGGGAAAACACTATTTCCACACTGTAACACGGTGGGAGAACTGACTTTAGTTATGTTGCGGATAGCAAGAGTCGCCACCGACTTTTATTTTATCCAAAGGAAAGGCATAAAAGAACAGGAAAGACCTTTAAAAGATTTTGGGTCCGGGGGGTAGGTTATGCAAAGGGAAGGTGTTAGCACCCTTTACATCCATGGTTATCCATGGGCTCTTAGTTACTTAACTCACTTTGAATTGTTTTTGAAAAGTGTAGTGTGTGAATAAAAATTTTCATAAAAGTTTAATAATGATCCATGTACGGATGCGTAAAAAACTTGTATTTTGAAAATTGTTTGAAATGGTGAAGTGTTTGGAAAGTTTTTAAATGAAGTGAGTAAGCAACTATGAGGAACCTACCCTAAAGTTTAAGTCTTTCTGTTCTTTATCCTTTAAGTGGTAAGACTATCCCTATTATTAAGGAATAGGTAGTCATTACCTTGGATGTGTGGGACATATGAGGGACATCTGTTAATGAAGGCAACTGTGGGGTGTATTAAGCATTTAGGAGGGACTATCATCATTATTCGAAAGGGACTTGATCTTTATGAAAGGCAACCATTAAGGGACTTGATGACTTTTCTTTTAAGGGACTTGCTTTATACACCCCACTTGACCTTTTTAAATAGGCAACAATGAGAAGCAACCCTAGAAAGTGAGATGGCGATTAAAAATCGACTTACGCGTGTGAGTGTTTAATTTATATTTATCTTTAATTAAAATGATCTAAATTTGATTTTAAATATGAATACATGTTTACACTCCCTATTTTACTAACCATAGCAAGCAAATTAAATAATTTAAATATTTACAAAAATTACACCAAGGAGCAATTACAATAATTATAATAAGCAATTAAAATAAATAGCAAATAAATAAATATAAATAATAAGCAAAAATAAATAAATAGGCAATAATAAATATAATAGGGGTTATTAATAATAATAATAAAAAAATTAAATAAAGTTAGTGAAATAATAATAATAAGCATAATTAAAAAATAAATATACTAGTAATAATATGGTTAGTAATAATAACAATAATTAAAATAAATAGAATTAGCAAAAATATTATAAGAACATGATGAAAATAATAAACACAAAATTAGATTTTTAATATAGACATTTATTTAAAAATATGAACAATTAAATAATTATTACAAATTATTAAATTATTTTTAAGCATATTATAATTACAAAATTTAATTATTATAGATTTAATTATTTTTATGCACATATTTAGATTATAAACATATTATATAAAGAAAATAAGTTATAATTATACTTACAAAATTTAACTATATTTAATAAATATGTACATAACAATTATATTTATAAAATTTAATTATACTAAATATCATATTTACAAAAAGATTAGAAATTTAAATCAAAAAATAAAATTAGTTTTTTTATTATTTAGAAAATAAATTAGGTTTTACAAAATTAGGGTTTGTTTAGAAAATATTTTTTTAAGGTTTAATTTAATATACAAAATTATTTTAATTAATATACATATATTATAATTACATAATAAAAGAAATAATTTTTAAATTAAAAAAATATGATTTTTGAACATTGGAAACATTGAATAGAATTATTTTATAGAATTATTTTATTATATATCATTATTAATAAAACCTAAATTAATTAAACAAAATAAAATAAAAGAAAACAGCAAAACAAACCTGGCTGGGATTTGAACCCAGGAGGCTTTGTTCACCAGCAACAACACTCACCACTAAGCCATCATGCCCAGGCAGCAAGCAAAGGGGAAGAATTGGTTTTATGCCTTGCCTGGAAAAAATCAGAAAAATAAATAGAAGCAAAAGGCCTGGGGGAGGATTGAACCCAGGACCTCTTAACACACAAACGCACGCATGACCATCCGGCTGGGTGAGCCAATCTGTTTACAAATCAACAACAATGCATAATATAATATAATTGCCAATTATATGAAAAAAAACAAGAAAAAGAATGGTGCAGCCAAGTCTCGAACACAGGCCCTCAAGCTATACGCGTATACTTCCCACCACTGGGCCAAGCAGCCAGCTTGTGAAACAAACAGAAAGAATTCATTATATTTTAAAACCAAATTTCAAATATGAAATTCGCGCCAAGCCAACTTCATCTTCTTCAGTGTACCTATGAAATTTGCTACGAATTTTCCTACCATCTTTCCTGCGAAAATACAATGGCAGCAAAACCTACGAAAGCCAATGATCAATAAAACTGTAAAATTTCACAAAATTGAATCCATCAATGTGATCCAAACATTCATGCGGTTCATTCTATGATTTTAGAATTCATTTATATTTCCTAAATCAGAAAACCCTAAACCTTGGTCCAAACCCTAACAATGGCGTTTCACGGATTATGCAAGGTTTCTTTGATTTCTTTGCCCAGAATCGTTCTACATACCATCACAAACAAGATTAGGTCAACAAAATTCATTAACATACAATGAAATAATGTAATCGAAAAAAATCAAAATCAAGAACAATTATGGTTCGGGTTGAACAATATGTCATGGTATTGATGCATATGAGTGATGATTCATGATCAGGGAAGTCCAAGGAGTCTTGCTATGTTCTTGTTTTACCTTCAAATGCCCTGGAAATCAAAAACCGAATGTGAGTTTTGTGAAGGATTTTCGATTTGTGAAACTTACTTTTGGAGGCAGAGAATTCGTGTCTTTGCAATGGCAATGAGTTATGCACTTATAGGAGAGTGAATTAGGTCAAAAAGATTGATTGCTTGTGTGGAAAAATTGATATGAAAAGATCCAAATTGATCATGCCTTGAAAATCAAACATTCATGTGTGAATGCTTGCTATTTTTGGACAAATCTCATGATTTCTTTCCTCTTCAATTCAAATCAATATTTAAGACTTTCTAGAAGCTTAATCTCCATCAAATCTTACATTTTCATATTTTATTTTTATTTAAAATGATTTTTAATGAATTAAATCAAAATAAATAAAAATAAAATAATAAAAATTCTGATTTTTAATGGTTTGGGTCGTGCATGAAGTCATTGTATGGGTTGGGTCATCATTTGGCAAGCCCATTCGGAAGAAATTGGTTTTAGACCTCCATTTTCATCATGAACCAACTCAAAATTTCCCAACTTTGCAAGGGCACATATCCTTCAATTTTAAATCTATGAGGGTGTTCTTGGACATTTTGGAAAGCTTGAAGAGTCCTCTAAACAACCCCACTGGTTTCATGTCCATATCATTTACCAATCTCAAGTTATGCCCTTTTGAAGTTGTTGACTTTTTGTTGACTTTCAAAAGGACCTATAATGTCTTAGCTCATATCTTCCAAATGAAGCATTTTTGGGCTTGGCTTGTGAGACACAAAGTTGTAGAGAATTAAATTTCCTTCAAAATGAGCTTTGAGTGGAGACTTGGTGATGAATTATGTGAAAGTTATGGCTGGTCAAAGTTCAGTTGACTTTTACTAAGGAAACCCTAATTTAGAAACTCCTGATTCTTGATGATCTGGAATCTCCTTGATGAATCATGATCAACCCTTGATCAAATGATGAAATTTACTTCATATACTTGATGTTAGCAAAAAATCATGAATTTTGACTTTGGTTTGACCACAGTTGACCTCAGTTTGACTTTTTAACTGCATTGACTGATTTTGACTTATCTGATCATCTGACTGAGCAAACTTCTGAGAAAAGTCTTGAAACTTGTCATGGGGGTTCTTACACACATATAAGATGTTATGAAGCTCACTTGAAGTCTTGGAAGTCCATTTAGCCTGATTAAAGTCAAAACCCTAGTTTTGGATGCACTGCTTAGGAGGTGCATTGTCTGAGGGAATTGTCAACTCTTCTGACCAATTGTGAACTTTGTGAACCTTGTGAACCATCATAAAATGTCTTGTGAACCTCATGGGAGGTATTGTGAACCTTGTGAACCTTCATGAAGTGACTTGTAGACTTCATGAACCTCATGGAAGGTCTTGAAAGCATTGTGAATCTTGTGAACCTTCATGAAGTGACTTGTAGACTTCATGAACCTCATGAAAGGTCTTGAAAACATTGTGAATCTTGTGAACCTTGTGAACCTTCATAAAGTGACTTGTATACTTCATGAACTTCATGAAAGGTTTTTTTAAAGTGTTGTGAAACTTGTGAACCTTGTGAACCTTCTTAGCACACAAAGTCTTGTATTGTGAGGGCAAATTTTGGGGTGCAACAGCTGCCCCTGTTCAATTTTCTGAAACCTGAGGGGTTAGATTGGTATATTTGCCAATCGTGACCTGGAAGGTTGAAGGGGATTGAACACAAAAGCCCAAAAATTTGCACTCACTAGTGCATAGAGTGATACAGATGACTAGTTGAATATGACTGAGTGGGCTTAAAGATGCCACTTGGAAAAAGCTCTTCAGATACATTTCTTGGAGGATAAAGCAGTCCAACATATGAAGGTATAATGATAGTTTTCGGGAGGGTAAAGCAGTCCTGAGGTAATGATGACAATTGTCAGGAGGATGGAGCAGTCCTGAGATATTGATGTGCTTTCAGGAGGATAAAGCAGTCCTGATGAGATAATAAGCTTTCAGGAGGGTGAAGCAGTCCTGATGTAGTGATGATAGCTGTCAGGAGGATGAAGCAGTCCTGATGTAGTGATATGTTTCCAAGAGGATGAAGCAGTCTTGAGAGGTTGATAATATGCTTTCAGGAGGATAAAGCAATCCTGAGGTAATAATGATAGCTGTCAGGAGGATAAAGCAGCCCTGAGGTAATAATGTGATTTCAGGAGGATAAAGCAATCCTGAGGTATAAGAAGCTGTCAGGAGGATAAAGCAATCCTGAGGTAGTAATATGTTTTCAAGAGGATGAAGCAGTCCTGATGTAAAATGCTTTCAGGAGGATAGAGCAGTCCTGATGTACTAGGAATTTTCAGGAGGATGAAGCAGTCCTGATGTAAAATGCTTTCAGGAGGATAGAGCAATCCTGATAATCATAAGTCTGTTTGCTGGATAATTAACCTGAAAACAAGGTAGCATTCTGTATAATAGCATTAGTTTATGCATTATGTATGCATGTATGATATGATGCACTATGTATCTATGGATACGTATGTTATGGTATAATGTAAATGATGTATGTATGATATGACACTGCCGGAAGCGTCTGGATATCTTTGTATAACAACTGCTGGCCAGGGAAAATAAATCCCGATTCGTTGTTGAAGAATATGAGGAACTCGTTCCCGTCTTGCTTGATAATATATTGTACATAACCTTCTGTCTGCTGGGGATAACAAGGTATATATAACCTCCTGTCTGCTGGGGATAACAAGGTATATATAACCTCCCGTCTGCGTTTGATAGTAGGGTAGATATAACCTCCGTCTTCGTTCGTCATACCCTTATTGGAAAGTAAATTCCCGTATATCCGTATGAGGATAAAAGAGATGGATATAAATTCCAGGGGAGATGAGACTTTATGAAGATGGATTCGTCCTACTGAGGGATTGTAGCTGTTTTGCAGAGATGACCCGGCGAAGCTTTATTGAAATCCTTCCCTCGTTCGTCCTTAGTAAATACTATTACTGCATTTTCATGCATTTTTGGTAAACATCAATCATATTAAGCATACATGCATTTCTGGTAAACATCAATCATATTCAAAAGCATACATACATTCAAACACAACCAATGGACGTTTCGCTTATGTAAATAGGGTTAAAGTAAATCTGGATTCAAAAGATGGAATTTATTTATATCAAAAAGTGACCCATACACGGGTAAGTTTGTACAAGGAGACATAAATCCTAGTAAGAGGATTTTGCCATAAAATTTTACAAAAGAGAATCAGCTATGTGGGAAATAATCCTATTGAGTTTCAACTCTACTATTGCAATTATCTTCAAGTATCTCATCTTCTGCTGTTGAGACGGAAACGATTGGATTGAGCTTTAACTGTTCGAGCTTGAGTAAGTAGTACAACTGGTTGCAGTTTCATGAGTGATCCAAACGAGACATAGTCATACGCTTTAATCCCTAACTTTTGCCTGGATTGCCCTTTCAGGTTTTCAATCCACCGGGATACCCTTTTTTGCCCAAGCCGCCTTTTCAGGTTTTCGACTTGCCGGGTGTACATCTTTTTATATATATCCCTAATTTTTGCCCGAACCCTTTTGGTTCGCCGGGATGCCCTTATTTTTGCCTAGGCTAGTCAACCTAGCGGGTCTCTTTTCATGCGTAGTATTTTTTAACTATGTCTGCGTTTACAGGCTGTGGAAAGTCTTCACCATCCATTGTAGTGAGTATCATGGCACCTCCTGAGAACACTGTCTTGACTACAAATGGTCCTTCATATGTCGGAGTCCACTTGCCCCTAGGATCACCCTGTGGTAATATAATACGCTTGATTACCAAGTCACCAGCCTGATATACCTTTGGCTTAACCTTCTTGTTAAAAGCTTTGATCATTCGTTTCTGGTACATCTGGCCGTGACAAACTGCTGCTAGTCTCTTCTCATCAATCAAATTTATCTGGTCAAGTCGAGTCTGAATCCACTCATCTTCATCCAAGCCTGCATCCTTCATAATTCTTAAGGAGGGAATCTGAACTTCAATGGGCAAAACTGCTTCCATACCATAGACCAAGGAGAATGGGGTTGCCCCTGTTGAAGTACGTATTGTGGTACGATAACCATGAAGAGCAAATGGTAACATCTCATGCCAATCCTTGTAAGTAATAGTCATCTTCTGTACAATCTTCTTAATGTTCTTATTAGCAGCTTCAACTGCCCCATTCATCTTTGGACGATACGGAGAAGAGTTGTGATGCTTAATCTTGAACTGCGTGCAGAGATCAGTAATCATAATGTTGTTCAGATTAGAGCCATTGTCAGTGATAATCCTTTCAGGGATGCCATACCTACATATGAGATTATTCTTAATGAACCGAGCCACAACATTCTTAGTAACAGATGCAAATGAAGCTGCCTCTACCCACTTCGTGAAGCAATCAATAACAACCAGGATGAAACGATGCCCATTAGAAGCAGTAGGCTTGATCTCACCAATCATATCAATGCCCCACATGGCAAAGGGCCAAGGAGCAGTCAACACATTCAATGGTGATGGAGGTACATGGACTTTATCAGCATAAATTTGACACTTGTGACAAGTTCTGGAGTGTTGATAGCAATCAGCTTCCATGGTAGACCAATAGTAACCTGCTCTCAATATCTTCTTTGCCATAGTATGACCACTAGAATGAGTGCCAAAGATTCCATCATGCATATCTTCCATAATCTCAATTGCTTCCTTCTTATCCACACAACGAAGCAAAGTTGAATCATGATTGCGCTTGTACAAAATGCCATTGCTCAAAAAGAACTTAGCAGAGAACCTTCTCAGAAATTTCCTGTCTTTGACAGATGCCCCTTCAGGGAACTCCTGAGCTTCCAGATATCTTTTCACTTCATAGAACCAAGGCTTCTCCTCTGCCCCTTCAGTGTCAATCTCATTGCAGTATGCAGGCTTTTCGAATCTATCAATAGTAATCTTGGGAGTTTCATCATCCCAACTGATCTCAAACATAGATGCCATGGTGGCCAAAGCATCTGCCAACTGATTCTCTCTTCGTGGAATATGTTCAAAGGTAATCTCTTTGAAATGTGGGATCAAAGATAACACATGCTCTCTGTAAGGAATGAGATTATCATGCTTGGTATCCCAATCTCCTTTAATCTGACTTACTACCAGGGTTGAATCTCCATACACATCAAGGAACTGAATCTTCATATCAATGGCAGCTTTAATACCCAGGATACATGCCTCATACTCAGCCATGTTATTGGTACAATAGAAACAAAGTCTGGCAGTAATCGGGGTATGACAACCTTCAGGGGAGCTAATCACAACACCAACACCATTACCAAGTGCATTGGAAGCACCATCAAAAACCATGGTCCATCGGGATCCTTGTTCAGGTCCGTCATATTGTCCAGGTTCTTTGGTAATAATCATAATGTCTTCATCAGGGAACTCAAAACTCATTGACTGGTAATCATCCACTGCTTGATGAGCCAAATGATCAGCAACAACACTTCCCTTAATGGCCTTCTGAGTAGTATACTGTATGTCATATTCTGTCAAGATCATTTGCCATCTTGCAATTCTTCCGGAGAGAGCAGGTTTCTCAAATATGTACTTGATTGGATCCATCTTCGAAATCAACAAGGTAGTATGGGTCAACATATACTGTCTTAGTCGGCGAGCAGCCCATGCCAAAGCGCAGCAAGTTTTCTCGAGCAGTGAGTATCTTGTTTCACAGTCGGTAAACTTTTTGCTAAGGTAGTATATTGCCTGCTCTTTTCGACCAGACTCGTCATGTTGCCCCAACACACACCCCATTGAGTTGTCTAACACTGTTAAGTACATAATCAAGGGTCTTCCATCAACTGGTGGCATCAAAATTGGAGGTTCTAGCAGGTATCTCTTGATTTCATCAAAGGCAGTCTGGCACTCATCATTCCACTCCATCACCTGATCTTTCTTCAACAACTTGAAGATTGGCTCACAGATGGCAGTTAATTGGGAAATAAATCTTGCAATGTAATTCAATCGTCCCAAGAAACCTCTAACCTCCTTCTCAGTACGGGGAGCTGGCATTTCTCGTATAACTTTCACTTTTGCAGGATCCACTTCAATACCTTTTCCGCTGACAATAAAACCCAGGAGCTTTCCAGATCTAACTCCAAAAGTACATTTGTTTGGATTTAATCTCAACTTGTATTTCTTCAACCTCTCAAACAACTTATGCAGATGATCAAGATGTTGTTCTTCATTCTGGGACCTGGCTATCATATCATCCACATATACCTCTATCTCATGATGAATCATATCATGAAACAAAGCCACCATAGCACGCTGATATGTTGCCCCTGCATTCTTCAAACCAAATGGCATCACCTTATAACAAAAGGTGCCCCACTGTGTAACAAATGTTGTCTTCTCCATATCTTCAGGAGCCATCTTGATCTGATTGTAACCAGAGAAACCATCCATAAAAGAGAATACCTTATGCTGAGCAGTGTTGTCTACCAGAACATCAATATGAGGAAGCGGAAAGTCATCTTTGGGGCTAGCCTTGTTCAAATCTCTGTAGTCTACGCACATACGCACCTTACCATCTTTCTTAGGAACTGGTACCACATTTGCAACCCACTGAGGATAAGAAGTTACTGCTAAGAACCCTGCATCAAACTGTTTCATTACCTCTGCTTTGATCTTTTCTGACATCTCAGGACGCATACGACGAACCTTCTGCTTCTTTGGACGACAATCTTCTTTTACTGGTAAACGGTGAACCACAATGTTTGTATCCAACCCTGGCATATCTTCATAAGACCAAGCAAAGATCTCCACATAATCACGTAACATCTGAATCAGCCTGCTTTTGACACTGTCCTCTAAATCAGCCCCTATCTTGACCTCTTTCCTGTTTTCTTCAGTTCCCAGATTCACAACTTCGACTGGCTCTTCATGTGGCTGTATAGCTTTCTCTTCTTGTTGTAACAACCTAGCAAGCTCTACAGGTACTTCACAATCGTCCTCATTTCCGTCTTCAGTTTGATAGATCGGATTCTCGAAATTATAATTGGCAATAGTAGAACTGTTATCAACAGGATCCAGAGTGGATGAGGATCTGCATTTTAGTGATGTGGGTGTGTGTAAGAACGCATAGCTGATAAAGCAAAATAAAAGAAAAAGAAAGACAAGGAACACAATATTTACGAAAACGAAACGTCCACTGATTTTATTGAATGAAGTATGCAAATGAAATGACAGCCCGTAACAAGCACACCATTGTGCCCCGGGTAAGGCACAAGGCTTGAGAGTTTTAATTGTTCAGAAATTACAAACTTAAAAAAAAACACAGTAATAGTATTTACTCCTGACTAAAGGAGATAGGGATAACATCTTCAGCTTTCCAATTATTGAGTCCAGCACCCACAGTAGGAAAAATCCACGCATCCAAGTTGTAGTCTTCATCATGGTCTCCCACAGCATTGATCTGATCTTTCGTAACCCCTTGATTGGTGATACGAACAGCACGAGCACGACGAACAACCTTCTGGGACTTTGCAGTGAAACCCAAACCAAACTTGTCAGACTTGTATGGAATATCAGGAAGCTGACCCCAAATAGTACAACCACCTTCATCCACCACAGCTCTAGCATCATTGAGGGAGGCCATTGCCATTGTTGGAGGTTTTCTGGTGACCACGGGAACTTTATTCGCAACAGGAGGAGCTACATGATCATTAACAACCCAGGGAACCACTTCAAATGTCTGACACGGAGTCTCAATGTATTCACCCTCCATTTCCAGATACTTGAAAGTATTCACATGGCTGACAAAGTATTCTTCTTCTCCATAGACAGTAACAACCCTTCCTTCTACTGGATATCTCAACTTCTGATGTAATGTGGAGGTTACAGCACCTGCCCCATGGATCCAGGGACGACCAAGCAGACAAGAATATGAAGGACGAATATCCATCACATAAAATGTAGCAGTAAAAACCTGGGAGCCAACTTTGATTGGAAGATCAATTTCCCCATGTACTACTCTTCTAGAACCATCAAAAGCCTTCACTACAATATTGCTGGGCTTCAGCACAGCATCTTCAGGACTTAGCTTATTCAGGACTTCCTTGGGCAACACATTCAGAGAGGACCCATTGTCTATCAATAAATGTGACAGGGTAGTGCCCCTACATTCAATTGAGATATGCAAGGCCCTGTTATGATCCCTCTTGGCTGGGGTCAAATCAGCATCAGAAAATCCTAACCCATTGTCATAGGTCAGGTGGGCAACACAGTTCTCAAACTGATCCACAGAAATTGCACTAGGTACATGAGCAGTCTTCAGAAACTTGATCAAGGACTTGGCATGAGCCTCAGAACATAACAACAAGGACAACATAGAAATCTTTGAGGGAGTATGCCCCAACTGATCAACAATGTCATAATCACTCTTGCGAATGATTTTCAATACTTCTTCCATCTGCTTAGAGAGATCATCAGCAGCTGGCACATCAGTAGATACAGGCTCAATAACAGGACCCTTGCCCCGAGCATCAGTAGTGGAAGTAGCAGCAGGAGCAACTGCATTCTTGGGAGCAACTGGAGGAGAGAAGACTCTTCCACTACGTGTGATCTTACTGGATCCAACAATATTGTCAACATCAACAGGCACATCAGCTAAGGGCTCTTGCTTAACACCATGGATGTAAACATCAGATCCATAATGCCAAGGCACAACTTTATCAGACGTATACGGGATAGGACCAGGAGTAGTAATAACCACAGGAGCAACTCTGGCTTCAGCAACAACTTTCACAGGACCTTCAGCAGTAATTTTGATTGGACCTTGATGGGTGATTTTAATAGGCCCCTTTGAAGTGATTCTTACCGGTACTTTGTCAACCATGTCAATCTCTTCAACCTTCCTACCTTGCGTAATATGATCTACCATACTCTCCACAGAAGACGGTCTCCTTTCAAACACTATAGTATACTTATCCATGAGACGTTGAATTCCATCTCTCAATCTGAAGCAACTATCCGGCTTATAGGTACAATACAAACAATATTCACGACAACCTGGAAAGAACCCATCTTGTACTAACTTCTTCTTGATAACAGACAATGGTGTGGTCAACTCATCAACTAAATGGATGTGCAAATCTTCCTCAATGGCATTGACAGTCTTTTCGTGATTTGGCATTGGAGCAGTAATCACATTTGGAGTACCCGGAGGATCAAACTCAATCTCTCCAGCATCAATCATATCTTGAATTTTGTTCTTCAAGACCCATCAGTTATTAGTATCATGTCCTTGACAGTTTGAATGGTATGCACACCGTGCATTGGGGTTGTACCTGGGAGAGGTAACATTAGGATTCTGAGGAGCCTCTTTCAAAGTAATAAGTTCAGCCTTCAACAAATGTTGCAATGCCTGTGCCATTGACATGTTGATCTTCGTGAACTGTCTTCTAGCCCTCTGTTGGTTGCCCTAAGGCTGTTCTATTGTTGCAGGAGTTGGATTTGAAATATGAACTGCACTAACAGACTGATGCCTTCTGTTACGATCAGGTTGACCATAAACAACATTGGATTATTTCTTCCCAGTGGGAGGCTTCTTTGCAGCACCTGATGAAGAAGTACCCACTTGGATCTTACCATTCTTTATACCATTTTCTACTCGCTCTCCTGTCATGATCAACTCAGTGAAGCCAGATGATGAGCTTCCAATGAGATGACTGTAAAATGGACCATTCAGCGTACACATGAACATATCAACCAATTCCCTGTCAGTCAAAGGGGGTTGAACTCTTCCAGCTAAATCTCTCCACTTCTGCGCATACTCTTTAAAACTTTCTTTGGCACCCATAGACATACTCTGAAGCTGCATGCGAGTGGGGGCTAAGTCAGCATTATATTGATACTGCTTATAGAAAGCTTCAGCAAGATCATTCCAGTCTCTGATGTTGGCACTCTTCAACTGATAATACCACTCCAGCTGAGCTCCAGATAAGCTCTCTTGAAAGAAATGGATCCACAACTTTTTATCAGCAGTGTGAGGTTGAATTCTTCTGACATAAGACCTCAGATGCAGCTTGGGACAAGAGACCCTATCATAAACAACAAAGGTAGGAACCTTGAAACCAATGGGTATGACTACCCTAGATATCAGACTCAAATCTTCAAAATCCAGCCCAGATGATTTCTGCAACTCCATGGCATCCATCCTATCCACCAGCATCTTGAATTTGTCTTCATTAGGCTCATGGTAGTAATTAGCCTCAGAATCAGAGTCCCCCATGGTGTTGTGGAGACTGCCTCCCTCTTTTTCAGATTCTTCAGATTCATAGTCTTCAGCTGGTTCTTTAGTCTTGGCTAGACCTTTGAACCTTCTACCCATGTTGATCAAACCAGCTGACCTTCTAGTCTTCTTAGTCTTCTTGGCCAGCAGTGCCTTCAATTCATCCTGCCCCTTGGACAGGTTCAAGATCAGCTCTTGGAACTGTGCATTTTGTGCCTGGAGATCCTTAACTGATTGTTCAAGAGCCATTGCTGAAATAAACAGCGAGAAGATGAGAAACCTGTGCACAATTATAAACCTGTGATGCAATGAAATGATATGGGAATGCATATGCAATGTTTTCAAGGACCGCAGGATTTAAATTTGCTTAAACCAACAAGAAGGTAAACTTTTATTAGTAATAAATTTGTTTTGCCTTTTAGGCTTACAAAAAAAAATGAAATGAAATAAGTACAAAAGATGGGGTTTTAAGTCTCCCATGGACGTTTCCTCTTTGTGTTGAGGTATGAATTGAGGTTCCGTTCCTCGTGAAGTTGCTTTGTTAGTTCCAGGATTCTTTCTTGGCTTGCGTTGTAATGATCTTCGAAAGTATCCCTCTGCTCCTTCAGTTGGATCCATGATTTCTGCAAGTCTTCCATATCAGTAGGCATGTCTGGGTGAAGGATGGTATAAGTTGTGTCTCCTTCAGCAACAGGTTCCATGGTAACTGATAGGACGACAGGATATGGCATCATGAGAGTCTGAGCACGAGATCGTACCCATCTGAGATAAGCTTCCATAGGAATCGTGTACTTAGGCTCCAATGTCTTGCTGTCAACCCTGTTTACTTTTCCCCAGGCTCGTATGAATCTCTAACGGTAACCCTGAAGATCGTTGTCGTAATCAAACACAATGCCCTGAATCAACATGTCATGTGGACCATCACTCCGAGCGTAACCAAACTGTCGTAAAGCTAGAGAGGGGTTGTAGGTGATGCCTCCTCTTATGCTTAGAAGTGGCACATTAGGAAACTCCCCACAACGGTCAATGATAGTGACATTCTCCATGGATCTGGAGCACCAATGGATGTCTGAATGAGAGAGTGACATAATCCTCTTGGACCATCTGAACCCTTGCTCATTCTTCATTACTGAGCGAGGAAGGTGAGAAATAAACCACCTAGAAGTAAAGGTATGCAGCACATCAAAGTTCCTCTTGCCCTTGTAGTACGGGTATGAAGAGAATGTAGGATGTCTCAGCGCAATGTAGGCACTGGATTGTGACTCAGGAATATGTTGATGGCGTGAATGTCTATGAACTGATCTGGATTGGGGAACAATACTAAGCCATATATCAGCAAGGCTAAGATCTCCTCAAAAGCATCATAGCTCATGGCCTTCAAGAACACTTGAGCTTTATCTATCAACACCTTGGCAAGAATACCCTTAACTCCGCTTCTCGTTTCTAAAACAATGTCAGACTTCTTCAGATGTAGAGCTGCAGCAATAATTTCTGGTTTAAGCTCTTTCTCCAAGCCTGTGAAGGGTCTTTGATCAAGAACAGGTATACCCAGAAGCTTAGAGAACTCCTCTATAGTTGGAACCAGCTGGTAGTCAGGGAATGTAAAGCAGTGGTGCTTAGGGTCAAAGAACTGAAATAGGACACTCATCATGTCTTCATTGAACCCTGAAGTGACTAGATCCAATAGGTGACCATGTCTCTTGATGAACTGGGAATGATCAGACACTTGAGAAACCAACTCTTTAAGCTTGGGAGGTATCCCCACAAAGTTGATCCTGATGGTGTTTCTACGAGCAGAAGCCATGACCTGCAACAAAGAACAAAGATAAATCCTTTGGTCCTTGAAATGGTTAGTGAAAATGCTATGCTTATGATGCATGATGATGTCATGATGTTATGCTCAATCACAAACATGTGGCACACACAAACAAGTCACACCATAGCCCTAGGTTTAAAGGCTTGCATGAGGTTTAAGGTAAGTACCCTCCCCTGAAGTTAGATGGTTCATCCTGTCCTACAAAAGTAACCAGGTTCTAAGGGATCTCAATATCATTGATCCTTCACAAGGGTGGTTGTTCAGAAGGCAACTTACTTGCCCACCAAAACCCTCCAAGTTTAGAATCTCAATGAGCGTAGTATCGAGTGTCAACCAACTTCAGTCTGCACCAAAGCCGGTTACCTCACTACTTTCTAAAGGCCAAGATGGGATAACTAGGGTTCTAAAAGTTAGTTAGTGCATTGACAACATATGGCAGCCTCATATTATCCTCAACTTGACTTAAGGAACATAAGCACCAACCAAGAAGTCGCACTAACTATGGCCACCAGATCAACCATATCGATATACGTCGTACAGTTTCCTTGGTCTATTGCCATTTACCTAAGGTATACTAGATCCGGGTTAGGATCTTTCACACATAAGAGCCCAACAAGTAATATAAAGCAAACAAGGCAAACAATTTAAAGTGATCTAATTCCTAAGGGTACCCCTCTTAAATTTAAATCCCCAGCAGAGTCGCCAGTTCTGTAACACGGTGGGAGAACTGACTTTAGTTATGTTGCGGATAGCAAGAGTCACCACCGACTTTTATTTTATCCAAAGGAAAGGCATAAAAGAACAGGAAAGACCTTTAAAAGATTTTGGGTCCGGGGGGTAGGTTATGCAAAGGGAAGGTGTTAGCACCCTTTACATCCATGGTTATCCATGGGCTCTTAGTTACTTAACTCACTTTGAATTGTTTTTGAAAAGTGTAGTGTGTGAATAAAAATTTTCATAAAAGTTTAATAATGATCCATGTACGGATGCGTAAAAAACTTGTATTTTGAAAATTGTTTGAAATGGTGAAGTGTTTGGAAAGTTTTTAAATGAAGTGAGTAAGCAACTATGAGGAACCTACCCTAAAGTTTAAGTCTTTCTGTTCTTTATCCTTTAAGTGGTAAGACTATCCCTATTATTAAGGAATAGGTAGTCATTACCTTGGATGTGTGGGACATATGAGGGACATCTGTTAATGAAGGCAACTGTGGGGTGTATTAAGCATTTAGGAGGGACTATCATCATTATTCGAAAGGGACTTGATCTTTATGAAAGGCAACCATTAAGGGACTTGATGACTTTTCTTTTAAGGGACTTGCTTTATACACCCCACTTGACCTTTTTAAATAGGCAACAATGAGAGGCAACCCTAGAAAGTGAGATGGCGATTAAAAATCGACTTACGCGTGTGAGTGTTTAATTTATATTTATCTTTAATTAAAATGATATAAATTTGATTTTAAATATGAATACATGTTTACACTCCCTATTTTACTAACCATAGCAAGCAAATTAAATAATTTAAATATTTACAAAAATTACACCAAGGAGCAATTACAATAATTATAATAAGCAATTAAAATAAATAGCAAATAAATAAATATAAATAATAAGCAAAAATAAATAAATAGGCAATAATAAATATAATAGGGGTTAGTAATAATAATAATAAAAAAATTAAATAAGGTTAGTGAAATAATAATAATAAGCATAATTAAAAAATAAATATACTAGTAATAATATGGTTAGTAATAATAACAATAATTAAAATAAATAGAATTAGCAAAAATATTATAAGAACATGATGAAAATAATAAACACAAAATTAGATTTTTAATATAGACATTTATTTAAAAATATGAACAATTAAATAATTATTACAAATTATTAAATTATTTTTAAGCATATTATAATTACAAAATTTAATTATTATAGATTTAATTATTTTTATGCACATATTTAGATTATAAACATATTATATAAAGAAAATAAGTTATAATTATACTTACAAAATTTAACTATATTTAATAAATATGTACATAACAATTATATTTATAAAATTTAATTATACTAAATATTATATTTACAAAAAGATTAGAAATTTAAATCAAAAAATAAAATTAGTTTTTTTATTATTTAGAAAATAAATTAGGTTTTACAAAATTAGGGTTTGTTTAGAAAATATTTTTTTAAGGTTTAATTTAATATACAAAATTATTTTAATTAATATACATATATTATAATTACATAATAAAAGAAATAATTTTTAAATTAAAAAAATATGATTTTTGAACATTGGAAACATTGAATAGAATTATTTTATAGAATTATTTTATTATATATCATTATTAATAAAACCTAAATTAATTAAACAAAATAAAATAAAAGAAAACAACAAAACAAACCTGGCTGGGATTTGAACCCAGGAGGCTTTGTTCACCAGCAACAACACTCACCACTAAGCCATCATGCGCAGGCAGCAAGCAAAGGGGAAGAATTGGTTTTATGCCTTGCCTGGAAAAAATCAGAAAAATAAATAGAAGCAAAAGGCCTGGGGGAGGATTGAACCCAGGACCTCTTAACACACAAACGCACGCATGACCATCCGGCTGGGTGAGCCAATCTGTTTACAAATCAACAACAATGCATAATATAATATAATTGCCAATTATATGAAAAAAACAAGAAAAAGAATGGTGCAGCCAAGTCTCGAACACAGGCCATCAAGCTATACGCGTATACTTCCCACCACTGGGCCAAGCAGCCAGCTTGTGAAACAAACAGAAAGAATTCATTATATTTTAAAACCAAATTTCAAATATGAAATTCGCGCCAAGCCAACTTCATCTTCTTCAGTGTACCTATGAAATTTGCTACGAATTTTCCTACCATCTTTCCTGCGAAAATACAATGGCAGCAAAACCTACGAAAGCCAATGATCAATAAAACTGTAAAATTTCACAAAATTGAATCCATCAATGTGATCCAAACATTCATGCGGTTCATTCTATGATTTTAGAATTCATTTATATTTCCTAAATCAGAAAACCCTAAACCTTGGTCTAAACCCTAACAATGGCGTTTCACGGATTATGCAAGGTTTCTTTGATTTCTTTGCCCAGAATCGTTCTACATACCATCACAAACAAGATTAGGTCAACAAAATTCATTAACATACAATGAAATAATGTAATCGAAAAAATCAAAATCAAGAACAATTATGGTTCGGGTTGAACAATATGTCATGGTATTGATGCATATGAGTGATGATTCATGATCAGGGAAGTCCAAAGAGTCTTGCTATGTTCTTGTTTTACCTTCAAATGCCCTGGAAATCAAAAACCGAATGTGAGTTTTGTGAAGGATTTTCGATTTGTGAAACTTACTTTTGGAGGCAGAGAATTCGTGTCTTTGCAATGGCAATGAGTTATGCACTTATAGGAGAGTGAATTAGGTCAAAAAGATTGATTGCTTGTGTGGAAAAATTGATATGAAAAGATCCAAATTGATCATGCCTTGAAAATCAAATATTCATGTGTGAATGCTTGCTATTTTTGGACAAATCTCATGATTTCTTTCCTCTTCAATTCAAATCAATATTTAAGACTTTCTAGAAGCTTAATCTCCATCAAATCTTACATTTTCATATTTTATTTTTATTTAAAATGATTTTTAATGAATTAAATCAAAATAAATAAAAATAAAATAATAAAAATTCTGATTTTTAATGGTTTGGGTCGTGCATGAAGTCATTGTATGGGTTGGGTCATCATTTGGCAAGCCCATTTGGAAGAAATTGGTTTTAGACCTCCATTTTCATCATGAACCAACTCAAAATTTCCCAACTTTGCAAGGGCACATATCCTTCAATTTTAAAGCTATGAGGGTGTTCTTGGACATTTTGGAAAGCTTGAAGAGTCCTATAAACAACCCCACTGGTTTCATGTCCATATCATTTACCAATCTCAAGTTATGCCCTTTTGAAGTTGTTGACTTTTTGTTGACTTTCAAAAGGACCTATAATGTCTTAGCTCATATCTTCCAAATGAAGCATTTTTGGGATTGGCTTGTGAGACAAAAAGTTGTAGAGAATTCAATTTCCTTCAAAATGAGCTTTGAGTGGAGACTTGGTGATGAAGTATGTGAAAGTTATGGCTGGTCAAAGTTCAGTTGACTTTTACTAAGGAAACCCTAATTTAGAAACTCCTGATTCTTGATGATCTGGAATCTCCTTGATGAATCATGATCAACCCTTGATCAAATGATGAATTTTACTTCATATACTTGATGTTGGCAAAAAATCATGAAGTTTGACTTTGGTTTGACCACAGTTGACCTCAGTTTAACTTTTTAACTACATTGACTGATTTTGACTTATCTGATCATCTGACTGAGCAAACTTCTGAGAAAAGTCTTGAAACTTGTCATGGGGGTTCTTACACACATATAAGATGTTATGAAGCTCACTTGAAGTATTGGAAGTCCATTTAGCCTGATTAAAGTCAAAACCCTAGTTTTGGATGCACTGCTTAGGAGGTGCATTGTCTGAGGGAATTGTCAACTCTTCTGACCAATTGTGAACTTTGTGAACCTTGTGAACCATCATAAAATGTCTTGTGAACCTCATGGGAGGTATTGTGAACCTTGTGAACCTTCATGAAGTGACTTGTAGACTTCATGAACCTCATGGAAGGTCTTGAAAGCATTGTGAATCTTGTGAACCTTGTGAACCTTCATGAAGTGACTTGTAGACTTCATGAACCTCATGAAAGGTCTTGAAAACATTGTGAATCTTGTGAACCTTGTGAACCTTCATAAAGTGACTTGTAGACTTCATGAACTTCATGAAAGGTTTTTTTAAAGTGTTGTGAAACTTGTGAACCTTGTGAACCTTCTTAGCACACAAAGTCTTGTATTGTGAGGGCAAATTTTGGGGTGCAACACACACCCAAACACTCCCAAACATCAACCAATGCAACAAGACATAATCAAACATATCCATTATCATCATATGAGTATTTTAGGTAGCTTTTAATCGAGTTTTAACCGTTAAACTTCCGATTTTTCTTAGATTTTCCAACTAAGCCCTAACCACAAATATCTCTAAAACTCAACCAAAATCAAAGATAAAAGTTTCTAACTAAGAACCCACCTCGAGAGATGAAGATTGGCGGAAAGATTGAGTTGATTCGACGGATGGATGATCGGGAATGAGGAATTGGAGCTTTAGGGCTTTTTTCTCTTCTTCTTCTTTTCTCTTCTCCTTTTCCTTCTTTTCTTCTTTCTTACCAACTTTCTCTTCCTCTCATAATCTTTATATATATATATATATATATATATATATATATATATATATATATATATATATATATATATATATATATATATATATATATATATATATAAGAGCTTATATTTTTATCAATAGGTCAAAATTAGAGAGTATCCGAAAATGTCTCTTAATCCGATATTTTATAAAACCTCTGAGTCAGCTAATATCAATTAGTAAAATAATATCCCGCTGATTACTCTATTTGGTTCCATTAAAATTTCTTAGAGTATTCCAGAATAATATTATTACTAATTAATATTGTCCAGAGCTTTATAAAATACGGGGTATTACATGGTTTACCAGGAGTTATCATATCAAACAATGGAACACAAATCACCATCTCCATTGTGGTCGATGTTTATCAAGATCTAGGAATACAAACAAAGTTAATTTATGTTGTCCATCCGTAGGCAAACGAGCAAGCCAAGTTGGCGAATAAGGTAGTACTTGGAGGAATAAAGAAAAAGTTAGACGAAGCAAATGGGCTTTGGGACAAACAACTCCATGAAGTATTATGATCATATCACACCACCCCCATTCAACTACCAAAGGAAATCCGTTCACAATGGTATACGACATCAACACCATGTCGCTTGTCGAAATCGACATTTCTACATGAAGTCGCTCTCAATTTAATGAAGTGGAAAATGAGGCATGCCTTAGATGTGAAACCGACCTGATCGACGATACTCACGATGTTTCCCATTGCAAAGAGTTTGTCAAGCATAGGTCAGCAAAAATGTACAACTCCAAAGTGGTCCCAAGGAAAATATAAGAGGAAGACCTTGTGCTCAGGCAGGTTGTCATACCAATTCGCTCGGGGAGTCAATAAGAAGATCTTTTGCAAGTCACAAATTATAGAAAAGAGAAAAATAATACTTCACTGATCTTTTATATAAAGTGCCTTAACCACTAAAGATCGTATGATCCATTGTACTCCACCAACACTTGAGATTTTATAAAAGGTTATGCAAAATACTCAAGTATCCTAAAAAAGAGGAAACATCATTGACAACTAGCATAGGGACACACATCAATTGTTTCTTATGAAATGTTACCTATTCCAAGAAAGGCAATGAATGCACCTTTTCTCAAGATATTGACGTCCCGTCAAGGCTCTTCATTTCCTCATGCAAATCGATTGGTCTATGACGTATATGACAAAGCTCCGTCTAGCAAATCATGGACATGAGTTTTGAGAGCAACTATTTTGGGCCGCTCACGAGGCCCACTGAAGCAAGGAAGCAGATGCGAGAAACATGTGTTCCTCTATCCTCACATATAGCAGACAATTTTGTCTCTAAAGCATCACCAATCGTTTAGATCAATTACACAGGTGGCTGTAATCCACGTTGCACTCCCTGTTTTTGGTTTAACCCGCTCCCACTATATAAGAAAGAAAATGCACCATTCTTAGATATTCAAATTCAGTTCAACTCTCATATCACTTTTCGTTCTCTCACTAACTTAAACGTTGAAGTGCTAACCTTACATATCAATCTCCTCTCTACACACCAAAAATTCAAAATCACCATAAAAAACACTGCTTCACCATTTACCAAACAATAAAACACTTTTTTTTTGAAATTCATACCAAAAAAAAATCTTATAAATCACCTCAGATATAGACTCAATTATTTTTTTCAATAAACCAAAATTAACACCATCTAAACAAAAACTTTTAAATTTATTACAATCTCAAATCTCTTATTTCACCTCCTTTTCACTAAACTAAATCAACACCCAACACACATATATTCAAAATTGTTCTAGACTTTCACATTATGCTCACCTTGTCTTATAGTCCTAAACAGTTTGTAGTTTTGTACTACCCCTAACACACAATTAGAGACTTACAATTATACCATTAATTATCATTCCAATTATGTCCACCCAATTTTACTTCATTAGAGAAACATTAAACAAAGTACTTCTCTTTAAATCCCTAAGAAGAAAACCTCAACAAAAATAGTAACTAATTAAATTCTACTATAGTACTACTACTATTAATTAAAATAAAGAAAGCAATGCGTGTTAGTGTTAAGTGACCCGTGTGATTAACCGTAACCCAAAAGTAATAAATGAGTGAAATGAATCGCACAAACATCTCAACTAAAACAAGGTTTCAAGTCCGACGCGACGCAAACAGCTAACAACTCCGTCAAATCACCCTTTCCTCTCAATGCCACACCACCCACCGCCTCTCCTTCCTTTCCTCAGGTTCTCTCTCTCTCTCTCTCTCTCAACTTTTCTTCTCTCTTTCTCTCTCTAGATTCCCCTTTTCTCCTCCACCGACATTCCAGATCAATGTCATTTTCCCCTTTCATCTCCGCGTTTTGATTTTCATACTTTTTTCTAGGTTTTCCTAATTTCCTCTCTATGTTACTTGCATTGTTGTTCATTCGCTGTTTGGATCTTGTTATTTTACTGTTGATTTGATTTGTTTATTTTTCTTGTATTAATTTCTAGGTTTTAGATCTCTATAATTACTTAACGTTCTGTTTTTGTTTCTGTGTAGGTGTTGAAATGAATACTGTGATGAATAATAGAACGGTTCATAATGATGACAAGCCTTTTCCTGGATGCTTGGGAAGAATGGTTAACCTTTTTGATTTGACTACTGCTACTACTGTTAATGGAAACAAGCTTCTCACTGATAAGCCACACCGTGATCATGGTTTTCTTTTCTCTTCCTCTCTAATTTATTATACTTGATTTTTATTTTTATTTTTATTTTTGTAATTTTCTGTTTTTAGCTACCGAATTCTTTGATTTACCTTTTACAGGTTTATCATTTCACTGTTTATGGAAATTCTCAATGATGGGTTGTGTTTTTTGTTTAAGTTAGTTTGTGGGTTTTTTGTTTGGTAGACAGTAGAAATTGGTGGGTTATAGCTTGTAGGTGATGATGCTTAATTAATAGAGGAAACGGAAGAAACTGTGTATTTTGTTGTTTGGCTGCGCTTTCCTATTTGCCTTCTAGTTGTAGTTTTTTTGTTGTTTTGGATAGACAACTCTTTATGACCTGTTTGGTTTTTGTGTTTAGCTGACTTTAGCATCATAATACCAAGTCAATTGCTTTTATATGTTTTTGCAACTTGTATGTAATAACTGTACTTGTGGTTTTGCTGTTGGAATTGTTCTATACCTTTATGATTTCTGATTTCAATCTCACTGCATTATAACTAACTTGCAGCAGCATCTCTTTCAAGAAGTCAATCTGATGTATCAAGGATTGCAAGTCCTTCATTTGCTGATCAGATAGAAGATAGGCCGGTAATTTGAAAAGGATTACTATTTTTGTTTTTGTTAGTAAAGTTCATTTGGTGTAATTTAAAAGGAATAGATTAATGAGATTATACTGTCATGTGGAGTGTTCTTCTCATTTTTAATTTACTGTGTACTTTGCTGTACTTGTTTTGATTTTTTTCCCCCGCAGATTGTTTCTAACTTAATGAGAGCATCTTCAAATAAAAAGATAAATGGAACACCCATCAAGATGCTCATGGACCAAGAAATGTCCAAAGAAGTTGTTTCCAAGCATAATCCACCAAATGTTGTTGCAAAGTTAATGGGCCTCGAGGCCCTTCCACAGGGAAAACGTAATTTACCTGTAGAGAGAAGCCCTGGAGGAGATTGTTCTCAGCACATGTGTGGTCATTCTGGGACATCATTCAACCATCGGCAGTTGGATGATAGGTTTATGGACAAGGAAATGCTTCATGAAATTCATCCGAACAGAGAACAGGTTGCTTACAAAGATATTTATGAAATATGGCTGCAATCACAGAGATCAAGCAATGTAAACGACAAGACGCCAGAGAGAGGGAAGTGGGCTGAAGATGTTAATGAGAAGAAAATGGCTTTCATTCGTCAAAAATTCATGGAAGCAAAGCGACTGTCTACAGATGAGAGATTACGCCAATCGAAGGAGTTTGATGAAGCCTTGGAAGTTTTAAGCTCCAATAACGATCTTTTAATCAGGTTATTGGATTCTCAAAATCTATATGAACGGCAGTCTACTCCATTGGCCGAGACAAAGCGTATTACTGTTCTTAAGCCTTCGAAGTTGGTTGACAATGAAAAGTTCAGTAGAATGGGAAACAATAGTGACAAACATATTAAGAAACCATTAAATAATGATGCTGCATGGGAGCGAAATAGTCCTGGATACTCTCCTGCCTGTCAGAAAGTTGATGAATTTCCTGTTCAACCTACTCGAATAGTGGTATTGAAGCCTAGTTCTGTGAGAGCACATGATATTAAGGCCTTGGTTTCTCCAATGTCATCATCACCTCAAAATCTGCAAAGTGGAAACTTCTATCACGGCCCTGAAGATGATGATGATCTACTTGAATCAAGAAAAGTGGCAGAAGAAATTACACAGCAGATGCATGAAGACCTCAGGAGCTATCAAAGGGATGAAACCGTGTATTCTCCAGTATTTTCTACGGGATATATTGGTGATGACAGTTCATTCTACAAATCAGATCACGAGTGTACTGCAGGGAATTTTAGTGATTTGGAAGTCATGTCACCATCTCCCAGGCATTCTTGGGATTTCGTCAATCGCTGTGGAAGTCCTTATTCTTCGTCATCCTTCAGTCGTGCTTCGTGCTCTCCCGAATCATCGGTAGGCAGAGAGGCCAAGAAACGACTTTCTGAAAGATGGGCCATGATGGCATCTAAGAAGGATCTTCAAGAGCAAAGACATATGCGGAGAAGCTCTACCTTGGGTGAGATGCTTGCTCTTTCAGATATAAAGAAATCTCTAATATCTGAGGTTGAAGGTATTAATGAAGAACCAGAACCGAGGGAATCCGTTTCTTGCAGTAAAAATTCCAATGATGAAGAAATATCTGCGGATGGGTCTACTAAAAGCCTCCCCAGGTCAAAGTCTGTCCCTGTATCTTCCAATGTCTATGAAAATGCGCTCTACATTGAAGCTTGTAATAACGATGCTGGTAAAGCACACGGCTCCAAAGAGCTGACGAAGTCAAAGAGTATGAAGTCAACATTTAAAGGGAAAGTTGCGAGTTTCTTATTCTCTAGGAATAAGAAATCAATCAGGGAAAAATCTTGTCTATCTCATTCTACAGACGAGTCTCAATCAACTATTGCAGAAACATCAGTATCTACAATAAACTCACCTGAAGTCTTTAGGAATGACGCGTCTCAAAGCTTCAACGGCGGGTCCTTTGAAGAGTGTACCCTTCCAGCTCTATGTGAATCATCGAGCAAAACTTTATCCAATCCTGTCTCTAGCAGACGAGGCATAATATCTATGGAGGTAATAGCTAATATTGTTCAACATACTCTATCTATGTTTTCCTAGTGCATTATGCCAGTTTTCTCTATTGGTTACCCAAGTTAACTCATTAATGTCATCAACTATGCTACTTTTCCTCAGTTCCTCAATCCCCTTCCTCTCTACCCATGCAAAAGGGTAAAAGGGAGAGAAAAATGGGAACTAATTGAATTGTTGAACGGAAACACATTATTAAATATACATTGCCTCTTCTAAACTCTGTAGTATATTAATGAGTCGTATGGCTGGCTAGTGCTAAGTATCATGATAAAAACAGTCTCAAACTGGATAATCTTAAGTACTTCTTCATTACTATCCAGAAGTTTCTGCTTTCTCCACCTAACTACAAAAGTCAGTCCTTAGAAATTTGCACTGATTTAGAGATGCTTTCACATGTGGTATACTGTGAAAGAAATTGGATGACATATGTAAGCAACAGCTTGACAAATTGTTTAGGGATTTTTGGTATGCGTTTGAAATAGAGTAAAAAATTAAAACAAGACCTAGTTATGAACATTATAGGGCTTGTGATGAACAATAGAAATGTCTCTTCTCAGTCTGCCTAGACCTAGCACTGAGAAGCACATCGTTTTTATTTTCTTGTTGTCAAAGATTATGAAATGATGAATTTAATGCCATTTATCCTGGGTTGATATTTCTGAAAATCTGTTATATGTATTGGAAGTTGGTAAAAATTTCTGAGTGTTTTGTTTGTTTTCACAGCCTGAATTTACCACATCAAAGCCTACGGTGACAGGGATTTCTAGTGAAAACCAGGACCAGCCAAGTCCAATCTCAGTTTTAGAGCCTCCCTTTGAAGATGAAAATGCAGCTCACGAGTCCTTGGATTGTATGAAGGGTGGTTTGCTGGGTAATGCTTAAAGCCTCGCTTTCTATTTTATCCCGAAGCTGCTATTTCAGCATGTTCTTATTTTATTTTGATAGGCCAGCATGTTATTTGAAAATTCTTGCCTTTATTGGTTTATTTACTTGAATGTCATCTATTCTGTAGGATCGCGTGTGTCTTTGAAGTCTAATTTAATTGACAAATCACCACCTATAGAATCAATAGCTCGAACCCTCTCATGGGATGGTTCTTGTGCGGAGGTGGCAAGTTCATACCCAATAAAATCTACATCGGTTTCCTTAGACACCAAGGTAGAGGATCAAGATCTGCTCGTCTTCGTTCATAAATTACTATCAGCTGCTGGACTTGATGACCAAGTGCAGTCTGACTCGTTTTTCTCTAGATGGCATTCCCTTGAAAGTCCATTGGAGCCATCATTGAGGGACAAATATGTCAATCTCTACGACAAGGAGGTTCAGCCTCTTCATGAAGCAAAGCGAAGGCAGAGGAGATCTAATCAGAAGCTTGTATTTGATTGTGTCAATGTTGCACTAATAGAAATTACTGGCTATGGATCAGAAAGTTCCTTAATTGGCAAGTTGTGGAGTGGGGACCACAGAAGGCTCCAATTATCAGAGGGTGCACCTCCCCTTTTGGTAGACCTTATTGTAGCCCAAATGAAGGAGTTGACATCTAGTGGCATAAGGTCTGTTTGGGGGGATTGTGGGGACAATAACAGCCTGGTGGTGGAAACTGTAGTGAGAAAAGAGGTCGTGGGTAAAGGGTGGGTTGATCTTATGGGATTAGAGATGGATATTTGGGTAAAGGAAGTAGAAGGGAAGTTGCTTGAAGAACTTGTGGAGGATGCAGTGGTTGATTTGACAGGCAGGGTGGTGTGAATGGTTGAATTGAATCCCTGATGTGGCTTTGTGCTTTGTTTTTTTGATATTGTAACTCTATTATTGTTGTATTTGATTATTAACAACACATGGTCCTACCTAATTTATTAAATGCTACTAGAAAAATGTTGCAATCTTTAGTTGTTTTATAGTAATGAATCTGTAACCTATTAAATATCTATACTTCTGAAACAAGTTTAAAACAAATGACACTTGTTATAAAAGACCATGCAATCAATCCTGAGTGAAGATTGGTTTCTGTGAGTTATTGAATAAAATTCAAGTCAAGTTTGAAGATGCCATTATCTCAAGCTTAACCAATAAAAGGAAGCCCTAAAAATGTAGACTAGAAAAGAGCATTTGAAAAGTGATACAAAAGTGATTGATAGGCTGTAACATGCTACTACTCATATACATTGCAATAAGTGTAAAATCAATTAAATTCTGACAGTAGAATAATACTAACACAGACTAGGTTTTGTTTGAGTACTCAATCATAGACACAGTTGTGGGCCATGCAGTGCTGCAATATCTGTACAAATTGTATGGAACATGGAACCCACCAAAAGAAAGGAACAGTTCATTCCTCTCTATATTGTCTACCTATTGCAATAATCTGCTGCTTCCCATTAAATCATGATTAATGATTAATGCAAATGTTGAATTTGTGCAATAATCTGGTTGTTCATATTAAATCATGATTAATGATTAATACACATATTGAATTTGAATCATCATCTTAAGGCATGGCCATGATAGAAATGGATTGAATGCTATGACACATCTTTATACAATTTTGAACCATGATTCAACTGCACATGTTTCTTCATCGTTGGAATTATTACTGCAAGAATCCATCTAATGATTCAACTGCACTAAATGAACATTGTGTATGGGGTCTCTTCCGGTATAACCAGACAACTTGAGTTCGAATTCAGTCTTAGACATGTAACATTGTTAAATATCTTGACAAAGAGTCCTGCTGTCTATTATGATCCTTCCCGATTACATGTATTAATCTTTGCAGTTGCGTGCAGAGAAATTCGGTTTATACAAAAAAAGAAAAGAAAAAAAGAACACACACAATTTGTGACTACAATCGGTCTGGATCTGGTTGGAATGATTATGATTGATGAGTTTTTTCAGAACCAAACACCATTATGTTCATGTTTGATTATAACCCCCTAATCCATATTATACAACTGAAGGAGAGCACGTTCATTATGCCTGCTCTAATTTGGTCCACGTACACCTTTTTGTAAGGGTTGATGCATACTAATATGCAAAAACACAGCACTTTCCAAACACCCTTCCCTTTTTGTCACAAAACTTGTCTTATTCACTAAAAAATAATTCATTCCTCATCAGAAAAATATCTTATTTTAAAATAACTTTTTCACCTAGCTATATTTAATATAAGATTCTCTTACAACACATGTATTGTCGCTTATTATAAGGAAAGTTTGTGGTCCAAACATCACTCACGAGTTGAGAACAAGTTATTTTTTCACTATTTTTATTCCTTGGCACTTGATTCTATAGAATTTACTATAGTTTAAAAAGTACTACTATAACATTTGTATAATACATGAAAATTAATAAATACTGTTATGACATTATCGTGCTATGTTTTTCTTAAGAATCGAGTTGGCAAATTATTCATAAAACATCCCTTGAAAAAGTAATGAATAATGATGTTTAATCAAAGTCCTAATAAGAATAATCAATTAAGTATAGTCAACTTGAAAATATTCTAAGTGGCAGGTGTTCTGGCAAATAATGAAACTGAAATTATTGGTTCTTCTTCAAGTAAAGAAATTGAAATTTGAAACATAACCATGAAACCCGTGACAGGTTTATTTGACTGTGTTACATCAAAAGGATAAGGTTTGTACTAAAGAATAGTACTATATAATAAACTTGAGCTTGTAGATCCTTGAGATCCTAAAACTGCAGGAGTAAGGCTGATTCTTAAAAGAGATATTATTCTGTTTTATTTGTCATTTCTCTATCAAATAGTAAAGGGATAGAGAGAGATGAGTTGTTGAAGAAAAAGGCTTTTGCTTTTTGTTCATTTAAAGGATTTAAGGTGGCCTATAGTTTATTTGACTGTGTTACATCAAAAGGATAAGGTTTATAATAAAGAATATAATAAACTTGAGTTTATTTTTAAGGTTAACTAATATAGAACATAAACAAATATTCTATATAAATAATTGAAAATAAAAGAAAAATAAAAATCTATCAATACAAAGTTTGAATTTCTTAACACACCCTATAAGTTTCTTAGACCAATTCCAACTATGGGTTTTTCACAAATTATTCCAGTGTAACAAACAAGAGAGGAATCTATCTGTCACCCCCAATCATATACTTGACACTCCTATTTTTTTTTTATTTAAATTTTTTTATTCTCATATCACTCCTGTTATATTTTTGACAAAAAAAAAAATCATTTTTTCATATCCAAAAAATCATTTTTTCCGGTAATATAAGTCAAAATTCCCGGTAGTGTCTCAATTAAATATCGCGAAAATAAAATCTCCAATAGTTATTTTTTTAATTTACCGATACAATATACCGGGAATTCTTAAATTACTGGTAATAAGTACCGATGATTTTAATATTACCGGTATTCACTTGCTCACAAATACCGGAGAATTCAAAAATGTCTGGTATACCGGGAATTTCAGTTTTACACGAAATTTCCGGTAACATGTCAGTGTCTTAAAAAATACTTACCATTTTCACTCCGGAACTCTTGAGCTTCAAGATACCTTTTCACTTCATAGAACCAAGGCTTTTCTTCTATTACTTCAGTATCAACCTCATTACAGTATGCAGGTTCATCAAATCGATCAATAGTAATTCTGAGAGCTTCATCATCCCAACTGATTTCAAACATAGATGCCATGGTGGCTAATGGATCTGCCAGTTGATTCTTTTCTCGTGGAATATGTCCAAAAGTGATCTCTTCAAAGTACGGGATCAAAGAAAACACATGCTCTCTGTAAGGAATGAGATTTGGATGTTTGGTGTCCCAATCTCCTTTAACTTGACTAACTACCAGGGCTGAATCTCCATACACATTCAAAAACTGAATCTTCATCTCAATGACAGCCTTGATACCCATTATGCACGCTTCATATTCAACCATATTATTAGTACAATCAAAACAAAGTCTTGTAGTAATTGGTGTGTAACAACCTTTAGGAAAGATAATTACAACACCAACACCATTACCAAGCGCATTAGAAGCTCCATCAAAAACCATAGTCCATCGGGAACCTTGTTCAGGTCCTTCATATTGTCTAGGTTCTTTAGTAACAATCATAATATCTTCATCCGAAAACTCAAAATTCATAGACTGATAATCATCCACTGCATGATGAGCCAAATGATCAGCTACTACACTTTCTATAATTGCTTTCTGAGTAGTGTACTGTATGTCATATTCTATCAGGATCATTTTCCATATCGCTATTCGTCTGGAGAGAGCAGGTTTCTCAAATATGTACTTGATTGGATCCATTTTTGAAATCAATAAAGTGGTATGAGTCAACATATACTGTCTTAGTCGACGAGCAGCCCATGCCAAATCGCAACAAGTTTCTCGAGCAGTGAGTATCTTGTTTCACAGTCGGTAAACTTTTTGCTAAGGTAGTATATTGCCTGCTCTTTTCGACAAGACTCGTTATGATGCACCAACACACACCCCATTGAGTTATCCAATACTGTCAGGTACATAATCAAAGGTCTTCCTTCAACTGGTGGCATCAATATAGGAGGTTCTTGGAGGTACTTTTTGATCTCATCTAAAGCTACCCGTCATTCCATTCCATTACTTGATCTTTCTTCAACAACTTGAAGATTGGCTCACAAGTAGCAGTTAACTGGAAAATAAATCTTGCAATGTAATTCAGTCGTCCTAAGAAACCTCTATCTTCCTTCTCAATACGAGGAGTATGCACCTCTTGTATAGTTTTTACCTTTGTAGGATCAACTTTAATACCTTTACCACTAACAATAAAACCCAAAATTTTACCAGATTTAACTGCGAAGGTACATTTGTTTGGATTCAACCTTAGCTTGTATTTTTTCAACCTCTCAAACAACTTGTGCAGATGATCAAGATGTTCTTATTCAGTCTGAGATCTGACTATCATATCATCCACATATACCTTTATTTCATGGTGAATCATATCATGGAACAAAGCTACCATAGCACGCTGATATGTTACCCCAGCGTTCTTCAAACCAAATGGCATTACCTTATAACAGAAAGTGCCCCATTGTGTAACAAACATAGTCTTTTCCATATCTTCAGGTGCCATCTTAATCTGATTGTAACCAGAGAAACCATCCATAAAAGATAATATCTTATGTTGAACAGTGTTGTCTACCAGAGCATCAATGTGTGGAAGTGGAAAATCATCTTTGGGGCTGACTTTGTTCAAATCCATGTAATCTACACACATGCGTACTTTACCATCTTTCTCAGGCACCGGTACCACATTTTCAACCCACTAAGGATAAGAAGTAACAACTAGGAACCCTGCATTGAATTGTTTCATTACTTATGCCTTAATCTTCTCTGACATTTCAGGACGCATACGCTGAACTTTCTGTTTTATTGGGCGATAATCCTCTTTCACTGGTAGACGGTGAACCACAATATCAGTATCCATCCCTGGCATATTGATGCGTGTTTTTCGCAAGTGTACGAACACGTCAGAGTAATATAAAAGATTGTCGAATCCACAGAGACCAAGTGTCAATCTATCGTACCTGTTGTTATGGTGTGTATCTAAGGCAACTAAATATAAGGGTTTTAAGAAGGGTGCAATGGTAAATAAAATAATAATTTTAAACAATTAATAAAAGACAGGCTCGAATGTAATTCACGTAATCAATGGATAATCCAGTACTTGTTAATGGAACTACTTGTGGGCAATGTTTTCTCCTTTGAAAAGAACTAATTTAACAGGAACTGTCGCTTTCGCGTATTCAGAACCGAGTTGTACTCTCTAATCAACCCCTCCTATTGTCATGGATAAAAAGGTGCGTACTGCGTTAGAGTAGTAAACCTATTTTTAAGAAATATAGTATCTTAACTAAGTTGAAAAGTATCTTAACCTGGATTTCTTAGCAAAAAGAGGTTCTTATGAACCAGACTCTAAACTTCATAACGCGTCCGAAAATCGTTTTAAAATCTCTTTTCTTTTTAATCTAAAAACTCCTAATAAACTAGACAAAGTGCTTTTGGCTGTTTTTGAAATAGTTAAAAACAATTACTTGAATTGAAAGATAAAATAGCCCTTAAGTGTTTCCACGAACAATTATACAGATTACTGGTTTAATTATGATCCTTACATTCTAACCTTTATAGATTTAGTTAGACATGGTAAAGTAAAAGTTCTTTTTATAATTTTTCATAAAAGTAATTTAGTGCGAGTGCGGAAAGTAAATAAAAGTAGTGCTAGTGCAGAAAGTAGATGAAAGTAGAGCGAGTGCAGGAAATAAATAAAATAAAGTGCGAGTACGGATAATAAATGAAAGTAAAGCAATGCATAAAAGTAAAATACGAACTGGAATTAAAATGGCGGCAGAATTAACTTCTTCCCAGAGTGCTCCAAAACTTGATCACACAGACAGATTACAAACTCGATCACTCGATTGCAGTAACACCCCGATGTGGAATGGTAACTGCTTTAAAACTGATATATGCCTAAGATATTATAAGTTTGGATGATGAAAAACGAAAATCTAAAGTCCTATTTATAGGAAAACTAAATGCAGGAAAAGACCAGGATGCCCCCTCCACTAAAAAGTGGAGGGAACTGCTTTTTGCCTTGTGGCGCCCGCCACAGGCCTATGGCGCCCGCCATGGTGCTAACAGGAAATGGAAGAGTGGGGATCGTGGGTCTTGGCAGTTGTGGAGTGGTCTTGAGACGTGGCCACGTCATGGCTGACCCCATGGCGCCCGCCACGGTGGATGCCGTAAGTGTAAAACGCTGAATTTCTAGGTTTTCGTCCGTTTCCACTCCTTTTTCGCTCCTTTTCTCGTTTTAAGCCCCGATTACATAAAAAACCTGAAAACAAAGAAAAACAAAGTAATAACATAACAAAATAACAATAAAAGCTAAGAATGCATGCAAAATCGGAGTCAGAAATACGGTGAATTTTAGTATGATCAAATTCTCCCACACTTAGACCTTTGCTTGTCCTCAAGCAAACATTAAAGCTCAAGAAAAAATGGTGTCAACACGTGTCTTTGGGCTAAAGGGCTTCTAAGTTCAAGTCAGGATGCAGTGACAGGTACTAACTAAGTGAACCAAGGGTACCATAATAACACAAACACAAACTTCAATCCTATATTAACCACTCCATGTCATCCCACAATACCTAGGCCTGTCTTTTCATCTTTTTGTGTCCTTTTCATTCAGGCGCAATCACATTAAGCCCGTTATCCGTACATGCTTCATAGTAGAGTGACCGGTTAGTGATTCTGATCCATAACATAAGGTTTCTGACACATAAGCATGTGTAAACCTGTTTTATTTGACCTAATTGTAGTTGCGGGGGATCGGATCGTAATCCACCATACCAAGTTCAGTGCCAGATACCTCTGAACCAACTAACAATAGATGACTTGCAATTTTTTTTTTCTTTTTGTGGCAAACAAATTTTTCTTCTCTTTTTTCGGTTTAAATGACTTTGTGAGGGTCACCTATCCCAGAGTTTGCCTTTTTTCTTTTTTATTAGCACTGGATCATTCACTTATGTTCATCGGCCCCCTACATAGAGCATGCTTAGGCCGGAGCTGACTGCTAAAATAAACTACTTAGGACAATTTTTTAAATGATAATAAAGGACATGATGGTGGGGTTTAGGAGTGATTCCTATATTCAAGAGGTCTATGGTGCTAAAATGGTGCTGATGTTTCAAAAAGTTGAGCTAAGTCACCACATCCTAATCTAAACCTGTCTCAAAGCCCAAAAAACATGTGAAACAACATTGTTTTCTTTTTAAAAATTTTCTGGTAAGGCTAAGGAAATGGGAAAAATGAGGATGTACTAAAAATGCACTATACTGGTGACTCGTCAGACTCATGCATTATCTAAGAAAATTAAACTAAATAACTTACTGAAAAGGGAAATAACTGAAATGAAATAAATAACTAAAAAAAGGGAAATGACAGAAAGCAATAAAATCCCCTCCCACACTTAAATCGAACATTGTCCCCAATGTTTCGAAATAAGATAAGGAGGGTAACCTGAAAAAAAACTACTGAGGAGGGGCACTGGTGCCCTCGCCGTCCTGCTGTGATGGTCTGGAACGACGGGATCTACTACGATGCTGGTCCCTCCGGTCGAGTCGTGCCGATAAGGCATCCTGAGCACCCCGGACCTCTCGAAGGTTACCTAAGATGGAACCCTGAGTGGCCTCCATAAGCTGGTAGTGACGGCGGTTGAACTCTCTCTGACAGTCCTGTTCTAATGAGATATCGTTCAAGGTACGGAAAACGTTGCTGTAAGCACGATCCGAAACCAATCGCGATTGTTGCATAAAGCTCATGTTGTCCGTCAGTTGTTGTGAAATAGTAGAGAGAAGGCCGTCTCGCCTTTCCTCTCTAGCTGTCATATCACGCCACATCTCCTCGGTGACATAGAATCCAGGAGCAGCACCTGCAACAGGGTTAGAGGAAGATGGTGCGGTGTGTGACTGTGAAGGACGATGGGGGGACATGTGAGGTATGGGAGACTGCTCTCTCCGATCATACTCTTCATCAGTGTCATGTGCCTCCCCATCAGGAATATTAGGAGGAAGTGGACCCAAAACAGGTGGAGCATTCAGATCATAGGTCCAGTTCCTTTCACTACGTACATCGGTACGTCTACTGCAAGGTAAAACAACAGATGGGATAGCTACCCCATGTGGGCTTCGCGTACCTTTTGTCTTCCGGGGGTCCGGATAGCGTTTTCTTCTTTCTTCTAAGGCATGAAGCTTGCATTTTTTTTATGAAGACAAAAATGAAAATATTTTTGTCTTTATATATTTTTTCTTTATTCAACAAAAATAAAATGAAATAAAACAAAAGAAAAGAGAAAAAATGAGATTAGTGCATAAAATAATAAGATAAAATCAAAGTACATGAAAAGGGAAATGTAATAGATGCAATAATATAAAATATGTCTGGAGATGCGAGAAATAAAATAAAGTATGAAAAAAGAAATTAAATACTAGGGTAATAACGTCAGTGTAGAATGAATCATGTGGTAGGCTTCTCCTCCTGGTTTGATCCACGAATCTCAGCTATTTCCCTCTAAAGCTCTTCAATCTCCTGATATAGAGCATCGGCCTCTGAGGCATGAGTGAGATCAGAAACCTGAATCTGTAATTCCAAGTCCGCTACTTCCTGCTTGAGCAGGGCAGTCTCCTTACGGAGCTCATAAATCTGGGTTTGTAGATCAGGCGGCTGCAGTGACATATTGTTAGACATAACAATGATTCGGGGAGTAAGAGGTGTAGGAGTGTACTTAGCGGCGGGAGGTGATTTAGGCTCTTCGACAGTCTCTCCATAACCCTCTAGAGCATAACTCCAATTGGCAGGATCATGGACACTGGTCATCAGCGGGTCTGGTAATGTAAAGTAATGTATCACTTCGCCGTCGATCAACAATCTAAACATGTTGGGCTCAAAAGAGGCCCTCCTCATCAATCCTCTGTCAAGACAAAAGTCATCATCCAGGGTGGTGTAGCAGCAGAAGGTCCTGAGGTGCAATAATTTGCGAGACAAACCCAATGCAGTAGCTATCTGTGTAACAATCCCACCAAAATGTATGATGCCTACAGATGATCTGGCAACACTAGCAAGGCCCTTCAACAGAAAGTTGCCACAAGCAACTGAGCGAGACTGAGTCGCACAAAACAGTAGGAAAATCTCCTCTTCACTTAGCAGAGTCTCTGTATCTGGCAAACCTAGGAAAGAATGCGCTAGAATCATCTGGAAGTACTTTAACGCAGGGTTGTGGATTACCTGAGAAAACTGGGTGGAAGGATCTTGGCTCCCTCCACCTGATATTTTAGACCAAAACTTTTCCACTTCTCTGCTCATAAAATACCCCATCGGTGTCTCTGGAATAGCATTAGGAGTAGTCTGAAAACCTAGTAAATCACCAAACTCTTTGTGAGAGAAGGAGTAGTCAATCCCGAACAACCTGAAAACAACATATCCATCGGGTCCAGCCCAAGGATCATGATGAAACGAGCTGAGGAACTCTAGAGTCAAGTTCCTGTAAGTGTTGTTCCTATCGTCAAATTGGTCCCACTGGAGTTGATGGCATAAGAATCTGACGCTTGGCTCTATCCCCAAGGCATCCATGCAGTCATGGTCAGGGTACCTGGTAGGAGCCATAGGGCGTCTCATGTGGACATAGTAACGCTCTCTCTGTGCGTCGTCTCTAAAGGCCACGTGCTTGTCATCGGGGTTCTGCATTCTGTACAAGGTTAGCAAACAAGTCCTGAAAGCACATAAAACATTCAATCGTTAGTCCTGACATAATAATAAAATAAACAAATTAAAATAAAGTAAAAATAAATAAAAAGTACATAAATAAGAAAACCATGGGTTGCCTCCCATGCAGCGCTTGTTTAACGTCATTAGCTCGACGACCGGTTTTTATACATCATTGGAAGGATATGGTGGATCACTCAGAGTATGACAGGTGTATGTTGTTGGGATGTCACCTCCTTCGTAGGGCTTCAACCTCTGTACATTGACGATGAACGGTTTACATGTTTGGTTCTTGATTTCAATAACACCGGATCTTTGGATCTTAGATACTTCGAAAGGGCCATTCCATCTTGAACGAAGCTTTCCTGGAAAAAGTCGTAACCTAGAATTGAACAAGAGAACAGGATCGCCTATTTTGAAGTCTTTTCTTATGATTCTTTTGTCATGCCAAGCTTTTGTTCTTTCTTTGTATATGATGGCATTTTCGTAGGCGGATTGTCTGAGCTCTTCTAATTTGTGGATATCAAGGATACGTTTCTCACCAGCAGTCAAGTAATCCAAATTCAAAGTTTTGATGGCCCAATAGGCCTTATGCTCCAACTCAAAAGGTAAGTGACATGATTTTCCATAGACCAGTTGATAAGGGGTTGTTCCTATAGGGGTTTTGAAAGGGGTTCTATAGGCCCATAATGCTTCTTGAAGTTTCTGCGACCAATCTTTTCTAGATATAGAGACAGTCTTCTCAAGAATTTGTTTGATCTCCCTATTAGATACTTCCACTTGTCCATTGGTCTGTGGGTGGTATGGCGTTGCTACTCTATGCTTAACTCCATACTTGCTTAAAAGTTTATCAAATATTCTCGATATGAAGTGTGATCCTCCATCACTTATGACTAAACGGGGTGTTCCAAACCTGGGAAATATATAGTTTTTGAATAATTTGATGACTACTCTGGTGTCGTTCGTGGGTGCGGCGATAGCTTCAATCCATTTAGACACGTAGTCAATAGCTACTAAGATGTACTGATTTCCAAAAGATGGTGGAAAC
Source organism: Lathyrus aphaca (assembly GCA_963966055.1). NCBI lineage: Eukaryota > Viridiplantae > Streptophyta > Magnoliopsida > Fabales > Fabaceae > Lathyrus > Lathyrus aphaca. The sequence continues at coordinate 74,909,534 of OZ014525.1, read as the reverse complement.
GGTCCCATAAAGTCTATACCCCATACGTCGAAGAGTTCTACTTCTTGGATATTTCTTAGCGGCATTTCATTACGTCTTGAAATATTTCTTGTGCGTTGGCATCTGTCACACTTGACAATGAAAGCATGGACATCACGCCACATAGTAGGCCAGAATAGGCCAGCTTGAAGAATCTTGGCGTAGGTCTTAGATGTGCTTGCATGTCCACCATAGGGTGCAGAGTGACAATGCTCAATTATATTATGTACCTCTTCTTCTGGAACACAACGGCGGAAAATGCCATATTTACCTCTTTTGAAAAGAAACGGTTTGTCCCAATAGAAGTTTCTCACATCACTATAGAACTTCTTCTTCCGGTGGTAGTTTAGATCAGGGGGTATGATGTCAGCGGCTAGATAATTAACGAAGTCTGTATACCAAGGTACATTACTTATAGCTAAGGATTTATGAGAATGCTCATGTGGGTCTGGGTTATCATCTTCAATAGTTTCTAGTTGGGCTATCAGTCTATCATAGGCAAAATCGTCATTTATGGGTACTGAGTCAGATTTCAGGTATTCTAGCCTAGATAGGTGATCAGCTACCACATTATCAGTGCCTTTCTTATCACGGATATCCAAATCAAACTCTTGCAATAATAGAATCCATCGAAGTAACCTAGGTTTGGCATCCTTTTTACTTAGTAAGTAACGAATGGCAGCATGGTCGGTGTAAACTATAATCTTGGCTCCTACTAGATAAGATCTAAATTTGTCTATGGCAAAAACTACAGCTAGGAGCTCTTTTTCGGTTGTTGCGTAGTTGAGCTGTGCAGCGTCTAGGGTTCTACTGGCATAATAAATTACGTGTAACTTCTTATCTTTTCTCTGACCTATAACGGCTCCAACAGCATAATCACTGGCGTCACACATTATCTCAAACGGTTCTGACCAATCAGGGGGTTTCATTATAGGTGCTGAGATCAGAGCTTGCTTCAGAAGATTAAATGCTTCAGTACATTTTTCATCGAAGATGAATTCAGCATCTTTCATTAAAAGACCAGTTAAGGGTTTTGTTATTTTGGAGAAATCCTTGATAAAACGTCGGTAAAATCCGGCATGTCCAAGAAAACTTCTTATCTCCCTGATAGTCTTTGGCGGTTTTAGATTCTCTATGACTTCTATTTTAGCTTTATCTACCTCGATACCTTTTTCGGAAACTATATGTCCTAAAACAATCCCTTCGGTGACCATGAAATGACATTTTTCCCAATTTAGCACAAGGTTTACCTCCACACATCTTTCCAGGATTTTCTCAAGGTTGATAAGACAATTTTTGAAATCTGATCCACAAACTGAGAAATCGTCCATAAATACTTCCATGATTCCATCTAAATAGTCTGCAAAGATAGACATCATGCAGCGCTGGAAAGTGGCAGGAGCATTACAGAGTCCAAAAGGCATTCTTCTATAGGCAAAAGTTCCAACTGGACATGTAAAGGTAGTTTTTTCTTGATCTTCGGGGTGAATAGGTATTTGGAAGAATCCTGAATATCCATCTAGGTAACAAAAGTAAGAGTGTCTGGCTAGGCGCTCCAACATTTGGTCTATGAATGGTAATGGGAAATGGTCCTTCCTAGTTGCTTTATTTAATTTTCTATACTCTATGCACATACACCAACCTCCATCGGTTCTTTTTGCTACAGGTTCGCCCTTCTCGTTTTGCACGACTGTGATGCCTCCCTTTTTAGGTACTACATGCACAGGACTCACCCATTTACTTTCCGAGATCTGATATATTATACCTGCCTCTAGTAACTTAAGAACTTCAGTCTTAACTACAATACTCATTATAGGATTTATTCTTCGTTGGTGTTCTCTGGAGGGTTTTGAATCTTCTTCAAGCAAAATCCGATGCATGCATACAAATGGGCTTATTCCTTTTAGATCAGAGATCTTATATCCTAAGGCTGAGGGGTACCTACGTAAAACATCTAACAATTGGTTGGTTTCTTCTTGGTTTAAGGTAGCACTGACTATAACTGGACGATTCATTTCTTCATCGAGAAATTCATATCTCAGGTTTTTAGGTAGTTCCTTAAGTTTTACGGTTGGTTTCATAGGGCAAGGCATAGGATCTGGGGTAAGAGATAAACATTCGTGAAGGTTATCATCAATGTAGGGTTTTTAATAATTGTCATCTTCCAAAATAAGGGTTGATGGCAATTTTATAGATTCAGTTTCTTCTTCTTGTTCTAATTCCCTAATGCATTCTTCGATGATATCTAAGGCATAACAAGCATCTCCTATCACATGTGCCATAAGAAATTTTGAAAGTATGAATTCTATCTTCTCGTCACCTACCTCAAAAGTTAGTTTCCCTTTTTTAACATCTATTACGGCTCCAACAGTCGATAAGAACGGTCTACCTAGGAGGATTGGTATGTCTTCATCTTCTTTAATGTCCATGACAACAAAATCAGTAGGTATAAACAGCTGACCTATCCTAACAGGGACGTCTTCAAGTATGCCTATAGGGTATTTAACGGATCTATCGGCTAATTGAAGTGACATCTTAGTAGGTTGTAATTCTCCTAAGTTTAATCTCTCACAAACTGCTAAAGGCATTAAGCTCACACTAGCTCCTAAGTTTAGAAAAGCTTTTTCGATGACATGATTCCCCAAAATACAAGGAATGGAAAAATTTCCGGGATCTTTATCTTTCTTTGCTAACCTATTTTTCGGAAATAGAATTACATTCCACGGGTTTCGGATCTTCAAGTCTACGTTTATTCGTAAGTATGTCTTTGAGAAACTTAGCGTAAGAAGGTATTTGGGTGATGGCTTCTGTAAAGGGGATTTCTACGTGAAGTTTTTCTATAACCTTAATGAATTTTTGATATTGATTATCGATTTGGGTTTTCTTTAATCTTTGAGGGTAAGGTATAGGGGGTTTGTATGGCGGTGGTGGTACATAGGTTTTATTTTTAGGTTCTTCTCCTTTTTCTTGACTTTTCGGGGTTTCAGACTCCTCTGGTTCCTTCTCCTCATTCCTCTTAGAAGTTTAGGGCTCACTTAATCTAGGGTTCAAAGGTTCCTTATAAGCGGTTCCACTTCGTAGAGTAATGGCATTAGCTTTCCCTTTCGGGTTTTGTTGAGGTTGTCCAGGGAACTGTCCTCCAGGTGTAGTCTGAGGGGCTTGGTTTAAAGCTACCTGAGAGATCTGGGTTTCAAGCATCTTATTATGAGTAATAATTTGATCAACCTTGGTTCCTAACTGGGTAATCAGTTCGTTAACATGGACGTTTTGGTTCATGAACTCTTTGTTTTGTTGTGTTTGAGCGGTGATAAAATTTTCCATAATTTTCTCAAGGCTCGGTTTTGGCGGTACAGGTTGCATAGGTTGATTTGTTCTTGGGGCTTGGTAACCTTGTTGTCTCGGAGGTGTGGTATTTTGAATATGGTTATTATTTTTGTAGGAGAAGTTTGGGTGATTCCTCCATCCAGGGTTATATGTGTTTGAAAATGGGTTCCCTTGGGTGTAGTTCACTTGCTCAGTGTTGGTCTCATTCAACAGATTGCATTCGGCGGATTGGTCTCCTTGCGTCCCACATATCTCACAATTCGGCGAAACTGCGGCTACAGTATTCAGAGTTGCACACATATGTTCGACTCTAAGGGCCAACGCGTCCATTTTAGCTTGCATCATGTCTATAGAGCTTATCTCATGTATTCCTCCTTGGGCTTCCTTCTTTTCTACTGTCGCTCGTTCTACTCCCCATGATTGATGGTTTTGGGCCATATCCTCGATAAGGGCACTAGCTTCAGGGTAAGGTTTGTTCATTAGTGCGCCACCAGCGGCAGCGTCGATGGTCATCTTAGTGTTATAATGAAGTCCATTATAGAAGGTTTGAATGATTAACCAATTGTCTAAGCCATGATGTGGGCATGCTGTTAATAGTTCTTTATATCTCTCCCAGGCTTCGAACAACGACTCTCCTTGGTGTTGGGTAAATCTGGTTATTAGGTTTCGAAGAAGAGCGGTCTTACTTGGGGGAAAATATCTAGCAAGGAAAACTTTCCTAAGGTCATCCCAAGTTGTTATTGAATTGGGTGGAAGGGAATCTAACCATGATAGAGCTTTATCTCTGAGGGAAAAGGGAAATAATCTTAAGCGTATCGCCACAGGAGAAGCTCCATTGGTTTTAAAGGTGTCTGCTAACTGAAGAAAGTTTTCAAATGTTGGTTCGGGTTATCAGTAGCGAGACCTGCGAATTGTCTCTGTTGCACTAATTGCAGCAGGGATGGTTTAAGTTAAAAATGATTGGCTGGGATAGCGGGGTTTACTATACTAGAACTAGGTTCCTCGTTTGATGGTTGGGCGAAGTCCTTAAGAGGTCTTCAGTTTTGATCTTCGGCCATAGCTTTCCTATTCCTATGAAAAACAAACGTGCGCGAGCGTAACGTTCAGGTTCAGCTAGAGGGTCTACTAAACTTCCGGCACTGCGAGTCTTTCGCATTGACCGGTGGGTAACAACCTTAGTCTAAACGGTATAACTACAGGGTAATGAAATTTGACGAAATTGGTCCCCGGCAACGGCGCCAAAAACTTGATGCGTGTTTTTCGCAAGTGTACGAACACATCAGAGTAATATAAAAGATTGTCGAATCCACAGAGACCAAGTGTCAATCTATCGTACCTGTTGTTATGGTGTGTATCTAAGGCAACTAAATATAAGGGTTTTAAGAAGGGTGCGATGGTAAATAAAATAATAATTTTAAACAATTAATAAAAGACAGGCTCGAATGTAATTCACGTAATCAATGGATAATCCAGTACTTGTTAATGGAACTACTTGTGGGCAATGTTTTCTCCTTTGAAAAGAACTAATTTAACAGGAACTGTCGCTTTCGCGTATTCAGAACCAAGTTGTACTCTCTAATCAACCCCTCCTATTGTCACGGATAAAAAGGTGCGTACTGCGTTAGAGTAGTAAACCTATTTTTAAGAAATATAGTATCTTAACTAAGTTGAAAAGTATCTTAACCTGGATTTCTTAGCAAAAAGAGGTTCTTATGAACCAGACTCTAAACTTTATAACACGTCCGAAAATCGTTTTAAAATCTCTTTTCTTTTTAATCTAAAAACTCCTAATAAACTAGACAAAGTGCTTTTGGCTGTTTTTGAAATAGCTAAAAACAATTACTTGAATTGAAAGATAAAATAGCCCTTAAGTGTTTCCACGAAAAATTATACGAATTACTGGTTTAATTATGATCCTTACATTCTAACCTTTATAGATTTAGTTAGACATGGTAAAGTAAAAGTTCTTTTTATAATTTTTCATAAAAGTAATTTAGTGCGAGTGCGGAAAGTAAATAAAAGTAGTGCGAGTGCAGAAAGTAAATGAAAGTAGAGCGAGTGCAGGAAATAAATAAAATAAAGTGAGAGTGCGGATAATAAATGAAAGTAAAGCAATACAGAAAAGTAAAATACGAACTGGAATTAAAATGGTGGCAGGATTAACTTCCTCCCAGAGTGCTCCAAAACTTGATCACACAGACAGATTACAGACTCGATCACTCGATTGCAGTAACACCCCGATGTGGAATGGTAACTGCTTTAAAACTGATATATGCCTAAGAGATTCTAAGTTTGGATGATGAAAAACGAAAATCTAAAGTCCTATTTATAGGAAAACTAAATGCAGGAAAAGACCAGGATGCCCCCTCCACTAAAAAGTGGAGGGAACTGCTTTTTGCCTTGTGGCGCCCGCCACAGGCCTATGGCGCCCGCCATGGTGCTAACAGGGAATGGAAGAGTGGGGACCGTGGGTCTTGGCAGTAGTGGAGTGGTCTTGAGACGTGGCCACGTCATGGCTGACCCCATGCGCCCGCCACGGTGGATGCCGTAAGTGTAAAACGCTGAATTTCTAGGTTTTCGTCCGTTTCCACTCCTTTTTCGCTCCTTTTCTCGTTTTAAGCCCCGATTACATAAATAAACTGAAAACAAAGAAAAACAAAGTAATAACATAACAAAATAACAATAAAAGCTAAGAATGCATGCGAAATCGGAGTCAGAAATACGGTGAATTTTAGTGTGATCACATATCTTCATTAGACCAAGCAAAAATTTTCCACATAGTCACGTAACATCTGGATTAACCTGTTCTTAACATCGTATTCCAATTCAACACCTATCTTGACCTCTTTCCTGTTTTGCTCAGTTCCCAAATTCACAACTTCAATTGGTTCCTCATGTGGCTGTATAGCTTTCTCTTCTTGTTGTAGCAACCTATCCAACTCTACAGGTACTTCACAATCTTCCTCCTTTCCATCCTCAGCTTGATAGATCAGATTCTCGAAGTTATAATTGGAAATAGCAGAACTGTTATCAACAGGATCCAGAGTGGATGAGGATCTGCATTTTAGTGACGTGTGTGTGTGTAAGAACACATAGCTTTTGACAAAGGAAAAAATAAAAGAAAGACAAAAAGCATAATATTTACGAAAGCAAGAAACGTCCATTGATTTTATTGAATAAAAATATGCAAATGAAATGACATCCCTAACAAGCACACTGTTGTGCCCCGGGAAAGGCACAAGGCATAAAAGTATTTAATTGTTCAAACTTACAAAATTAAAATTTAGAAAAACAAAATAGCATTTACTCCTGACTAAAGGAGATAGGAATAACGTCTTCAGCCTTCCAGTTGTTGAGCCAATCACCAATGATAGGAAAGATCCAATTATCTAGGTTGTAATCTTCATCATAATCTCCCACAACATTGACTTGGTCCTTTATGATTCCTTGGTTAGTGATACGAACAACACGAGCACGACGAATAACCTTCTGAGATTCTGCAGTAAAACCCAAACCAAACTTGTCAGACTTGTAAGGAATGTCAGGAAGCTGACCCCAAATAGTACAACCACCTTCTTCAACCACATCTTTAGCATCCTTGAGGGAGGCCATTGTAGGAGGTACTCTGGTAACCACAGGAACTTTTTTAGCAGCAGGGATAAGCTGAGGAGCAGGAACCACTTCAAATGTCTGGCAAGGAGTTTCAACAAATTCACCCTCCATCTCAACATATTTAAAAGTATTCACATGACTGACCATGTATTCTTCTTCACCATAAACAGTGACGATCTTACCTTTCACTAGATACTTCAGCTTCTGATGTAAAGTGGAGGTCACAACACCTGCCCCATGGATCCAGGGGCGCCCAAGCAAACAGGAGTATGCAGGACGAATATCCATCACATAGAAAGTGGAATCAAAGACTTGAGAGCCTACTTTGATTGGGAGATCCACTTCTTCATGCACCATTCTTCTTGAACCATCAAAGGCCCTCACTACCACATTACTTGGTCTTAACACAACATCTTCAAGGTTGAGTTTGTCCAAAACCTCCTTGGTTAACACATTCAATGAAGAACCATTATCCACCAACACATGAGATAAAGTAGTGCCCCTACACTCAATGGAGATATGCATAGCTCTATTATGGTTTCTTTAGCAGGATTCAGATCAGCGTTAGAAAAACTCAAACCATTATCACTAGTCAGATGAGTAACACACTTCTCAAACTGGTCCACAGAGATTTCATATGGTACATGAGCAGTCTTCAGGAATTTGATTAAAGCCTTAGCATGGGCTTCAGAACATAATAACAGAGACAACATAGAGATTTTAGAGGGAGTATGCCCCAATTGGTCAACAATATTATAATCACTCTTGCGGATGATCTTCAGTACTTCTTCCATCTGCTTAGAGAGATCTTTAGTAGCTGGTGCCTCAGCTTGAACAGGTTCAATCACTGGTCCTTTTCCCCGAGCCTCAGTACTTGGTCCAAAGTTAGAGATATGAACTAGAGCAGCAGCAATCTTTGAGGTGTCTTATGGAGAGAAAATTCTTCCACTCCTGGTAACTTTACTAGACCCAACAATATTATCAACATCAGGATTATCATCAACAACAGGTGTATCAGTCAAAGGCTCTTGCTTGACACCATGGATATAAACATCAGAACCATAATTCCAAGGTATATCCTTATCAGAAGTATATGTAATTGGACCAGGAGTAGTAATAATCAATGAAGCCACCTTTGGCTCAACAATAATCTTCACAGGACCTTCAGAAGTGATCCTTATTGGACCCTTGGGAGTGATTTTCATAAGACCCTTGGAGGTAATCTTCACATGAGTCTTATCAACCATAGCCACATCTTCAAGCTTCAGATCTTGGGCCAGACCTTCACATAAACTCTCTATAGAAGGGGTCTTTTCAAATAATATAGTAAGGGTGTCCATCAGACACTGAATACCTTCCTTAAGCTTCCAACAATTATTAGGTTGATAGGCACAGTAAAAACAATCTTCATTGCAACCCAGAAATAAACCGGCTTGCATCAGCTTCTTCTTGACAATGGATAAAGGAGTAGTTAATTCAGCCACAATATAAACATAAGAAACTTCATCAAAAACATTAACATTCTTCTCATGCTTAGGCATATGATCAATAATCACATTAGGAGTTTCAGGAGGGTCAAACTCAATTTCTCCATTTTCAATCATATCTTGAATTTTGTTCTTCAACGCCCAACAACTATTGGTATCATGTCCAGGACTGTTGGAATGATATGCAGACATTGCATTGGGATTGTAATAAGGAGAGGAAGTATTGGGATTCTGAGGAGGATCCTTCAAAGTAATCAGCTCTCCTTTCAACATGTGTTGCAAAGCCCGAGCCAACGACAGATTGATCTTCGTAAATTACCTCCTAGGCTTGGGCTGACTATTCTGCTACTGCTCTTGTGGTGTAGGTGCAGGATTAGAAATCAAAACAGCTCCCACAGATTGGTTATGATTATTACGACCCTGTTGGCCATACACATCATTTGATTCCTTCTTCCCATTGGAAGGCTTCTTAGTGGTATTTGAAGAGGCAATCATCTGAATCTTTCCACTTTATATCCCATTCTCCATATGTTCTCTAGTCATTATCGGCTCAGTGAAACCAGAGGATGGGCTTCCAATAAGATGACTGTAGAAGGGACCATTCATCGTACTCATAAACATATCAACCAATTCCCTGTCAGTCAAAGGGGGTTGAACTCTACTTGCAATATCTCTCCACTTCTGAGCATACTCATTGAAGCTTTCTTTAGAACACATGGACATGCTTTGGAGCTGCATGCGATTTGTTGCTAAGTCAGAGTTATATTGATACTGCTTATAGAAAGCCTCAGTAAGATCATTCCAATTACGAATGTTGGTACTTTCCAGTTGATAATACCATTCCAGTTGAGCTCCAAACAAACTCTCTTGAAAGAAATGAATCCACAACTTCCTATCAGGAGTATGTGGTTGAATTCTCCTGACATAAGATCTCAGAAGCAACTCTGGACATGACACACCATCATACACCACAAAAAAGGAACTTTGAAACCAATAGGGATGGAGACCCCATAAATCAAGCTCAAATCTTCAAAGTCAAACCCATAAGTCTTATGTAGTTCTATAGCATTCACCCGGTTCTCCAGTATCTTATATTTCTCCTCACCAGTTGAATCATGGTAATAATTCTCCTCATAATAAGAATCTTCAGTAGTACCATGGAGACTGCCTTCTTCTCTCTCAGAATTTTCATCCCTAGGATTTTTCAACTTCCTCACATGTCTTGAATGGACCTCTGAACCTTCTACCCATGTTGATGAAGCTAATTGGTTTTCTGGTTTTCTTCTTTTTCTTGGTCAGAATTGCCTTTAGCTCATCTTGTCCCCTGGACAAATTCAGAATCATCTCTTGAAATTGGGCATTCTGAGTCTGAAGTTCCTTGACAGTTTGTTCGAGAGCCATTTCTGCTGAAATAAACAATGAGAAGATGAGAAACCTATTGTAAGAAATCTGTGATGCAATGATATGGTATGTAGATGTATATGCAATGTTTTCAAGGACCATATAGGATTTAAATTTGTTTAAAGAAAAACAAAAAACAAAACTCTTATTAGTAAATGTTTAATATAAATTTCCCCTTGGGCTTACAATGGAAGGAAATAAGAATAAAGTACAAAGAAATAAATATGTATGGGACTTAGGTCTCCCATGGACGCTTCCTCTTTGTGTTGAGGTATGTGTTGAGATTCCACTCCTCATGAAGTTGCTTTTTCAGCTCCAGTACTCTTTCTTGGCTAGCCTTGAATTGAGTCTCAAAGGTATCTCTTTGCTCCTTCAGTTGGATCAAGACTTCTGCAGGTCCTCTAAATCAGTAGGCATATTTGGATGAAGGATGGTATAAGGAACATCTCCTTCAGCAATAGACTCCAAAGTAACTGGTAGGATAACAGGATATGGCATCATAAGAGTCTGAGCACGAGACCACACCCATCTGAGGTAAGGTTCCATAGGAATGGAGTATTTTGGTTCCAGAGTCTTGCTATCAACCTTATTCACTTTACTCCAAGCTCGTATAAACCTTTGACGGGAACCTTGAAGATCATTGTCGTAGTCAAACATAATACCCTGAATAAGCATGTCATGAGGACCATTACTCTGACCATAACTAAACTGACATAGAGCTAAAGAAGGGTTATAAGTAATGCCCCTCTTATGCCAAGGAGTGGAACATTTGGGAACTCCCCACAATGGTCAATGATAGTAACATTCTCCATAGATCGAGAACACCAATGAATATCTGAATGAGAAAGTGACATGATCCTCTTAGACCACCTTAACCCTTGTTCATTCTTCATCACATATTGAGGAAGGTGAGAAATAAACCACCTAGATAGTAGAGGTATGCAACACATCATATTTCCTCTCGCTTTCGTAGTAAGAGTGTGAAGAGAGTGTAAGATATCTCCAAGTAATGTAGGCACTGGATTGTGAGTCAGAAATATATTGATGGCGTGTACGTCTATGAAATGGTCTGGATTAGTGAACAACACTAAGCCATAGATCAATAAGGCTAAGATCTCCTCAAAAGCATCATAGCTCATAGCATCCAAGAACACTTGAGCTTTCTCTATCAATACCTTAGCAAGAATACCCTTAACTCCGCTTCTTGTTTCTAGGACAATGTTTGATTTCTTCAAATGTAGGGCTGCATCAATGACTTCAGGCTTAGGTTCTTTCTCTAAGCCTGTGAAGGGTCTCTGATCAAGGATAGGCACACCCAGGAGTTTGGATAATTCCTCCATTGTAGGTACCAACTGATAGCCGGGGAACATGAAGCAATGGTGTTTAGGATCAAAGAACTGGAATAGGACACTCATCATGTCTTCATTGAATCCTGAAGTAACTAGATCTAGCAGGTAACCATGTTTCTTGATGAATTCAGAGCTTTCAGAAACTTTAGAGGCCAATTCCTTAAGCTTAGAAGGTATCCCTACAAAGTTGATCCAAATAGTGTTCCTACGAGTGGAAGCCATAACCTACAACAAAGAACAAAGATAAATCCTTTGGTCCTTGAAATGGTTAGTGAAAATGCTATGCTTATGATGTCATGATGTTATGATGTTATGTTAAATCCCAAACATGTGGCACACACAAGAAAGTTACACAATAGCCCTAGGTTTAGAGGCTTGCATGAGGTTTAAAGGATAGTACCCTCCCCCTGAAGTTTAGTTGGTTCATCCAGTCCTACAAAAGTAACCAGGTTCTAAGGGATCTCAATATCACTGATCCTTCTCAAGGGTTGTTTTTCAGTAGGCAACTGACTTGCCAACCAAAACCCCCCAAGTTTAGGATCTCAATGAGCGTAGCATCGAGTATCAACCAACTTTAGACTTCTCCAAAGCCGACTATCTCACTACTTTCTAAAGGCCAAGATGGGTTAACTAGGGTTCTACAAAGTCAGTTATTGTAATGAAAACATATGGCAGCCTCAAGTTATCCTCAACTTACTTAAGGAACATAAGAACCAACCAAGAAGTCACACTAATGTAGCCACCAGATCAACCATATCGGTATATGCCGTACAATTTCCTTGGTCTATTTCTACTTACCTAGGGTACACTAGATCCAGGTTAGGATCTTTCACACAAAAGCCCAACAGATAATATAAAGCAAACAAGACAAACAATTAAGTGATCTAATTCCTAAGGGTACCCCTCTTTTACTTAGTAACTCCCTAGTAGAGTCGCCAGTTTTGTAACACAATGGGAGAACTGAATTTCTATAAATGTTGCGGATAACAAGAGTCGCCACCGACTTTTATTTCATCCAAGTGGAAAGGACATAAAAGAACAGGAAAAACCTATTTTTAAAAGACTTGAGTTCGGGGGGTAGGTTATATAAAGGGAAGGTATAAGCACCATTTATATCCATGGTTATCCATGGGCTCTTAGTTACTTAGCTCACTTATTCGTCTGAAAAAGGAAAGTGTAGTGTGTGTTTAGAAATTTGTCTAAGTACTTTGTAATGATCCTCGTATGGATGTATACAAAGCCTTATTTTTGAAGATGTTTGAAAAGAGTGAGGTGTGAAAAATATTCTTGAAATGTAAGCAAGTAACTAAGTTGTACCTACCCTAGACTAGTATTTCATGTTCTTTTATTTTATTTCAAGGGTAAGATTGTCCCTACTATTAAGGAGTAGGTAGTCATTACCTTGGATTTGTTTGAGGGACGGGCGTAGGGTCATCGTATGGTCAATGAAGACAACTTAATGAGTGTCTTTAGCAATTGGGAGGGACTATCATCTTTAATCGAAGGGACAAGATCATTATCGTATGCAACACCGTAGGGACTTAATCTTTTAAACCGGGGAGGGACTAGATGATTTATACTTGTATGGATTTTGCTTAAGACACCCCCTTTTCGAGGGACTTGACCATATAAAGGCAACTTTAAGAAGGGTAACCCTAGGAGGTGCAGACGGCGATCATAGATAGACTTACGTGTGTGAGTGATTTTATTCAGATTTTAATCTTTTTAATTAAATTATCTAAGTCCTTTTTTAATCAATTATGTTTTGCACTCCCTATTTACTAACCACACAAATTAAATAATAAAATGCGGAAAAATATAAATCTACGCCATTACATCGCTTTGGGGCAGATACATAATAATCGGACGGAAAAAATAAATTACATTAAAAAAACCTATACAATTCTTCTAAGTAATTTAAATAAGGCAAGAATAAATAAATAAGCAAAGAAAATTATTCTAATAAATAATTAAATAAAGCAAAAAAAAAAAAACAATTAAGTCTTTTATTTGAAATTAGGGTTAGGATAAAAATTAGGGTTAATTAAGAATTATGATTTTTAATGAAAAAGTTTTTTTTTTGTTAAGGAAATTAAAATTTTATAAAAAACTATTACTAATTATTGATTAATTTACATAAAAGAATTTTCATATAAAAATAATTATTGAAAATAAAGAAAAGAAAATGAGATTTTTTAAGAAAGATTATTAATTTTAATAAGAAAACTACTACCATTTTTTAATTAAAAAGATAAATCAAATATTTTTTTTATAAAATAATTAATGAAACTTAATATTAATTTTCAAAAAAAGAATAAGATTATTAAGGATTATTAGTTTGTTAATTAATTTAGTTTAATTAATGGTTAATTGTCACTTAATCAATTAATTAATTATAATTTAATTCATAAAATAATAAAACAGGAAAATAGTAAAACAAGCGCTTAAAATAAATGGGGGAAGCCTGGATTCGAACCCAGGACCTCCCCTTTAACTACCCTAACGCGCGACCACTAGATCACAAGCATCCTAGTGATATCAATCCATCACCAATTCCTTTTCTTGCTTCGAATTTTCTTTATTCCAGACCGACCAATCGTGTCACGCCACCTATTATCCTCAACCTTGGACGCTGCGATTTCTCCTGCGAATCCTGCTGCGATCTTTTCTGCGAATTTGTTTGTAACTAAAACCTGCGATTTTCATACAACACATGATATGCACAATTAATTCAAAATAAATACATAGGATCAAAGCCCAGGTCCTGTAGGGTTCAAAAATCTCTTTGAAAGCCTTTGAAAGTTCCTGAATCGAAAATCCCCAAATTTGAACCTAAAACCCTAACCAGACATCTTCTCAAATCGGCCATGAAAATCCCAACCAAGCATCCAGAAATCTTCTATACATGATAACAAACGAATATCAATAACCAAAAACAATTCATAATGCGTATATTAAAGAAATCGAAAATTTAAAATTCAAGACAAAAAGTGAATTCAGTATCCATGTTTCGTGATGTTTTTGATGAATGTAGTGATCCAAACACGTTCTAAATGCCTCAAGGAAACTGTCTCAACCTTCAAAAGTCCTTTAGAATGGCTGTAAGTATCAATCTGAATTTGAAAAATTTCTTGTTTTTTTGAGTTTTGGTGGATGTTCTTGAGCCCTCTCCAATCCGTCCTCATGCTTTGGTCTTGTTGTATACATATAATAGTATGATTAGGTCAAAAAAGATTGGGCTTTTGGATGTATTTTGATGTTACTTGATCATGAAGAAATCCCACTTCTATTTTTGTCAAAAAATAAAATAAATCCCTTCCAAAATAGAATTGCACGAAATTGGATGACATCTAATCACTTTAAATGTTGTTTAAAAGCTTATAGAACAAAGATTTGATCCATTATTTGATTTTTCATATTTTATTTATATTAAAATTGAATTTTAACAAATAAAATTCAAAATAATATAAAATAAAATTATAAAATCAGAATAAATGGTAATTGGGTCTTTCATGCCTTTATCTTTGAGATTGGGTAGCAATTTTATGGGCCCATTTGGAAAATTTTGAAGTTATTTCCCAACTTTGACAAGGAACAACTCCCTCAATTTTAAGGCTATGAAGGTGTTCTTGGACTTTTTAGAAAGCTTAGAGAGTCCTATAACCAACCTTTTTGGTCCCATGTACACATCTTTTACCATTTTCAAATTATGAGCTTTGGAAAAAGTTGACTTTTTGTTGACTTTCAAAAGGACCTATAATGTTTTAGCTCATACCTTCCAAATGAAGCATTTTTAGACTTGGCTTGTAAGACACAAAGTTGTAGAGAATTCAATTTCCTTAAAAATGAGCTTTGGATGAGAATATTTGATGAAGTATGTGGAAGTTATGGCTGGTCAAAGTTCAGTTGACTTTTACTATGAAACCCTAATTTAGAAACTTCTTGATTCTTGATGATCTGAGATTTCCTTGATGAATCATGATCAAACCTTGATCAAATGATGAATTTTACCTCATAATCTTGATGTTGGCAAAAACATATTGGAGTTTGACTTTAAGTTGACCACAATTGACCTCAGTTTGACTTTTTTTACCAAGTTGACTGATTTTTGAATACTTGAACATCTGACTGGTCAAACTTATTGGGAAATCTATGAAACTTGACATGGGGATTCTTGAAGACATATGGGATGATATGAAGTTCACTTGATTCCTTTAAAGCCCATTTAGCTTAGATAAATTCACAACCCTAGTTCTGGATCCATTGTTCAGGAGGAGGCTTACTCTAATGAAACCTTCAATCTTTTTGACCAATTGTGAACCATGAGAAATATTGAGATACATTGCCTTAATTGTGGGAGGGAAAATTTTGGGGTACAACATAATGTATCCAAGTTTTTAACACAAACACTACAACAACCAATTCTAGATCATGTGTCGGATAATTTCTTTAATGAACTCTTAGTTGTCTATAAGCATATGCGACAAACTTTCCATCCTGTATTAGTACTCCTCCAAGACCTATCTTCAAGGAAACATAATATACTACAAAAGGTTCACTCGGGTTCGGCAAAATCAACACTGGCGCAGTCGTCAACTTTTTCTTCAATTACACAAAACTCTCTTCACACGCCACGTCCCACACATAAGCTTGCCCTTTTCGGGTTAATTGAGTCAAAGGCAATGACAACTTAGAAAAGCCTTCAATAAACTTACGATAATAACCTGCTAATCCAAGAAAACTTCTGATTTCTGTAGCAGACTTTGGAGTCTCCCATTGCAACACTGCATCAATTTTTGAAGGATCCATAGAAATCCCGCCACTTGAAATTACATGTCTCAAAAAGCTTACCTCTTTCATCCAAAACTCGCATTTAGACAACTTAGCATATAATTTTCTTTCTCTTAAAACATACAAAACAATTCTCAAATGCTCTTCATGTTCTTTTTTCGATTTAGAATATATTAGTATGTCGTCAATAAAAACTACTACAAACTTATCCAAATACTCATTAAAGATTTGGTTCATATGTTCCATAAACACACCAGGTGCGTTCGACACCCCAAACGACATTACGGTGTACTCATAGTGACCATACCTTGTCCTAAAAGCCGTCTTCGGAATATCATCTGGTTTAATCCGAATTTGATGATAGCCAGACCTCAAATCAATCTTACTAAACACATAAGCACCTACTAGTTGATCCATCAAATTATCGATTCTCAGAAGAGAATATTTATTCTTGATAATCACTTTGTTTATCTGCCGATAATCGACACACAACCTCATACTACAATCTTTCTTCTTAACTAATAACACAGGAGCACCCCACGGTGAAACACTAGGCCGAACAATTTTTTTCTCCAATAAGTCTTCTAATTGCTTCTTCAATTCACTCAGTTCTGAGTCAGACATCCGATAAGGAGCCATAAACATTGGACTTGTACCTGGAACGAAATCCACGGTAAACTCAATTTTACGCTCTGGAAGTAGATCACTCACATCATTCTAAAACACATCTGTAAACTCACAGACAACAGGTAACTCGACACTTGGAGCTTCACGATCAACTTGTAAGGATGAAAATATTGCAAACATCAAAGCTTCATCCCCTGCAAGTTGTTCCACTTGCCTAACAGATAAGAGCATTAACACTCCGTTGTCACCCAACTCAGGAAACCTCACAATCTTAACATAACATTTGATATGGACATAATTGAATTCCAACCAATTCATACCAAGAATAACATCAATTTTATGTAATGGAAAACACACTAGATCCATAGCAAAACTGTTCCCAAAAATAGTCAAAGGACATTTCAAAAAAACATAAGTGGTAGTAACATAACCATTAGCAGGAGTATCTATTATCATACTACTATTCATCTCATACAATTTCAAACCCAATTTGGTCGCACAATCATATGAAATAAACGAATGTGTAGCTCCAGTATCAATAGTAGCAACTAATTCAACATCATTAATAAAACAAATACCTCGAATCAAGTTGTCCTTTGCAGGAGTCTCGGTACCACTCAACGCAAACACCATATCATTAGTCTGGGCAGCAGAAACATTCTTCTTCTGTTTTTGGCATTGAGACTGATATGGCCCCGTTCTCCATAATTAAAACAAGTCAGGCTAGCATTCTTGCATTCAAAAGCACGATGACATGTCTTCCCACACTTATAGCATCTCAAAACCTTGTTCTCGCACTCACTAGAGTGATGAACAGGTTCTCCACATCTAAAACACTTGATAGGAGCATCAGCTCCCCCCCACTATTTTTCTTCCCATCAGTAGTCTTATGTTTTCCCTTGTCAGTTGGAGCATCATAAGGCTTCCCACGGTTCTGATGTTGCTTTCCCCTCTTATCACTTAAATTATTGTAATGAGCCGAATGAGGTTTGCTATCCTCTTCATAGATTCTACAGTTGTTCACCAACTCCTGGAATCTGCGAATTTTTCGATAGCCAATTGCTCGTTTGATTTCCGGATGCAACCCATTCTCAAACTTTACACACTTGGAAAATTCAGCTGTTGCCTCACTATAATGCAGATAATACTCATCCAATTCCACAAATTTGGAAGCATAATTAGTCACAATCATATTCCTTTATTTCAACTCGAGAAACTCAACCTCTTTCTTACCTCATGCGTCTTCAGGAAAATACTTCCTCAAAAAATATCTAGTGAACACAACCCAAGTAATAACACCACCTCCATGAGTCAACCTACGACAAGTACTGACCCACCAGTCATCAGCTTCTCTCTTCAGCATGTGCGTCCTAAAACACACCTTCTTATCATCCGAACAATCCATGACTCTAAAGATCCTCTCGATCTCCTCGAGCCAAACTCGTGTTCCATCGGGATCAAACCGGACCTCAAAGGTAGGCAGACTGTTCCTCTAGAACACCTCCAACACACAAGTACCCTCATTCCCTCCAGCATTGGGTATCTGTTGCATAGCTTGAGCAACAATTTGTAAGGCGACATCCATGGTAACATCGTTTATCCCAGCCATTCTGCACACCAACAGTAAAGTTTAGATAAAACAAAACATCGATAATATGCACATGCTTATCGACTGACCAAGACTGATTCTAAACAACCTGGCCGAATATACCGACCTGCTCTGATACCACTAATGTAGCACCCGTCTAAACCCCAAATGAAAAATACAATTTATTTAAGGTAATTAAGTTTTCTCATCAACAATCACGGATGTCACATCTTCATAAAATCATCTTTAACAAAAAGGTTCCTGCTCTGTAACACGAGTTTAAAGGTTTTCATCAATAAAATAACAACATACAAAAAAACACATAATCAAAATCTCACAGCGGATTAAAGTTCCAAACTTATTTAATAATCAAAACAATACCCTAAGGTATATCTCATAAAATCACATGTTTCAAAACATCTTAAGGTTTATAACTCAAAGCTTCAAATAAAGGAAAAATCATCAAAACGTCTCAAAATCTTCAATTAAAAAAAACATGAAATAATCCAAACAGAAAAATTCCCAATCCCGATGTCACGTATCAGAGAAAGACCCACTTTACTCAATGAAGTAAAACGACACACCCTGATGAAACTCTTAAGCTTTCGACACTACTCTTGATTACCTGCAAGTTACCCACGGAAGAGGCAATAATTCCAAGCATAAAGGGTGAGTAATCATAATCATTATAAAAGATTTAGGAAACTGACAGAGTTAAAGTCTCACAATTATGATACCAATAACATACTCATATTCGTCACATAACTCGTCAAGGCAATCATTACAATCATAACAATCAAACAACACTCATCACAAAATCAAATGTCAAAGCACAATGCTAATGTAACTCAAAGGACTCTATGCACGCGGTACCAAAACATCACTAATGACTTAGTCATTGTTATCTCCAAAGATCCCCACCAGTAGGATCGGTTCCCGATTGAAACCAGAGCACACCATAATTTGCACTTATTCCACAATATGGGATTAAGGCCGTCCTTGAACATTACCGTCCTGAAAATTCATCACTGGATTTTCATCCTGCAAAACGTCACTAGACAATTCGTCCTAACCAATGCTATGAATGCATGATGTGCACAATAATAAAAATGACCACGACTAGCCAAAACGCATCATCATTCAATCATACATTCCAAACTACCTTCACAATTAATATCCAAAACATACAACATGTATGTATAGTTCTCATAGCACCATAAAAATCATAGCAACATACAACACATACTCAATTTTATAAACAGTGGAAATTCACATAATTTATCTTGACAGAAAATTATTCACTAAAATATAAACTGCTACTCTTAAACCTCTTTTGTTTAACTTACAAAAAATGTTCTGTTTTCTCATTATTCCATAGCCGGCTTCTGAGTTTTATTTTAGAGAAATTCAGGTTTTCGTGAATAAAATTATGATTACAGAAGCTGGACAAAATAATACAAAAACTGGACAAAACCTCAAATTGCTGGGTGCCTCAGGCCACGTGGGAGTGACACTGACCATCCCAAGTTTACACTGGGTAGTGCAAGCCACCCTTCCCTTTCTCAAAATTGGCGCAAGCCACCTTTAAATGTGGCACCTGCCACATTGAAACCATTCCTTGCACAAAGTGGTGTCTGCCACATTGAAACCATTCCTTGCACAAAGTGGTGTCTGCCACTAAGAAATGTGGCACCAGCCACATGAATTTCCATCACATTATTTAAATAATTCATATATAATATTTTCACTTTAATTTAATTAGTTTCCTTGGTTCTTAATCCCCAGGTGGCACAAGCCACCTCTGTTAATGGGGTTGGGTGGCTTGCGCCACCCCTTTCTGAAATGAAACTTCACGAAAACAATTCAACCTGTTTCGATTTCACTTAATTCAATTCTGATTTCACACAATTTTTCCAAGACTAATCACAGACTTTATACAATTTCAATTTCTCTTCAACCTCTCCATACACACTTCATCTTCTCCAAAATTTCTACGACTATTAACTAATCAATTCCTAATCAATTATAATAATCAAGATTAAACACCCCTTACCTTAATATTATCGCTTTTCGATTGAATATTTTCCTCGTTCTTCCGATTCTTCCGATTTCTCCTCAATTCCACGTTCTTGATTTTCCTCTTGGTTCTCCTTCTGCCAAAAACACAAAATGAGTTTTACTTCTCTAACTCCCTCTTGTAACCCTTATATCCTAATTATCAAATTTCGAAAATACCCTTTCTTATTCTTTTAATGACCACTGTAAACACCTCAAATTTGCCCTCACTAAGTTCACACCATGGCTTGTGATCTTTCATATTTGCATTAGTTTAATCATACCATCTCATATTGCATTTTTTGTTTCATCTGCATAGTTCAAATTCATCTACACCTAGGGTTTGTGATCTGAGCAATCCAGGATCCATCTGAGCCACTCCAAAGGCCATCAATCATCTCAAGAGGGTCCATATATGTTCTATCATCATTTTGCATCCCCAAAAGATCAAGGAAGTAAAAAATCATAAGAACTGGGAAAGCATGGAAGCAGAGCTAGGGTTTCACTACACATATGACCTGAAATTAGGGTTTTGGTTTCAGAGGCCATAACTCCAATTTTTTTGGTCATTCTTGTTTCTAATAGTCTCAATATGTTATAAGGATCATGTGTACCAAGTTTGATGAAGAAATTCATTGTGGAAGTCATTTGTTCACTCGGTAACTTCTTGAGCAAGTCAGAGCAAAATCATGGCATCTGAGGCCCCCACCAATGGAACCAAATTGAATTTTTCATCAAATTGAAGTTATATGATCTTTATTTGATCATTGAAGTGCTTGGAAGTTCACAAAATTGAAGAAAAGTGAGCTAAACCAAAAGTTGCCAAAAATGGAAATGACTTGTAATGTAAACTTTCCATTTTGGGAAAGTTTTTCAACCTCCTCTTTCTCAACCAAAAATGCTTCAAATGAAAAATTGTTGGTCATGAAAGTTGTAGATTGGATCATTCCCTTTTCAAAAAGTACAAGAAAAAGTTCTAATTCATTATGGAACTCAAGTTATGGCTTGACAAAGTTGGCAAAAATCACATAATTTTCAAGAATGCACCAAAGAGGGATTTTTGCAAAACCACTTGCCAAGGCATTTTGTGACTTCAAACACACTTCTAAGCATCATAACATCATAGAACATTGCCTAAAACTCAGAATTGCCGAAAGAATCTCAAGTTTTCATGCCTTGCCCATCAAGAATTTCAAAAGGGGCCAAAACTTCATGAAATTGCAAAAGGGCACATAACCTTTCATCCACTTGCTGAATTGCCACAAAATGGATTCTATGGACCTCCTTGATCTCAGCTGCACCAAGACAAGCCAAAAAGCCAACTGCACAAGAGCCCATACCTCAAGTACAAACTTTATTGACTTTGTGCAAAAACACCCATACCAATCACCACAGTCCACTACCCACTCTCTGGCCTATCCAGACTCTACAAGCATGCTTCAAGGATTCATTTTTCATAACATACACAAGCCAAGAGCCCCAAGAACTCAGCATACACAAAATCACTCCATTTTGCAAAATCCTTCGAAACTCTCAGCACAACCACTCAAACTCAAAACAAATTTCACCATTCATCTCAAAATCATCTATAGAACACAAAGCAACCATTAAAACAGCCAAAAACCTTCCATAGCCAAAACACGATTCTTGACCAGTTGAGTTGCTACCACCCAAACCAGCCACTCTCAAAGCTTTCCAAGCATTGCAGCTTCATCAGGAGGTCAAGGGGAGTCATTTTGCACAAGAGAAGTGGCCAGAAGCTTCAAAATGAGAAAGCTTCACTTCAGGTAACCTCAAGAACAAATTTTCCAGAAATGCGTTTTTAAGTTTCTAATTGATTCTCCATGATTCACTGATGATCCTGATGTATTTAGTTTTGAAAATGATCAAGTATTGAGCATGTATTAAATGTTTGAAATTTCTGCGTATTTTTCCGTTTGCCTTTGATTCTTGATTTTGAGTGAAAAGAAATGGATTTTGATGGCTGAATCTTGTTTAGAGTTGTTAGATGAGTGTTTCTGGAAAGTTTGGTGAGGTTTCATTGCGTATTGAGAGAGATAGGGTGAGGAGCTGGCCGGAGAAGATGACCGGAGGTCTTCTCCGGCCACCTGAAAGTGATTAGGGCAAAACCTCATTAATTAGGCTAGTTTAAATATCAGCCATTGGATTTGTGTTTGGCGCATGTTGTAGAGGGCTGAGATCTTTTCATTAACCCTAATTCTGATTTAATTAAGTTTAATTAATTAATTAATGAAAATTAACCCAGAGTGAATCCTATCCATTCATTTGCGCGCTGGTCAATACAAATTTCCCCAGTTCAAATCCTGGCCTTCAGATCATCCTACTTTTGTTTTATTTCATTTTTATTTCATATTTTCTCATTTATTTTGCACAATTTATTAAAAATACCTAGAAAATCCTAAAAATATTTTCCTTTTGCATTTTCATTTCAAATATTTTTCTCAACCAGAAAATTTTTTTATTTTTATTTTTTGCATTAAAAAATCATTTTAAAAATATTTAAATGTTTATTTTAATTAATTAATGGAAATTAATTAATTAAAATATCATTTAGGTTTCTAAAAATACCAAAAAAATCAAATTGCATCTTAGGACATTTAGAAACATTGTCATGCCATTTATACAAATTTCTTTGTGGCTTTGAATCATCTTTGACATTTTTCCTTAATTTAGGATTCATAAAAATCCTATTTTTGAACCCTAACTTCAAGAATTCTTTTCTGCCTAACCATGAATGGTATGACATTGATTCTTTTTGCATTTATTTTCATATAGCATGTAGTATCTAGCATAATTTTGTCATGAATTTATCTTGAGTTTTTGATTTTATTTTCATTTTGCCTCTTAAGGTACCTTAAAACCCTAGATAACTTAGAAAATTCACAATCTTCTTTAGATAAAGAGTTAGAAATTCTCCTTTGGGGTGTGATATCATATGGGGTTAGGGTTCATTTGTGTTCATTTATAATTTTTTATCTTGTGATTTGCTTCTGTTTTTGACTTTTGCATTTCATGTTGCATTAAAACCCTAATTTCTCATGTTCACTTGTATACATCTTGCATATGCATTCATTCAAGAACTTGCCATGACATTTCTTGCATTCACATGACTCTTAAGACATCCTAGGACACATTAGAATCATGTTTGATCATTTCTTCATCCATTTGCCATGATGTGCATTCATTTCATTCAATGAACTTTCATGTGCTTTCATGCTTCCTACATGCTTCATTTGCATTCTCATATCTTGTATGATCATCCATTGCACTTGGCATGTCTTTGCATCATTACATAACATCATTTGAATCATGTTTATGCTTCTGGTTTTGGTTTTCATCTTTGCATACATTTCATTTTCATTTCATTCCTTTCTTTATGCTAACTATTTCAGGTGGTAAGTAATATGAGAAGTGAATTTGCCTTCACTTCTCATTTCTCTTCTCATCTCTCTTATGCATCATTGCTGCATTTTGCTTTTGCTTTAGAGTGAGCTTTCTAATTCATGTTCATCATTCACTTTCTTTCTTCAAGTAACTTATCTTCTTCAATTAAGTAAGTTAACTTGTTTCTTCTACTTCTCCTCCTTTCATCTGCGTCTTCCCTTGGTGGCTCTCTTGAAGATCTCTTGCAAGCCTCATAAACCATAGGAACATCCAAGCATGATAACAATTAGGGTTTTGATTAGTCCCCCTTAGTTTCATCTTTGTGTCTTCTTTTTGAAGTCTCTCTTCTCACCTCATAATCAGAGACTAAACCTTTAAGGTTTTAAGGCTTTGTGATTAAGGTTATGTCTGCATCCTTCTCTTAGGATGGAGTGTATAACTTTAATCCTAAGTGTTAAACCCTTAATTTGTTTAAACCTCTTAATCAATCCATCTTAATAATCACTAAGACAATAGCTTGTAACTTGGGCCTTGCATTAGGGTTCTAATTCTTCCTTAATTGGTTAAGAAGGACTAACCCTAGTGTTAATGGACAAGTCCCCCTCAAGTTGTCTTAAAAACCATAAAATCCACTTCTTAATCTTACCATTAACTAAAATCCACTTTAATAAAGGTTTGTTTTGTCATGAGGTTAATCCCTAATCATGGGTTAAGTTGAGGTATCTTCCTCAGCTTAAATGTGCTCATCTATTATCCTTCTATTAGGATGGTGTAATGGGCCCATTAAATCCTTGATTATGGCTTAAACTCATTACTTAACACTAAACAAAAACTCCAAAAATATCTAAATAATCACAATTAGGTTAATGATCATAATCCTACATCATGGTAATTAAGTTTGAGGTGTTTATCTCATACTTAAGGTATTCTCATTATCCCTTATTAAAGGGAGGATATGATGAGTTTACTAACCCTTGGTTTAGGCTTAAGCTCATTAACGTATGACAAACACAAAAAAGCAATAAAAGATTGAAAACACAAAAAACAAACAATAATCGTCTCCTTCGGGATTCTTTTCTCATCATCTTCACTCACAAACGAGAACTCGCTTCTTCCGTCTAATGCAATACAATTAGCACCTGAGCCAGACAGGTCATACACTTGAGCATAGACAAGCAAGCTTTTCATCATTCAATTTATCTTTCAGTCTCTTTGAGTCAAACTACGGTGTTCTGACTTCCTCATTGCACGAGAGGATACGTATGCATAACTTAACTGTTATCGAACAAAAGTCTCTGTCTCTTTCCCCCTCTTCCAGCATTATTCTTTAAGCCTCATTCTTGAGCACTTCACTTCACTTTCTTGCACTGACACTTGTATATGCTTTCCAGCTTTTGCACACAGATAACACTGACACCTACCCCTTTAAGCAAAAATCTTTCAAGCGTGGATCCTGTCGAGTACGACGGACAATCTGGGTGCTAATACCTTCCCAGGTTGTAACCAACCCCCTTTCTCAGTTTCTCTGGTTCGCAACCGTCTTATCCATTTCTTTCTAGGTTTATGCAGCATTACCTTTCCTTCGGGATAAAAATGCCTAACTGGCGACTCTTTCACTTTCATTTCATTTCCTCCTTTCGCCGACCGTTCGCGCTTGTACCGGGATGCAAATCTTCGGGAGCGACAACCACCATGTCCTTTAACCTCACAAGTTCTTATTATCTTAATTTCTTAACTGATTAAATTATAACTAATTCTAGTTTATCCAATAAAATTAATTAATTCAATAAGAACGACATTTTCGTGAAACAAGTTCCTCTAACGTGTAACCAAACTTAATAATTCACACAAAAAATTCAAATAAAGCAAATAATCGATTTTTACGCAATTAAATAAATCGTCGTATTAAAGTAGGGCGTTACACACATCCGATATAAGTTCGCATTACCAAAAATCCAACATTATTTCTCACATTCACATAAATATTGGTTCCGGATGTTACAGATACAGAAAAACCCTATAAATATTGATTTCAGATGTATACATCCGGAACTTTTATATATCTGTAAATCAGAATATTTTACTGATAGATTTTTTAAACAAAATTGACTATGTTATGCAACCAATTGCAATATTTTCATTGGAAAAAAAGTCATTAGTGCATTAAAAAGGAATATGAATAAAAAATCAATATATTTCACTTCAAAAAATTACATTTTGTTGTTCGATTATACAAAAGAGTTAAAACAAAAGTCTATGTCTAAATCTATCAGAGCTTGAGCTTTGGACTTTTCCGTATTGATGCCTTTTCAACTTTGTTCAATCTATCAAATTCAACCCATGCTTTCACGATCATCAAACTCTTTTTTTGTTATTAAAGTCACCTCTGTCATCAATCGACTTCACGATAATCCCTTCAACTTTCGGAGAAATCGTTGAAACTAATTCTTTTGAGATGTTATCGGGGTGCACCATATCTATTTATAAACAATAATATTACAATACATATATATAACTAAAACCTATTAAAAATTACTGAAAATTAAAAATAAGTGCCATGCATTTTTCCGGATGTACATATTGTAACACCCTAACTTCCCCCGCATTATTTAATTGAAAAATCAGAGTAAAAGAATATTGTAATACGGTGGGAGAACTGACTTTGTTGTTTTTGTTTTCAAAAACTATGTTACGGATAACAAGAGTCGGCACCGACTTTTATTTTATCCAATAAAGAAAAGCATAAAAGAACAGGAAAGACCTTTGAAAAAGATTTTGAGTTCGGGGAGTAAGTTATACCAAGGGAAGGTGTTAGCACCCTTTGTATCCATGGTTATCCATGGGCTCTTAACTGCTTAGCTCACTTTAATTTGTTTGAAACAAATAGTGTAGTGTGTGATTAGAAAATATTTTCATAAGGACTTAAACTTTGTAATGATTCTCGTACGAATGTATACAAAGTGTTTAGTTTGAAAGTATTTGAAAATGTGAGGTGTGAAGAGTATTTTGAAAATTTGTGTGCAAGCACTTAAGAACTACTTACCCTAAATTGTAAGGTCTTTTTTGTTATTTCGTTTCTTTAGGGATATAACTGTCCTTACTATTAATCAGTAAGTAGTCTTATCCTTGGATTTAAAGGGACATGTGTAGGGTCATCGTATGGTCATAGAAGACAACAAGTAAGGGTATCTTAGTAATTCAAAGGGGCTATCATCATTTTTCCGTAGGGTCATCAAGGGACGAGATCATTTGTTCGTAGGCAACTTGAAGGGAGAACGAGGGACTATGATCTTTATATCAAAGGGACTTGATGATTTTTTTTATTCGTAGGCAACCTTGGTAAGATACCCCTATATTCGAGGGACTTGACCATTTTGTAAGGCAACAAGAGGAGAAATCCTATGGGTGTATGTGTGAGAAGTGTGTTGTATTCAGTTATTTCAATCTTAGAAATTAGGGTTATTTAAGTCCGTTTGTTTTTGTTCAAATACATTTTTTCACACCCTATTATTACTAACCATGCAATTAATAATTACGGAATTTAAAAGCGGAAAGTAAACCTAGACTATTACATCATTGATTTTAGGGGAGTGCGGAAAGTAAAAGTACGGGAAATTAAACCCTAATTATGCTATTACAATCTACGAGCAGATACATAATAAAAAAATACGAGAAAATAAATCTACACAATTACATAAGTCGCATATCCTATACAATTTTCGAAGATATTAAATAACAAAATAATATAATGAAAGGATTAAGAAAATAATTAAAAAAGTCCTAAAACCTAAATAATTGCGTTGATTAATTTTAATAAGAAATAACTTAATTAATTAAAAAAAATTAAAATTTGATTAAGAATTGATATAATTGAATTTTGTAAAAATTTTCATGATTTTTTTAATTAAAAAAAACTATTAATTTAATAAAAAAAAGGTTTGGTATAAAAATATAATAAATATTGATTTTAAAGTTTAAGGATTAGTTTAAGAAAATGTTTAATTAGAAAGTGATTAATTAATCCTAATTAACTAATTAAAAGAAAATAAATAAGAAAATATAAAAATAAATAAAACAAAGAATGGAAAATGGCCAAAAAAATATACGGGGGAGGGTTGCTAGGTTTCGAACCCGCCCCCTAGAGGTCACAAATGCACGTCCCAACCAACTGAGCTAGCAAGCCTACATGTTAATAATCAAAAACAAATTAATATAAAATAAAGAAAAATTTGAAAATGTTAGAAAACCAAAACGCGCGCCAGATTGCCTTCGTCTTCTTTGTTGTAAACCAGGTTTATACCTACGATTTTAGTTTCGTTGCTACAACCTATAGTGACGGTTTTGTCCGTCACTATAGCAGCTGCATTTTTCAAAACTTTAAAACAAGCATGATTAATACATTTTAAAGGTACATATCTATTATAAATCGTCCCATCAATCCATTAGAACTATCAATTTGGCTTGAAATCGTCCTTAACCTAAGTTCCCAAATTCAAATTCGTGAACCCTAACAATGGTGAATTGCTAAACCTGCATCGAAACTTCAATCAAACCATCCCGATAGCTTCTAAACATCAATACAAACAACAATACACAATCAAATCATTTTTATTATGCATATATAATCGAAATCGAAAAATCAAAATAAAGCAAGCTAAAACAAAGTTGGTTAGGGTAAATGGTGATGCTTTTGATGATGATGATGATGATGAACACACATTTAAAATGTCTCCAGGAACGTGATGCAACCTTTGAAACTACTTTAAAGTGGCTGCAATTGGAAAACCGAATTTGACTTTTCCTTTGAATTTTTGAAGTTTGACTAGGGTTCTTTTGCTCAGTTTTTCGTCCCTTATGCATCTGGCCTTGTTTTATGTTTACAGAGGAGCAAATTAGGTTAAAAATATTGGGCTGGGTGTTGGATTTGAGGTTGCTTTGTAATGAAGAAATGGACTTTCTAATTTAGTGAAAATTTGGTGTTATAACCTTCTCCTTTGGTTTGCACGAATTTGGGATCCAATTTATGATCATAAACATCAAAATCTGATCCCAAAATAATCCTAAGATCAAATATTTGATTTTTCAATATTTATTTTAATTAAAATTAATTTTAAATAAATTAAATCCAATCTAATATAAAATAAATATAAAAAATCAGATATTATGACTTATGGGTCATGAATTATCTTATGATTAAGCTTGGGTTAGAAAAATATGGGCCCATTTGGAATAAACTTGAGTTTTGGTCATTACTTGCTTTATACACCTCCTTAAATTCGCTCAACTTCAACAATGCATAACTCTCTCAATTTTTATCACATGGATGTATTCTTGGACTCTTTAGAAAGCTTAGAGTGTCCTTTAACTACTCCTTTTGGTACCATATCCATTTTATCTTCCATTTTCAAGTTATGAGCTTTTGAAAAAGTTGACTTTTTGTTGACTTTTAAAATGACGTGTAATGTCTTGGCTCATATCTCTCAAATGAAGCATTTTTGACATTGCCTTGTGAGATAAAAAGATGCAGGGAATTGAATTTCCTTCAGAATGAGCTTTGTATGGGAAATCTTTGATGAAGCACGTGAAAGTTATGGTTGGTCAAAGTACAATTGACTTTTCCTGCAAAAACCCTAATTTAGTAACTTCTGGTTCTTGATAAATTCGAGGTTTCCTTAATGAATCATGATCAATCCTTGATAAAATGATGAATTTTACTTCATAATATTGATGTTGACCAAAAATCTTGAAGTTTGACTGTATGTTGACCACACTTGACTTTTTGACCAAGTTATTTTTGATTACTTGAGCATCTGACTGACCAAACTTGTAGGGTAAGCCTTGAAACTTGACATGAGGATCCTTTAAAGTATATGTGACACCATGAAGTCCACTTGAGGCTTTAGAAGTCCAATTTACCTTGGGAAACTCAAAACCTTAATTTTAAGATCCATTGCTTAGAATGAGGCTTTGTCTGATGAAACCTTGAATCCCTTTGAGCAATTGAGAATCTTGTGATTATTAGGAGACCTCTTGAGGTATATTGTCTTGATGATGTAAGGGAAAATTTTGGGGTACAACAAATACAATTAATAAATTAAGGTATTACTTTCAACGAACAATTTCTCTTTTCAAGATATGTAACATAAAACTAGTGTAAACCAAATTTAATTAATTACGCAACGGAAGATAAATCATCTCAAATGTAAAAACTTTAGTTTACGAAATTTTAAGGTGATTCTAAGATTCTTCAACAAAAAAAATCAAATGTAAAGCGTTCCTGACTCCCAATGTTACATATC